>CP149046.1:21242500-21697500 GCA_038024825.1 Polylopha cassiicola | reverse complement strand
TTAGGTTTAAAAAAAAAAAAAAACAAAATATGTTCATTATGTTAGGTTTAAAAAAGTTAGGTTTTGTTAGGTTAGGTTTAAAAAGTTAGGTTTTATTTGGTTAGGTTTCAAAAAATTTAGGTTTTATCAGGTAAGGTTTAAAAAAGTTAGGTTTTATTAGGTTATATTTAACAAAAAAAAAGAAAAAAAAAAAAATATGTTTCATTAGATAAGGTTTAAAAAAAAAAAAAAAAAAAAATTTGGTTTTATTAGGTTAGGTTTAAAAAAATTTAGGTTTTATTTGGTTAGGTTTCAAAAAAATTAGGTTTTATCAGGTTAGGTTTAAAAAAGTTAGGTTTTATTAGGTTATATTTAACAAAAAAAAAGAAAAAAAAAAATATATGTTTCATTAGGTAAGGTTTAAAAAAAAAAAAAATAAAATTTGGTTTTATTAGGTTAGGTTAAAAAAAGTTAGGTTTTATTAGGTTATGTTTAAAAAAAGTTAGGTTTCATTAGGTTAGGTTTAAAAAAAAAAAAAAAAAATATGTTTCATTAGGTTAGGTTTAAAAAAGTTAGGTTTTATTAGGTTAGGTTAGGTTAGGTTAGGTTTAAAAAAAAAAAAAAAAAAAAAAAAAAAAACAATTTGGTTTTATTACGTTAGGTTTAAAAAAGTTAGGTTTGATTAGGTTAGGTTTAAAAAAGTTAGGTTTCATTAGGTTAGGTTTAAAAAAAACAAAAAAAAAACAAAAAAAAAAAAAAAAAAAAATGTTTCATTAATTTAGGTTTAAAAAAAGTTAGGTTTTGTTAGGTTAGGTTTAAAAAAGTTAGGTTTTATTAGGTTAGGTTTAAAAAAAATTAGGTTTCATTAGGTTAGGTTTAAAAAAAAAAAAAAAAAAAAATGTTTTATTAGGTTATGTTTAAAAAAAAAAAAATATATGTTTATTATGTTAGGTTTCAAAAAGTTAGGTTTTGTTAGGTTAGGTTTAAAAAGTTAGGTTTTATTAGGTTAGGTTTATTAAAGTTATGTTTTGTTAGGTTAGGTTTGAAAAACCAACATTTTGTTTTTAAAAAATAGGTTAAATTAAAAAAAATGTTAGGTAAGAAAGAGCACATGTGGTCAGGGTCTAAAATATTGACTGTATTCCGATTATTTTAACTCAAATTACATTATTAACTACCCCCTAGCCCGTAGGTTACCTAAGTGACACAATTTCTTCATACATCACGTCCTTGTGACTTTAAAAAATCATACTCACCCAAGAGTGTGGCACGTCCAAAGATTCGTCTCGGCGAGCCCTTTCATCCCCCCCAACTCCCTTCCAAATCGACTTACCAGTTTTCCCGTTTTCACCCGAAAAATTAAATTTAAAAATTAATTATTTCAAAAAATCATAACTTCCAAAATATTAATATTTTTACTAAAAAATTTTCGTTTAGATTCCATTACTAGCTACCCTTCAGTCTTCTGCATACTCAAAACACCGGATTTCGACAAAATTGCGAAATTTGCCCCTCCCACCCGCCCATTGTATAGTAGAAAGTGGCCCAGACGCACTCTCCCACCCTAAAAATTATTATTGTCCCAATCGATAGTACACTCAGCACTGATCAGATATAGGTACTTATTATCATATCTGAAACATCTCCTTATATCTTTAAAATAAACTTTAAATTCCAATTCACATTAGTATTTCACAATGCCGTTACACCGTTCACCACCGCCCTCCAGGGACTTCTATTTACGTGACAGGCCGGCCCGCCCATCCAAGTCGGAGTCGGACTCACCGGAACCTACCCCCCCTCCCACACCTAAGAAGCAGCGTAATAAAAACAAGAAAAAGGACCGCCAGAAGGCTCAGCCTGAAAGCCGTCCTTCGAGCAGCAACGACAATAGCTTCGCGCTATTGGACACCCCTGACCTCGACACCACCCGCACCCTTGACCCAAAACCCTTACTGGATCTTAGCCCCCCCCGACCCATATCCTTCACCATCCCTATTGCAACAATCATCATCAACTGACAGAGCCGCCACAATCATCATCAACTCCAACCGCCACTACGTCCACCGTCACAGGGCAGAGAAAAAAAAAAAAAAAAAAAAAAAAAAGAACGCCCTCCTACTCGAAGTCAATATCCTCTGAAACCACCCCACCTCCTAGTCCCAAGAAAACAGCAAAAGAAGGCTCACCAAAAAGTTAAAGTTGAACAGTCTGTTGGTTGATATCGCTGAACCAAGTGATTCCTACGGCAGAACCCCGATCCCTATACTCACCGACTCCCTCTCAATCGGTATCCTATGGGTACGGCACCTCCATTCACTATACTACACCACAAACCCCGTAATGGCAACAACATATTCTCAGCCCGACAATTAATTTATATGAAAAAAAAAACAAGCTTTCATTTAAATGCTTTAAAACTAAGAAAATACATTTTGAATGCAATTATATCCATCATTTCGTTAAATTATATTTTAACTAATATTATTATTGATATCAATAAAAGTATGTCGCGAAATTTCAGGCATCTTACCCATCTACTAAGTTATATTTAATTCCAACAAGACTCGAGCACATTTTGCGTACGATTACCATTGCCTACATAGGAATTAAGTACGGATAGTTCGTTCTCGCGATAGGCTTTCATTTCATCATCATCAATATAAATTTCAGGGTTTTGGGGTCACGTCTAACATTAACAAATTAAAATTTGGTGCGGGTATTCGAATGTGAACTATTCGATGGGTATTCGACCTTGAGGTATGTACTATAACACAACTACCTACTGAGTAAAGGGAAAATAAAAACATACATATATTTTTTAAATCAATATTTAATATTACTGGGTACATCATTTTATGTACATCAATTATTAAGTATCATAAAAATATAGTCCTTTTCCCGATATTTGTATAATACAAGCTTGTTATGAACAGGTAGATACATAAACAAAATCAAACATGTCCGTTTCGAATGGCGCTACAATAGTTCATAACTCAACCACCTCACTGCCATTCGTTAGTGACACGCGAGGGCGCGAATACTCGTCGGTAGCAGTGAACTGGTTACAGTACAGACAAGTTTTTACCGCACGAATGCCATTTCTTTACATACCTATGTATAATCGTAAATCCTGGATGTACTACACCGGTATAGACATTAGTACCTACCATTATTGTAACGTAAAATAATACTAGCTCCGAACCACAACCACGTACATAATATGTGTACACGGAAAAATAGAAAATGTCATATGAATTAGTCGGATGTAGCGCCCGAGGCCTGCGCGGAGGCGGAGGCGGCGGAGGCGGCGGAGGCGGCGGAGGCGGCGGAGGCGGCGGGGGCGGCGCAGAGCCGCGTGAACAGCTCCCGCGAGGAGGCGCAGCGCGCGCTCACGCAGTGCGGACACCTGCGGGACAGAGCGCGCGACAAGCACACATTTTTATTAATAGTAATAAATACGTCAAGTCTGCTACTCGTCAAAGCAATTCTCGGGTGCCGAAGCTATCGACTTTACTAGCAAAATGAAAATTGAGTGTACAAAGGTAAAACACAGGTAAAAGGATCTTAAAGAAGTAACAATGTCATCACTATGTATGTTTATAAGTATTAGGTGTTAGTTATGCCGGCAGCCGGCTGCACACACTCGCCGAGACGCCCCGCGACAGACCGAGAGCGAATGTGTCCACGATGATCCCTCTTTGTCTCGCCTCGGTACGTCTGGGCCGCTTGTCGGTTTTTGCGCCCGAGTCAGAGAGTCTCGTCCGCCCTCGCGAGGTAAACGAGACTAAACATGTGTCGTGTGTGTCGGGTGTGTCGTGTGTGTCGCGCGGGTCGTGTGTGTCGCGCGGGTCGTGTGTGTCGTGTGTGTCGCGCGGGTCGTGTGTGTCGCGCGGGTCGTGTGTGTCGCGCGGGTCGTGTGTGTCGTGCGGGTCGTGTGTGTCGCGCGGGTCGTGTGTGTCGTGTGTGTCGCGCGGGTCGTGTGTGTCGCGCGGGTCGTGTGTGTCGTGTGTCGTGTGTGTCGCGCGGGTCGTGTGTGTCGCGCGGGTCGTGTGTGTCGTGTGTCGTGTGTGTCGCGCGGGTCGTGTGTGTCGCGCGGGTCGTGTGTGTCGTGTGTGTCGCGTGTGAGCGGCGCACCTGGTGAGGAAGAGCTCGGAGAGCGGGCGGGCGCGCGCGAGGTGCGCGGCGACGACGTCCCGGAGCGCGGCGATGAAGGTGGGGTGGTCGTTGGGCGCCGCCGCGCGCTCCACCTGCACGCAGCCCGCCTGCACACACACCGCATACAGCACATACAGCATACAGCACATACAGCACATACAGCATATACACTTATACAGCACATACAGAGATTTGATTTTTTTACTTTTCCTTTAAGGGATTTATTATATTATCATCATCCCGAACAAAGTAACTATGAAACGAATGAGAATCTGTAAATGGATGGTCATCGTAGGGTATCTATTCGGTAGGTGTAGCCTCAACCATCGACTCGGTGGGATCCTCCCGCCCCGTCTGCCGCGTGCGGCGTGCAGCGTGCAGCGTGCAGCGTGCAGCGTGCAGCGTGCAGCGTGACCCACCTCCTTGGCGAGCTGGTCGCAGTACTCGATGTCGAGCTCGTGCAGCGTCTCGATGTGCTCGTTCACGAACGCGATCGGCACCAGCAGCAGGTGCCTGCGCCCCTGCTTCGCGTACGCCTGCTCGCGACACACAGATAATACACACATGCATTATACCACACTTATATTATTTACAAACAGCCGAGCTCCAGCCGACACGACACGGCAACGCCCAGTCTAATACTACCTAGTAACTCAAAAACGATTTCACATAAATCTAAATGGGTACCGAGTTCAATGGTCTGTTCTGAAATTTATGCAAGAACATAAAACATTTCTTAACAACTTAAATAGGGTATTTGACATGTTTTTAAAATCCATTTTATATTATGTAGTAGAGTCTAAGGAACCCAGCAAAAGTTGTTTTTTTTAAATCTGGTATGTATTAGCTGAAAAACATCGAATTAAAAATTCAATATTTAAATAGTGTGCCAAAACGCTACTTTGACAATATGGCGCCGCAATGAGGTCGGTGACGTCACATGCCTGTTTGAGATAACTACCACAACTAGGCGCAACACAACTAGGTAAACAAAGTTTACGGGCATGTGACGTCACGAAAAACTCGGCCCAGCAGGAGCGTTTTGTGTCACGTGACAAACGTTTAAAAAATGTAATTTTTATTTAAGGATTTTTAAATAAATCAATCATTATTTTCAACTTACGTTAATGAATAATCATTTTTGAACTCTTAATTTATACTGTTAACAGTAATTTACACTTTATTTTTCGCATTGTCAAAAAGCCTATTATAATCTCTTCTCAAAACTTAGTATAACATATTGAAGTGTAAGGTCTATTTAGCTAGTCCTCAGATATGTACCTATACGAATTATTATTAGTTACCTATCTGAATCAGCCACCGAAGAGCCTTGTGGCTATGTTCGATGGCTAGATTCTACCAACGAGCCTAATAGGGTGTTTGACAACATTAAAAATATATCCCAAATTGTGGTCATCATATTAGAAAATAGCATAAAATAACATATTTCACTTTATTTTAAACAAAAAAATGTATATTTTTTGCAGATTACACGAAATAAAATATAATATTTTTTGAAGTCTTATCTGTGACGGTCAACGCTCTGTGATTGGTTAAGATTCTTGCAACGTCACACGCAAGTAAACATTGCTTCCATGACTGAGTCTAGTTCGTAATTCGTGTTGTATCGCTGTTATATTAGATGTTTGAGTGTTTTCTGAAGGAATACTTGATACATTTTATAATATTCGTATCGAATCCCAAAATGTAGGCAAATTTTGTGCGAGCTGACAGCAGAAACCTACCTAAGATAGATGCGTTTATGGTAGCACTTTTCTTTAAAAATAATGCTAAATACTATGCTGCGGAACTTAAAAATGTTAAAACAGCAGTGTAAGTACCTCATACAAATTATTTATTTTGTATTAAGTATAATAAGTTTGGAAGTTGTATAAGAGCAAATTTTAGGTTATGTTGATGAAAATTCCTTTTGTGATGATTTTTGCTTTTGTTCACAGTTCTGCACGACAATCATAAGGCGACGAAGCGATTGGTTATGTTCAGCTACACCGGGAGCGTGGAATTTGTACAGTTAAGTGTAAGATGTGCCCTGAGCACAAAGTACAAGCCAAAGGATACAATTTTACTATGATTGTAAATGAAAGCGACTGCAAAATTATCAGCTGTCAGTGCGGCTTCAGCTGGAGGGTGCAAGCATGCTGTTGCTTTTGTAATGTGGGCCCATCGTCGTTCTGAGGATCCTTCATGCACTTTAGTAGTGTTATTGGAAAAAATCTACTTTGTCTAGAGTAGGGACTACTCTAAAGTATATAAAATTTTTCCTATTTTGTGTCAGAACATCAGTGTGTAATAATTAAATAAAAAATCATTTCGAGCTTTATTATCACTTTTATTTTACATTATTTAAGGGAAATGATCAGTGCAGCTTCTAAAGAAGAGAACTTTAGTTGCTGCACTTACAATTTACATATAAAATAGGTGGCTGATTTTATACATACAATAAATAAATACTCTTATTAGAAGGCGCGAAGTTGCATTAAATAGGTATAACCCATTATTAAATTAAAGTACTTATTCCCTTTTTTGTACTCCGACCATGTCAGTGCCTGATGAACAGCTTTTGAAGGTTTTTGTATGTCAATTTCCAAACAATCTATAAGTAATACAGCTTGCGATCCTCTTGACAGTGAAATTTAGTTGGCACAGCCTCATCCGTGAGATATCTTCTGACTGAAGCCCATTTTGTACTTCATGTAGTTAATTGTGTCTTTTTCCATCTGAAATTTAATACAGTAAAGTGTTGTTCTACAATGTAGGGTTTAAAATTAAGGATCTTCTAAGAAATCTAACTCCACATTTTAGAGGTTAGGAATGAAAGATGTTATTTTGTTTTATCCTTTACACATATTTTAATATCTGCTATCTGGTATACTGTATAAAGTTAAGTGATACTTACATCAAAGTGATCTTCGCACATAAAGACATTTGAGTGTGGTTGAATGGCATTTGGATCTCTTCGAGCTAGTTGTAGAAACATTTTTCGCCTTTTGCGATTGGTTGGTACAGAAATAAACACTTTCTCTATACATTGGAATGAAACAACTATTAACGGATTTAACTCGCGTATTTTTATTTTATTTGAAACGTCAGCAAATAAAATAAAATAAAAATACGCGAGTTAAATCCGTTAATAGTTGTTTCATTCCAATGTGTAATAACCGCGAAGGCATCAGAAATTATTACTTTCTCTATACTTTTTATCGAAGTATTTGTACATTGTGGCACTACACACCACTTATAGACCATTGTATTCAATAAATTTGAAGAAAGTCGATGAAATGTACTGATTCACAAATGTCATTAACTCTGTTTACTTGTAGGTGACGTCACGCATGTCACGAGACCGGCGCCATTACAGAAACAGCGTTTTTGCCGGGGTTCTCGCAATTTAAACTTCAATATTGATTTTTACTCATAATACAGATGATTTCCCGGAAATATTAATGACAATAGCTTATTATGTTATAAAGAATAATTTAAAACGATTATTAAAAAATAGTCAAAAACCCTATTTTCGAAAGAATCAATAAAGATCTTACAACTTGTTTACCTGCGAACTATTATTAGTAGGTCAATCTATTTCCACTTATTTAAATCTTTCTATTACTATTTCAATGGTTACATTTTTTCTCCCAACTAAAGGACGGTCGCCGGAGCACGGCGAAAAACGGGCGTTGCCCTTTTTCAATTTGTCTCTGTCGCACGCGCGTAGTAATAGTGCCCTCACGCTCGCACAGTAATCAAATAGATTGTATGTGTCGCTCGTTGCCTCTAAGCGTTCGACGTTTGGGAAGGCAATGTATGTATAGGCAATATATTATCTGGTGATTAAGTTGCAAAAATCTCGGTGTGTATTTTCATGGAGGACGCGCGCGCGCTGTGAAACGGATCCTTCGGGCGGCATCTCCTCACCGATGTGTGTGTGTGTGTGTGTGCGTGTTTGCGCGTGTGTGTGTATGTGTGTGTGTCATAGTCGGTAAATAATATAAATATTGCTCAATCGAGCAGTACCTTGATCGCGTCGTCGGTGTATGGCTGCAGCCAGGGCAGCGGGCCCACCTTGGACTGCCACACGAGCCGGTGCGCGTTGCGCGCCCCCAGCGCCTCCTCCCCCCCGGCTGCCTCCCCGGCTGCCTCCCCGGCTGCCCCCCCGGCTGCCCCGCCGGCGGGGCCCGGGCGCTGCAGCGCCGCCATGACGGCCGCCACCGTGGCCGCCACCTCGTGCGGGTACGTGTCTCCGCGGGACACCGCCTGACACGCACACAAACAAAACTTACGGTATATAATTATGTCGCAGCCGGATCGTATAATCCGCAGTATTCATAACTATCATTATTCATTTTAATTTTTACAATATTTGAAATGTTTTTGGCTTATTCAGGAATAGTTACAGTATCTTTTATCCAACACTAGTGGTCCCGGCAGACTTCGTACCGCCCGGCAATGTCGATTTGACAGTTGTCATTGTTGCGTTTTGTTATACTATTTTTAACAAATCAGCTTAATATTTTTTTCTTTTTTTTCACTGGAACGTGATAAAAAGTATCCTATATAATTCTCCTGGCTCTGAGCTACATCCCCAGCAATTTTCAGCCAAATCGGTTCAGCCGTTCTCGAGTTATAAACGGTGTAACTAACACGACTTTCTTTTATATATTAATATATAATATATATATAATATATATAGATTACAAACTTTCACGAGATATATAACTATTGATCCCGTTCCACGGCGCAAGATGCAAGGAGACGAGGAAGGCGATGACAGTGGCGAGGGTGGCGAGGGTGGCGAGGGCGCACGTGTACCTTGAGGGGCAGACTGTGCGCGGTGAAGAGTATGAGCACGCGGTCGCGGGTGTCGGCGGGGAAGCGGCGCAGCGCCTCGCGGATGCGCTCCGCGAACACCTCGGCCAGCAGCGGGTGCCCCCCCCACCGCTCGATCAGACTGAACCGCACGCCGGGGGGAAACGCCCTGCGCACCCGCACAACAAACAAGTAAGTTCTTTCATTTGTTTTTATTATTTTCGTATTATTTTTTAGTTATCGTTATAGGTTTTTTGTGGGATTGCAGGACAAGAGCTGCCATATTACAAACTTGGATACTTACTACTACCCCCCCCCCCTTAATATAAAAAAAATATACAATTCAATGGGGGTAAGTATACATAGCCATAAAAGGTTAATGTGGTTTATTCTATATTTCATATCGTTATTTTAAGAATCTTAAGTCAGTAAGTAAGTAATGAATTCTGTCGATACTGAAAAGATATATATATAGATATAAACGAACCTGTCGCGGTAGTAGTCTGCGACGGCGTTGAGGCTGGAGCCGGTGGTGGCGCAGCTGTACTGCGGGTACTGCGAGAACAGCACCGCGCGCTCCACGCCGTCCCTGCCGCACGCACGCACACGCACGCACACGCACACACGCACACACACACACACACACACACACACACATATATTATTATACATAATATACCTTCACTGTATTATAATATATGCTATACCTACTCATACACTATTTATGTATTACAAAATAAACTATTACTTTCTACGTATTTCGTTACAGTTGGACTACATTAAAAAAAATCGTGCGCGAGTTAAACGACTGATGTACACATGTAGGTATATACTATATACCTACGACGGATGTGTACGCATTCAAGGCGAGGGCGGTTTCAGAGTGGAAACACCACCGTGACAGATTAAATATTACCTATTGAACTCGGGATTATTATTATTTTGTACATTGTATGCATTGTGTGGTTGCATAGTGCATAAGTACCGTTCCAGCTGCGCGAGGGCGTCGTGCGCGAAGGGCGGCACGTAGCGGAAGGCGACGTAGTGCCGGTGCGGCGCCGACTGCGGCCGCGCGTCGTCCAGCGCCGCCGCCAGCAGCGCCCCTGCCGCCGCACATACACACACACATACTGTACATACTGTGCATACTGTACATACTGTGCATACTGTACATACACCGCACCACACCACCCCGCACGGACGCATCGGCCCTGATCTTTTTAACATTCTTGAATTAGAATATATGCATAATATTCAAAAATGTAATCACACGAAATCGAGACTCGTAGCCGAGCTGAATATCACCCGCAATATTCCACTGCGATGAGACGAGTTATCGGTATTACGATCTAGGAGATGGACATCACAAATACTTACTTAGGTACTTACATACAATTTCGTTTAACGAAATATTATGTAGCTAAGTACCTATCGGGTACCTACTGTTAAGTTTTTTTTCGGACGGAATACTGAAGCACAGTCGGGTGTCCAGTGTTCAGCCCCGAGTCCCGACAGAGGCGAGGGGCGTGCGTCGGTGTGCGGGATGGGGCCGCGCCGCGGTGTAGGAATACTCGCCCTCCGTTTAATGAGGAAATAATTAATTCCTTCTAAAACACAATTTTGTGCTGTATACAATGAGATTTCCACTAAAATAATGTAGCATCTCGTATACTACACTTAGACTGAACCGTGCCGCACAAGAACAGCTCGAGCGGCGAGTGGCGAGCGAGGCGGCGCGAGTGCGAGGTGCATGTCGGGAACTCGGGACGCTCGCGTGGCGCGTGCCGCCGCGTGCAGAGCGGGAGCGGGCAGGTGGTAGCGGGCAGGTGGTAGCGGCGGCAGTTGTCGTACCTTGTCTCTCCGTCCAGGCGAGGATGGGCGAGCCGCCGCCGATCTCGCGGTACTTCTGCTGCACCTCGGCGGTGCGCCGCGCCGCGATCCACGGCCCCAGGCGGCTCTGCGCCGGCAGCTGGATCATGTCGCGGTCCGTCATGATGCGCTGCAGGTACTCGCCCACCTGCGCGCGCAACACACACGATACACTATACTCTGGATTCTTAACCGGGGCGTACCTAATGTTCATAATGTGATATTATTGTCTTGTTAAGAATTATATTCTACTGAATATGTTAATAAGAGGCTATACCCTATTGGGTCTCGAGGATCGCGCTCCAGGTACCTACTTAAAGGTAAAGCCTTCGTTGAAATGATATCAGGACTAATAATATGTTTTGTACTGCACATGCTCCATATTGTTGCAGGCTCCTCCATTACAATAACGAGCCTTATCTTCTGTTGAAACAGACATGTCAACCTCTCTGTGTTACAAACACAGTTACCTATACTTTAGTACTAATAGTTATTGAATCAAAATAATTACAGAAAAGCAAACAAGTACATAAATATACTAATATATTCATTACAATGATAGAAATGTGCTGAGAGGTATATTGTAAATGCAAGAGTTATATTATTACAAATACAGTACATTAGAGTAGGGCAATACCTGGTCAGTGGTCTGAGGACCGCCCATGTTCAACATTACTATGGCAGTCTTTGGTTTGGTGGAGAGCGGTGCAGCTGACACGCGCCGCGCCAGAACGGAGCTTCTATTACCTGAAACAGATTCAATTGAACACCTTCAAGTAACTTACAATAATAGGTAAGATACAAAAATTGCTTGCATAGTATTGTTTATCTGATACTAGCGACCCGTCCCGGCTTCACACGGGTTCTATAAACCTTCCTCTTGAATCACTCTATCTATTAAAAAAACCGCATCAAAATCCGTTACATACCTTTAAAGATTTAAGCGTACATACAGATATAGGTACAAAAAAAGCGACTTTGTTTTATACTATGTAGTGATAACCATCTACGCACCATAATAATTTCTGACACCTTCCCGGTTATTAGGTACGCATATGAATGAAACAACTATGACGGACTTAAATTTCATATTTTGTTTTATACATATATATAAATAGCGCAAACGGCAACAACAAATTGAGTTTATTATTATAATACATACTTACTTTGCTTATTCATTTTTTTTCAATTTACTTACTGAAATCTGAAATCTCTGTACTCAAACACAACAACTACCAATTAAGTACTTAGTAAAGGTGATAACAAGCATTTTAAAGAACCGGTAGGTCTAGTAAAGTTCATATTTTTTATGGTAAATACTAAATATGTAAATACATATTACTTTAAAGTCCCTTTTGTATCGACATGAAATTAACTTGAACACAAGCAAGTATTACAACAAAATTCTACTTACATATTATGCACATCATCTTATTATCACCACTATTTATACAAATTTCTTAGTTAAAATAAATATACGAAGTAGTAATTAAGTAATTATATAAAAAAAACACCTGTTTTAAAATTTTTAGAATAGATACTATAATTTTTTTTATAATATTTATTGTTTTCTTTCATAACTTTACTTTTTTGCTACTAAAATCTTTACCGACCGAATGAAACAAAATGAAACGAGTGAGTCGGAATGAGATAAGAGATTATTGAAATCTTCAGTGTCACAATGACATATCATTGTTTTTAAATTTAATGCATCATCTCTTGTTGCACGTTTATTTAAGATACCTAAATTTAAATTTACCTTTGAACGTTTTCACATATCTTCATTAAAATTATGCAATCGGCGTGTATAAAATAATCTTTTGTTATACTAAGTTACAAATTCACATAATTAAATAACAACAATATTGATTATTACATTATGTTTGTAAAAAAATAAGTATTCTAATTGTTATAATTCTTAAAAGTAAGCTTTCATCTTATAAAAATAATTCTTAAATATTCGCCAAGGTCATGTAGTTAATATTGTAAATTTTCGCCAAGATTGGTCAAGAACAATACCACAGAAAACTATTATTATAAATTATGGCAACAATTTACGATCACTTCATTTCATTCAAAAGTTCATTCACACGATACAATACATAGGATACATACAATCAGTATTTCTGTATTTATGTGTCAACGTTTGCATTTATTAGCTTGACTGTGAGAGGAGAAAATATATTATAATTCATTAGTAATTACTTTTGATAGTTTAAAAAATATGTCGTGTCGCAATGCATCTCACGCTGGGAGCTGGTACACGGAAAACGGTAAGAAGTCAAACCACAACATTATCATAATTTAACAAAGGTATTATAAGTTTGTATAGTGAGTAATTTCTTTTATTTTGAGTTTTCTGATAAATCTAATGCGGTCCTAATATTTAACAGGCACTTATTAGACGTCGTGAAACAAATAAAAAACATTAAATGACGAGTCAAAAGTTCAGTGACCTTTAGTTATATTTTGAATTGCTTTGCTGATATAAAATAATTACCTACATATTATTGTTTTTAGAAATTTTGAAATGAAGGTAGGCATATAAATTGTAATAATAATACTATGGTCGGCTTTAACAATTAATATTTAGTGACGATTCTTTCAAATTTATTTGATGGAATTGATGGCTTTGAAACTTACATTCATTCAGTATCCGTTCGGAAATCTTATTTAATCTTTTGATGTGCCGTGCAGCGCCAAATTAAGTATTATTAGGTCTTTAATTTTGTTATCTTTTTGGTTTTCTAGCAAATGTTGGCTTTTTATTTTAATGGTGTAATTTACTTACTAACTTCAAAGTTAAGTAAAAAATCTTTTTTTTTTTTTTACGTTTCCGAACGCATATTGCTTGTTGCCATGACACTTCGATTTCAAACAAACGATTTAAACGAATTAGGCCTGGTTAGAAGCTCAACGATTTTATTTCGTCGACGTTTGTAATCAAACCTTATTATTCCCTGCGTCAATTTACTCAAGAAGATGTCGGATAAAGTAAGGAATGCACCAGCAACGACATCCAAAGCTTTTAAAAGTCGACCGTCAACTGTCAGCGTTTCATCTCGCAATCGTATGCCGTCTACAACAACAAAAGATCGCGGCGGTTCTCGCATAAAGAATAACAAAAATACAACAATCCTTGGCGATGGCGATGTGACAGTGGGTAGACTGGATGGCTTCATACCCGATTTCGATGCTGAAAACCGCGAGGTAGCATATGGGAAGTTCTTGAGAGCCATGTTAGTGGATTGCTTGGTCGACGATAAAATCGAAAGAGAAGAGACGCAAATGGACAAGGACATGGCTCTGCTCGCGGACCGATTTCAGAAGACCGTGACGCAGCTGGAGAAGACCAACAACAGGCTTAAGGATATTTCATTTGTTGTTGAACAGAACAGGTATGATCCAACTTAGAATCAATTTCGATCAAACTAATATTATGAAGTTGATAAATAGTGTTTATTTATCTCATACACTTTCACTGTTTGTTGCGAAGTTGTGATATGATGCACATATTGCATTATCTCCAGTGTAACAGTCTACGTTTTTGTCTGTATTGGTATCTGTATTCTCTTCCAAAAATGCACATGTCTGATCAAGGTTATTCTTATTTCAGGCTGCTAGATATGAAGAGACAAGACTGCTTCAAATTGTATGAAATGACAGATAGTAGCGATATGCAGGTCACTCTACATAACCTAGCATCAACAGAACAAGCTAATTTGGACAAACTTATCACTAAAAATGTAGACTTGGGCTATGACAAGAGTAGTGGTTACAAACAACTGCTGGATGCAGTCAACGATGCTATTGAAGGTCTGGAAGACATAAAGAAGCATTCCAACTTAGACTTGAATAAATTTAAAGAATATGAGAAATCACAGACTTGTCTGCAAGATGTCGAGAGAAACAGAATGGACTTAGAGACATTAAAAGCAGATTTTGAGGCAAAGTTCCCAAAATTGAATGAAAAATTACTTAAGGAAGCTTCAGAAAAGTTGTCAAAAATGATTGATAGTGATGGTGAAGAATAATTGTTCCATAGTTGGTTGTCAAGTGCACCTGTTTGTTATCATTTAATTGATTTATAAATTGTGATGTATTTTTGAAATTCATGTTTAAATCTTATTTTAGATATTTGGAATCTGAAATATAGACTATGGGCCCATGTTAAAAAAATGATGGGTCATTTGAACCACCAGATAACCTATGTAGAACGATATAAGAGCATAAAATAATAAGATTTAGCATTGTGCCGTCACTTGTAAGCTGTCCAACTGAGTGCAGGTGAGAATTCAAAAGTACAGGTAGAGTCAGTACATTTTGGTCATATATTTTTGAACGGCATTGTTACCATCGATAGATCCATGAAAAATAATACTAAAACGCGTAGTGCCGTAAAAAAATGGTGATCCAAAAAGTCGGATTTTTTTTTTGATTTTCCGACAATTTCCAGGGTGAATTTGGTCATTTGATACAGTACGGCATCAGTTTCATACTATTTCAATACTGCTTCTAATCCATCATTCCGAAACGCCGTAAAAAAATCAAGCGACAAGGGGAAAAAACCGAAGGTTGCAGCCCCCTCTCTTTCCGTGGTCCAGGGGGTGATTTGACACAACGTCAAATTAATTTATTTCGAAAGTATTTTATGCACAGATAATATTTTTTCATATGCCGTACATTTTCGTTGGTTCAAAAAGTCTGTGACATAACGGCACCGGATGAGGAACCGTTTCACTTCAGTTAGACGTCATAGTGATTTTATCATATTATCAATTGTTCTCTTCAAAAATATGTTAATGCCGTACTGTATCAGATGGCCATAAAGTACCCTTAAAATGGTAGCGTCATTTTCATGAACCTAAAAGATATGGTCTGCATTAAAATGTACTTACGGCATCATTTTTTCCTAATTTATTTATGTTAATACTATTTAAAACATGGGATACAATGTAGAAAACTGCTATATTTCATTAATATATGATATTTAAATTACTGCAATAATTTGCAAAATTTCAGTTTTTGTATTTCTCCATAATTTTTTTCAGAACAGTTTCTTTTGAACGGAAATACTATATAACAATTGTATTTTACAATATTATGTTAGAAAAATAGTTCCCGTACAGGATCAAATGATTTTACAGCTTTATAAATCAAGAATACGATGAAATTAAGATAATTATTGATATACATTCAAATGAACAATCATTTCTTGACGGCATTATTTTTAATAGTACTTTTAAGTGCTAGATAATGTTTTGGAACCGAAGCCGTACTTTATCAAATCACCCCCTGGACCACGGAAAGAGAGGGGGCTGCAACCTTCGGTTTTTTCCCCTTGTCGCTTGATTTTTTTACGGCGTTGCGGATGATGGATTAGAAGCAGTATTGAAATAGTATGAAACTGATGCCGTACTGTATCAAATGACCAAATTCACCCTGGAAATTGTCGGAAAATCAAAAAAAAAATCCGACTTTTTGGATCACCATTTTTTTACGGCACTACGCGTTTTAGTATTATTTTTCATGGATCTATCGATGGTAACAATGCCGTTCAAAAATATATGACCAAAATGTACTGACTCTACCTGTACTTTTGAATTCTCATCTACACTCAGTTGGACAGCTTACAAGTGACGGCACAATGCTAAATCTTATTATTTTATGCTCTTATATCGTTCTACATAGGCCATCTGGTGGTTCAAATGACCCATCATTTTTTTAACATGGGCCCATAGTCTAATAGATTTCTAATAATATTGATGAAGTTTATTATATGTATTATATATTAAAAATATAATGTTTTTAATAATTTCTGATGCCTTTGTGGTTATTATACATTGGAATGGAACAACTTTAACCAATTTAACTTGCATATTTTATTTTTATTGGCCTTAAATCTGTTACTTAAAGTTGTTTCATGCAAATATAACGTTTTTTTTTTTTTTCAATTCTATTGTTGATTAAAAAATAAATATAAAAGCTTAAATAGATAGATAGTTGGGTGTTTGTTACTCTTTCATGCTAAAAACTACTGAATGCATTTTAATAAATCTTTGCGGTAAAAAAGTTCATACATGAATAATACAGTGTAACCTCACTAATCTGGCACTATTAAAAACCGAATTGTGCCAGATTATTGGAGTGTTCGAATTACTGGATTATGGTGAAAAAGTAGTAGGTAATGAATAAAAGCATTTAGCGGAAATAAATGGATGTATACTAATAAAAAAAGGGAAAGGTTTGTTTGTTTCTTTGGATTGAATAGGCTCCAAAACGACTGGACCGATTTTAAAAAAAACTTTCGCTGTTGAAAAGCTACACTATTCCCGAGCGACATAGGCTATAAAAAAAAGGGATCAGGGCGAAGTCGGGGCGGGCCGTCAGTCTTAAAATAAATAAAGAAATATTATATAGATACTATTTAGAAACACGCACTTCAGTCGGATACTACCTTAAACCCGCTCAGCGGCAATCACGACACGTTGCCGTGACTCCGGAACGCCGTCCAGGGCCCTGACCTCGCCAGCTTTTCTTGTTAATAACCTATGCAGCGTGACTAGTCAAATGTGCATATATAAACTACGTTCGTTTTTAATTATTATGATATTATATTTTGTACCTCTATATTTTAAACAAACGTTTCGTATGGCAGACCCCGGTCACCCCGGTCACCCCGGCGGGTGTTTCGAGCTCGAGGCTCGAGGCTCCTAGCTCTGAATGGGTCACAACCACCCTGAACGTTGACTTTCCCTCGGTGATGCACATATTATATATATTCAATATAAATTTGCTATGCGTGGTTGGTGGTATCTAACGGTCGTACCGCGTTGACTGACGACAGGCGGCGAGCTGTCCCGCCAGCTGGAGCTGTGGCTGTCGAAGGCGGACCCGACGCACGGCCCCGCGCGCGCCATCATCGCGCCGTGAGTATACCGCTCGTTTCACCTGCTACTACTTACCTACTACCTACTTACCTTTACCTTTGTAAAGGACGTCAAGTAGTAGTAGTAGTAGCAGCTATAAAGCTGATTCTTTAATCAGCTTTATGCTTTATTTAACTTGGTTTTGGCCAGTAATTAACACAAAAGCAATACTGGTATTGGCGAATTGCGAGTAATGAAATAATCTTATGTTTATATTAGTATACCTACCTATTTTTTTCTAGTTAAATATTGTTCATCAGAACCCACAAAAACTAGATTAAACATTTATTTGTGTTGAAAACAGCCACGCGGGATACTCGTACTGCGGCGCCTGCGCTGCGTTCGCCTTCAGGCAGATCAGTCCCGTAGTGGTGTGAGTATATAATATATTATTGCTTTTATTAGTGTCTCTCTCGAAGCATAACTGAAACCACTGCAGAATCTAAAATCTTACTAATTTTGCATCCTATGATGACGTCGTGTAGTTTTTATTTAATTCGCTCTTTATTGAATATTTTTACGCAGTAGGTAAGTACGCAAGCAGAGCACGGAACCTCCGAAAATATATTTTGTCGTTGAAACGTTTAGTAAAGTTTTGTAATAGACCGCGTAGGTGTAATTAGAGCCGGTGTGAGTTGTGTGTACATACCTATGCACTGTGCACTACGCAGGAAGCGCATCTTCATCCTGGGGCCGTCGCACCACGTGCGGCTCGCCGGCTGTGCGCTCTCCTCGCTCGACAAGTACCGCACGCCGCTCTACGACCTCACCGTCGACAAGCAGAGTGAGTACACGCACGACACGACGCGACGCGACACGACACGACGCGACACGACCTCACCGTCGACAAGCAGAGTGAGTACACGCACGACACGACGCGACGCGACACGACACGACGCGACACGACCTCACCGTCGACAAGCAGAGTGAGTACACGCACGACACGACGCGACGCGACACGACACGACCTCACCGTTGACAAGCAGAGTGAGTACCCGCACGACACGACCTCACCGTCGACAAGCAGATTGAGTACACGCACGACACGACGCGACGCGACACGACACGACCTCACTGTTGACAAGCAGAGTGAGTACCCGCACGACACGACACGACACGACGCGACCTCACCGTCGACAAGCAGAGTGAGTACCCGCACGACACAACGCGACACGACACGACCTTACCGTCAGAATGTTCTGAAACACATACTTTGTGTAGCGTGATACCGATTCGGGCACAAACATACTTACTTAATTAGTACACTAAATACATAATATCGCTGAATACGTAATCTTCCATCCGCATCCGCCTCCACGGATGAACCTCATAATATCCGTATCCGGGGGGTTCAAATCTTCACCGGCGACATCGGCTCCCTGTTTAGGAGCTTATCAATGTCAATCCATTTTCTCTTCGTCATCAATTAAGTCCTCAAGTGTAGTCTATACCTACTTATATAGTATAGTTATTTCTTTTTTCTTTTCTTTTTATGATACTTATTTGATAATCTTAAGAAATAAATTCAAAATTATTATTTAACTAAAATAACTGTAGGTTACGTATTTAAATCGCGTAGATGAAAATACCTAACGATGAACCGTGTCGCGGTGCGCGACGACTGCGCTGCGATGCTTCTCTTGTAGTTGTAGTGAAGAAGTGCTCTTCTCTAACATGCCGGTCTCCACTCCGCCACTCCGCCACACAGACACACCGACACACAGACACACAGTCAGATGCAGATGCCACGCGCTCTCTAATGCATGAATTGCGAACGGCAGCTAACAAACTGTTTGGTATGGTGCCGGGAGTCACTGTTACCTACTAATTCTATATGCGTGCGTTTAATTTTTCTTTTGATCGAAATATACAAAAGTATCTACCTAAAGGACGGTCGCCGAGCACAGCGGTTATCGGACGCTGTGCGAGCGTGAGGGCACTATTACATGCTATTACTACGCGCGTGCGGCAGAGACAAATAGAAACACGGCAACGTCCGTTTTTCGCTGTGCTCGGCGACCGTCCTTTAATTGTATGCATGTTTATATTGTTTATTTATGTACGTGCGTATTGCCACGTGCCGCCCGTCCCTGCCTAGTGAGGTGAGGTGAGGTGAGGTGAACAGTGAACTAGTGATGAGATCGTGTGTGTGTGATCGTGTCCCGCAGTATACGCGGAGCTGGAGGCGACGCGCCAGTTCGAGTGGATGGACGCGCAGACCGACGAGGACGAGCACTCCATCGAGATGATGCTGCCCTACATCGCCAAAGTCATGGAAGAGTCAGTACCTCACTATATATCACGTTTATGTGGTACACAGTGGCGAGGCCGGTGTGGGCGAAGTGGGCCCGCACTGTCCCGCGGAGGTAGGGTTGCCCGGCCGACGAACCTAACAGCCGGACAGACCGGCCAGTTTGGTCGGACATTTGGGTAGAAATACATTTTACACTATTGAGGATTTTGTGTCTCGGTATTAATAGGTACGACAAAAGAAATGCATGTATAATCAAGCTTTTTTTTATTATTGTCACACGCCGGAAAACGCCTACCCATGTCCTGTATTGCCCGGACGCCTGGCGACGCTACGCGCAGGCGATGCCCCGGGCACTCCCGGGGGCAACTTCGCCCACCTCTGTGTTTACCTAATTACGTCGCGCCACTACATTATTTACGTACTTTCTAAATTTGACGATCGCTGATAGGCGGTATTCGTTAGTATGAATTGAATGCTTATATTTACGAATATTGCATACTTAGTATAAATAAATGATATGACAACATTGAGAGTATCGTATAGCCTCGCGTGGATACTAGTGGACAGGGTCGAGCCGGTAATGAGCGTGTCCTTGTTGCAGATATAAAACGGGTTTCACTATAATACCCATCCTGGTGGGGTCGCTGTCGCCGGAGAAGGAGGCCAAGTGAGTGACGAGCGATCATGGTGAATGTTATCTTCCGCACATGCAATGAAACGAGCGGAGAGTAATCGTGGTCTGTTGCAGGTACGGTGCGATCCTGGCGCCGTACCTGGCGGACCCGCAGAACCTGCTGGTGGTGTCGTCGGACTTCTGCCACTGGGGCTCGCGGTTCCGCTACACGTGGCGCGACGCCTCCCTCGGCCACATCCACCAGAGCATCGAGTGGCTCGACAGACAGGTACCTACCGCGCCGCCGCCGCGCCGTTTTCAGTTTAGGGATACATAATACTATAAATGAATATCGGAGGGAACCTGAAGCGAGCCGGGTGTTCGTGTTTCAGGGCATGGACATCATCGAGAGAATGGACCCGGCGGCGTTCACCGACTACCTCAACCAGTACGGAAACACGATCTGCGGGCGGCACCCCATCGGCGTGCTGCTGCAGGTGACGCGTGCGCGCATTTACCATTCCACATTTGCTTACATTCAATAATCTGGGTATGCATATTCGGAGTATGTACAGATCGGAAGAGTGACGTGTTCTCGTGGTGTGCGCAGGCGATAGCGAAGCTGTCGGCGGAGGGCGGCGTGGGGGGCGAGGGCGGCGAGGGCGGTGAGGGGGCGCCGCGCATGTCGCTGCGCTTCCTGCAGTACGCGCAGTCCTCGCAGTGCACGGCGCCGCACCACTCCTCCGTCTCGTACGCCAGCGCCTCGCTCGTGCTCGAGTAGACCACCACCACCATGTTGTTCATTAAGTGCATACTTATAGGGCTCGTTTCACAGTTTCCGTGATAAATTAAAACAAATCTGACGTCCGTGAAACATAAACGTGTACCTATACCTAGTGTAAGTATACTTAGGTTGCAAAAACTTTATTCACTGGATTTCAACATTGTAAAACAGATCATTAAAGTAATTGACATACTTAACTATTTTTAAAAAAACACCCAGTAAGTATTCTAAATATTAAGCTTCGAAGGAAGCTACAATATATATATGTTATTATATAATATTATTATATGGAATCCACGCGTCAGTTGGTAGATTCGCAACAACCATAACAATAACTATAGGTATATTAAACTAGGGTGAAAAGAACATGGCTTATATCATTGAAATCTCGTTCATTCTTACCCGACCCGCCCTAATTTGAAAATATTTGCAAGTTAAAGCCAATATACAGACGGTTACACTTTCACTTAAAAAATTTAGCAGCGCTTCTTTCAGTTTGTATCGTCACATCGAAAAGCACTTCAAAGATATCGCTACGACCGCGACACATGATCAGACAGTATCGCCCGTGTTCAATGAGCGCTGACCTTCAGAATTAGTAAAATAATGTCCTGCCAAGAACAACAAATATTCCGAGAGCTGGCACTTGTCATATACTTAGCTCTCCTATTACAATAGGATGGGGCAACCCAACCCCAACTCGGCAAATCCATTTTTATTTATTTTTTATTTGAGGCAATGTGAATCCCTACTAATATTATAAATGCGAAAGTAACTCTGTCTGTCTGTTACGCTTTCACGCTAAAACTACTGGACCGATTTAAATGAAATTTGGTACAAAGAAAGTCTGGAGCTTGAGAAAGGACATAGGCTACGTTTTAACCGACTGCAAAAAAGGAGGAGTTCCACGCGGACGAAGTCGCGGGCAGAAGCTAGTTTTTTATATGTTTAATGTTTAAATAATATAAAAAAATAAACAGACTATTTAGCCGGGTTTTACACTGTGAAAAAGAATATAGGGGTTGATTCAGCCACTATTGTCTATTGGTACTCGCCAGCCCGGTCTTCAGCTGCGCGTTGGGGCAGTTGGGTAGGTATATATATAGTGGGAGAGCTTTATTATGACAGACAGGGTGAACGCACCTCGGAGCGCTCCCCATTCGTCCGGTGGAGCAGTAACGGCCCCAGGGCCAACTGCAAACAGTCACTCAGAAAAAAAAAAAAAAAAATATTATGACAGATTTTCAGCTTGCTTCAAATGCTTACATAAAATTGGTGCCAACTCTCGGGGTAAAATAGGTAAGTTTATATTTTTTTACTTAGTTAATAGTTATACATGAACTAAATCACGTTAAGTACTTATAATGTTAATTTTCTCTAAATAACTGAGCATAGAGCTACTTACTGCATATTCATGAGCCCGTCTTAAAGTTTTACTCTATTTTCGTTTTAAACTGGAGGGTAGGATAAAGCGTGGCGGAAATCTTCGCATTAGGTAGGGACCTATACAATACTAAGTAAGTTTTATTTAAACGTTTCTCCATTCATGATCTAGATACAACATATTATTGTTATAATAGGCAGCTCTCTAACTATAATATCAAATATAAATATTTTAAAAATATATTGCTATTTTTTTTATATACCTGTCGGCTTGCGGCTCTCATGCGTCTCTAATATTAAAGAATGGAGGCTATATACACAATTATATTAAACTAGCTGTGCCCGCGACTTCGTCCGCGTGGAATTTAAGTACTGGGACATAAGTATGGATAATTAAAGATTTTTTTCTAAAATGAGTTACTCTTTATTACATAAGCTATCTGCCAGTGAAAGTCCCGTCCAAATCAGTCCAGCTGTTTTATAGATTAGCCGGAACACACAGATAGACAGACAAATAATATAAACAATATAATATAGGTATGTATTTAATATTTCAAATGTAAATTATAAAATGTCTTTATAAACAACATTAACAGTTTTTCCTTCTGGGGCTAATATGAAAAGGTTATCCGCATTACTAACCCGCGAGCAAGCCACGTATAGTTGGCCGTGTGAAAAACAATTCGACCTGAGATCAACTCCAACAGCCTTTAGCGTCTGCCCCTGAGACTTGTTAATTGTCATAGCAAAGCAAACGGACACTGGAAATTGTGTCCGTTTGAATTGGAATGGGAAATTGTTGGGGATGATTGGTAGGTATTCGTGGTATGTATACAGTTTCACCTGCACTACATCCAGTAAGAATCTCAGCTTCGATTAAGTTTCTTTGTAAAGAAGTTACTCTAAGTCGGGTTCCATTGCACAATTTAGGCGGAGTAAGATTTCTCAATAGCGATGCGTTGTAAGCGTTTCGTCTGGGCATTTTTAAAATCAAAGCAAATACATACAATACAATAATACATATATTTATTTCAATAAATCTACGTAGGTAGGCAATATTTTTTTAGATTATAGATTATATCCGATATTTTTCAACTAATTCACAAAGCAAGTTCAGAGTCCGTATTTTCATATCCAAGTATAACATCAAAATCATCAACTAACCGAATCGCAAGACAATCAATCAAAATTAAATAGTTTTAAACGTAGAGAAACAACCAGTTTGTATTTATTATACTTTTCAGAGAAAAAGCTATAGCGCGTTTTAATTGCCTTGAGGCGCCATCTAGTACTATATTATGTAACTATAAAATCTCCTATAGAAAAATTACCTTTAAACTTTAAAAGACGATAGCTTTTTTATTTGACATCCGATTTTGATGAAACAAAGCCTATATGTTGCTCAGGGAAGAGCTTAATCTATTAGTGAAAGCCGCGTCAAAATCTGTTCAGTAGTTTTCAAGATTAGCGAATACATACAGACAGACAGACAGACAGACAGACAGACAGACAGAAAAGAAAATCTAAAAAATCATTTTTGTGTTCTGTTACTCTTTTATTATTGTCCACACCCATTTTTTGTTAAAAATTTCAATTGTACAGACACGCGGTTTCTACTGTTTTATTATATGTAAGATATAAGATAAGATAAGATTTATAACACCAAAGCGCACCGGCTATTGGTGCTTAGAGCATGTACAACTGGCTTCTTGCCTTTGACACTATTCGTCATACAATTTTTTTAGCCACTTTTAGCGGGGGACGAGGTAGTCACACACAAAAAACTACACAGTGATGTAAAGTTTATTCTCATCGTTACACACGCACTACCTAATAGAAACTGTCAACACTAGGCGAGTTTTATTCACAGTAGGTACCAAAATCATGATGATAAACGACAGGTTCGTACTCTAGTTTATGTTTTACATGTACCTAGTCGATATCGATATATTCTGTGTATATTTGACACAAAAAGGCGGATCAACAACTTTATACATTTAAATATATTATATGTTAACTTCATACATAATATGTACCTACTTTTTTTAATTCCTACTACATATTATAGAATTAAACGTTACTATTTAATTCAATAAACAAGTAAATTTCCAATAATTACAACTACCTACTATGTCTAACATGCTGTAGAGATATAACGACAATAAGCATAAAAAATATAATAAAATGATTACCATAGAGTGCCATAGACTAACGATACATATTATGTATAAAAATAACGCAGAGTAGTGTATACGATACTAGGCATATCGTTTGAGTTAAAAGCGATAATAAAAGTATCAGTTTGGTCTTGTACCTTACCTTTTACTTGTACCTTCTGTGGTATTATATGCACTTGGAATTATTTGGAGCTACACTCTAATATTGTAAAATAAGTCCAGAGAATGTTTCGGTGGACGTCACACGTAATAAAACAACAAGTCAGTTTATAAAACTTTATTTAGTTTACTTTTTCGGCGCGGGTTTACTGGGCGCGGCCTTAGCGCCCTTCTTGGGCTCCTTCGCCTTCTTCTTGGGGGGAGGGGGAGGGGTCTTCTTGGGCGCAGGCTTCTTGGGTTTCTTGGATACTGCCACCTGAGTAATAAAGTACAACGTGTAAACGCGAGAACAAGCAATAACTAAATCGTAAAGTAGCTACTTGATCAATATTTTTACCTTAATAGCCTTCCTTCTCTTTTCGCGCAGTTTCTCTGCCTTCACAGCATCATCAGTCTCGGGCAGCTTGATCTGAAACATACGAGGGCAGCGCTCAGGGGCGGGCTCACACTCGTAACAGTCGCAAGCGCGCGAGCATGCGGCGACGCGCGTCAGTATTTGTCAACGTGATCGAGTAATCATGTGTATCATAACCCAATGCTCTGATAAGAGAATATCATCATACAATATTAAATGGACTGTACAAGGAAAACCGGAAACAAAATGAATGTAACATAAAGAATTTACTACATTCAATTTCCATTTGCCCTAAGTCAAAAACCATAATATTATGTTTTTTTTTCCTGTTTTCTGATCGATAAATATTTCTTGAAAAAATTACTTTTATAAATATGTACAAAAGAAACTACTAAATATTTTTATACATAAACAATTTCAGTAATTTAGTAAATTATAAATATAAAATTTATAGCAGTTAATTTATTTAGTTAAAATTAATATAAAATTAAAATAATATATGTTTTATTATTTTCTCAAAAACTTTTATTGTAATATTATTATTAAAAAAGGAGTACTTATGTCAGAAATGATGTCGCTATTGTATTGATCTGACCTTATTTATTTGGATTACCTGTCGGTGGGATTATCTGTCAAAACTGATATTTTGGAACTATAGTTTGGAATTATAGTTTGTCACACAAAACACAACAACGTGTTACATCTTTTCTTCATAAGCTGCTATTCAAATTATTTAAGTACTTTTAGTTTGAAACTGAATTAAGTATGTGTATATTCTATTCTACAAAAATGGTAATTATATGGTGTAATAATTTATTTATTTGATAAAAAAAACATAATGTCTTCTATAGTTCTTTCATTACTTCAAAATCATTCTGATTTAGGACAAATGGAAAATTTAAATATTATAAATTGAATATTTATAACATAGGTACATATTCTCATATTTATTTAATTAATCTTTAGAGAATATAATACCGGCCAGGCCATATTTCGACATATTGTAATAATTTGCCTAAAAAATATTTATAATTTTCGACTCGTGTCGTGTGGTATCAGCGGTAACTCACGCCACGCTTCTCGGCGAGCGCCAGCGCGCGCTTGTTGGCGGTGCGCTGCTGCTCCAGCACGGCCTTGCGGCGCAGCACGGCGGCGAACGGGTTGAGCCGCAGCATGGCGCGGCTGTTGCTCAGCGGGTTCAGCTTGCGCGCCGCGCGCTCCACGCGCTTGCTGCAACACACGCACACACACACTCGTGATAACACACGCACGCACGCACGCAGTACGGCACGCACGCACGCACCGGTCCCGACCATCAGAAAGTGTCAACGTGAGTAATCACGGTGTTCATAACCCAATGCTCTGTAAAGCTTATCATCATATGAATTTTGTGCAATAATTATACAAGTTATATAACGTAACCCGATGCGGTGTCGGTGGAGATACGTACTTGGGAGCGCGGAGCACCTTGCGGATCTCGTCGGCGCGCAACAGGCGCGAGAGGTCGGTGTTGGCCATCTTCGGTTGTGGCAGGTTGAAGTTCTTCTTCTCCTTGGACGGAGTCTTCCACGAGCCGAACAGCGCGTCTGCGAACAGACCGGTCGGACATATCATACAGGATATCCATACGAGAGCGCTCGCCCGGCCGAAGCGATTCATTTATAATAGGTATAGTCGATATGAATCGGCTCGGGGCTTTCGTATTATTTATTTTGTAGTCCACACGTCGACACACCGACCGACGACGGTCGCGGTCGATGTTTCCTAAGGGAATCTTTAATCTGCCCTCGACGTTCGTAGCTCGAGCCGCACCGGGCGGAGCGAGCAAGGCTTCCGAGGGCTCGGTCACAGTTCAGGAGGGGGGAGAGGGGTGGAGGGTCGAGAGACCTACCTAGCCGGTCGAAGGCGGAGCGCGTCCAGATGATGAAGCGGCCGAGGTGACCGCCGGGCGCCAGCAGCAGCAGGTTGAGGCGGTCCACGTGCACCAGCTCCACGCCGGGGATGTTGCGGAACGCCTTCGACAGACCCTGCACGGGACACGGACACACGCCGTCAGTGATGCACATACACAGATACACACCTACACGCACACCGGAGGCGGAGTATGGTGACTTTCCTTTTTTAGAAAATCTTATCAATTATAATACCTACATTACGGGGTGGAATGAGCAAGTTACAATATCTGTGATAGTATACCTGATCCTTGTGGTAGACGATGAGCGGTCCCTTGCGCTGCAGCCGGCGGCGGTTGCGCATCTTGCCCTTGCCGGCGCGCAGCCGCTGCGACTTGTACACCTGCAACACGCGACACGCGCCCTCGCCGTCAGGAACATAACACGGAACATACGATCTACGTACGGCCGACAATTTGCCGACAGTTCTTACTTATCTGATATTCGTATTTTTTTCCTCAATCTTTTAATAAATTATCGATTATCGCGATTATAAGGAAAAGGTCAGTGATCAGTCACTTTATTGCATTTGGGTGATTATTCGGGCGTTTCGACCGCCATGTCTTGATTATTGGAGGAATAGGCTGCAATAAGATTTAAACTAGATTAATTCTGACAATATAATATACGAGCGCGGGTATGTCGTTGCATCAAAACCTAGGGACCGACGAATTGCCCGAATAATCACCCATTTCTACATGTCATTGTTTTCAAAAAAGTCTATTCAGAAATAAAACTGTTTAATCTGATTTTCACAAGAAATTTATTATTGTCCTTAATCTTGATCCCGCAGAATAGGTTAAATACTGCAAGAGGAATGCCAGGACAAATGTCTCCCGGAGATAGAATCGAGCGAATCAGTTGGAGTGAAAAAATAAAAATAATGTCATTTATGCCCTTAAACTTTCAAAAAAAAAAAACATATTTATTTCATGAACATGGCATAATAGATATTTATATTCGAGCCGTTATTATCGCTCCTAACGGTTGCGTTTTACATTTTTCCAATGCTAACCGTCGTTACGCACATGTTATGGATCGATGTCCACAACAAGGCCAGAGTCCATGACGAGTTAACAAGGAAGCGGTGTAATAGTATACCTTGAGCACGTCCGACCAGGCCTTCACGCGGCGCAGGAAGATGACGGCGTCCTTAGTCTTGGCGATCTCCTGCACCTTGTCGCTCACCACCAGGGGCATCTCCGGCACCTTCTCGATGATGTGACCTACACATCATATTATCATTAACAACTAATATTCCTCAACCGTCATCAATTATTTTATAATTCATGCTCGTGTTAGGCGAGGACGGCAGCTTTCCGCGCCGTCCCTTCCTAACACGAGCATTTCATCCGCCGTCAACTTTCGTGACTACAGTCGCACCCGGCGGAACGAGGCAGGCGATGTGATCGTCACTAGTGGTAGTGGTAGTGGTAGTGGTGTTACCTCGGGCCTGCACGAGCGCGGGGACGCCGGCGGCGGCGACGGCGGCGGCCACGGCGGCGCGGCGCTGGCGCAGGTTGACGCGGCGGTGCCAGCGGCGCCAGGGCTTGGTCGGCGCGAACATGCGGCCGCCGCGACACATGTTACCGAACGCGCCCTGCCCGGATCTGTCGATATAGAGAACGTTCGTTACGGTTTAGTCGTCAGGTTTACAACGATCATCTCACAACTCTGATCGTCTGCGTCCAGTCTATACGTGATACTGATAGTCGTGTAGTAGCGACTTTGCACCCGTGTCCGCTACGCGAGCGGAGACAGAACGCCATGTCACTGCGTTGCTGTTGCACTAATCCGCAGTGACGCTCGGAAGCATGTATGGAACTCGCCGAGCGTGGACATTTAGTGCATAATGAAGGACGGAATGCCGCGCGCCTCACCTGTGGGTGCCGCCGCCGCGGACTCGCGGAATACGCGCCACGGCGCGCCCCGTGCCCCATGACTCTGCACTAGTTTGGTGGCCTGGTGAAATAAAACATTTTAGTTAATTTTAAAGAAACTCATTGCCTAACCTTAACTTTTACCATTTTCATCGTAATTATTATGAACATAGGTACAGTTCATGTAATCTTAGTTTAGTTCTTTAAACATTCAAAAAATCTTAACTCCAAGTTGGTAGGCATACCACATAATTGGTATGCGCATCCTAACAGCATGTAAATATGTTGTACCGACTCTGCACCCGGGCCTGCTATCCGAGCGGGCCCGGAACGCCATGTCGCTACATTGCTGTGGCACTATTCCGCAGTAACCCTCAGGAGCATGACACAGCTCACAGAGTGTGGACAATTAGTGCAAACTAGTGAAATATTTCTTAACAATATCTATACAATTCAATATTAATTTGTTCAAAATATATATTTTTTTTCTTTATTACTAGCAATAGCAGCACATAAGTCATTAATTTTATTTACAGAGATAGAATAGATATTATATTTTTGTTTATATAACTACTGAAATCTTTCTCCTTAGAAGTGACATGACATGTATTATATTTATTGGGATTGAGACCCAGTTGTTTTCATTATTTGTTTTGTTTGAGTACTCACCAGCCTCCTTGCTCACGCAGTATGGCTGTCGGGCGTTCTTAGACATAGACACATGGACATTGTTTACGAGGTCCGGCCGGATGGGTGCCTTGAACACGAAGGGTAGAGGAAGAGCATTGCCGGGAACAACCTCGCTCTTCTCAGAGTACACCGACACAAGAGGTCGGGCAACCGATAGACTCTGGAATTTATTATTTATCATATATTTATTATACTTAAATGTTATTTGAAAAGATAAATGAAACAAAAATACATAATTATATTATAAATACAAAATTGGATTAGAAGAATGATCTTGATCTTTGTATGAATAAACCGTAACCTAAAATTATTAACAAATTAGCTTTTGTCTTCAATGATGTGTTTCTGTTGTTTAAGTTCAAGTGATTCATCAATTATTGTAGTTTCACAGTATATTCCACTGCTCCTTCACATTCTTAAGTAATCATTTCCATGATAAAATCTATTTCCTCTTCTTCTATTTCTTCCACAGCAATCTAAGCTATCTCCATAACAAATCAGTTCAGTGTTTTAAGCATGAAAAGCTAAGAGACAGATTTAGAGAGTTACTTTCGCAATTATGATATTAGTAGGTATAGAAACAATAAAAACTAAAATCTAATGAAGTTATTACCTACCGGACGATATAAAATGCTCAATAGTATTAATAAAAGTGTGTTCCTCCAGTCGACACACGGCCAGTCAACAGGCTGTGCCGTGTTTCCTACGGGAACTGTGCTGTCCCCCTACATGTACCCAGAAGACCAGATCCAGTGCAACTGGGAAGAGTTCGGGGTTTAATAACAGCCAACAGACATGCATAACAGTGAAAGCACAATCTATTGCAATTATGTACAGGTATCACAATCCATCATAAGACGAGACTGGTCATCACTGTCATAGTTTAAAAAGTGAAAATTAAATAAGTAAAACATTTAAATGTAAAAGCTTAACATAAGAAATTGACTACTGTCTAGAGAAATACTCAATTTCACCGGCATAAGTAAGATGAAATAGGGAACATATTCCGTTTAACAAAAAATCCTTGACGAAAAATGCATGAAAACAAAATTTAAAAAACATTAAGATTTTTACAATTTTGATACTAAAGTATAAAACAATACGGTAAATCAAATTGCAGAGTTCGAACCTAACCTCAAATATTAAAACAAAATGTAATTCAATTCTAATTGGTCCCAAATACTAATATATGATTACATTTTACTTTAATATATACATAATTTGTATGATACTAAAAAAACTACAACTATTACTTAAGATAAGTACAAAACAAATTTCGAAAAATATCCCCGTTTGTCATGCCGCAATCACGCCACAAAAACGTTCCCTACAAGGTGAGATGTTGTAACATGTAAAATTGTCTATAAATATAGGATCTTAACGTTTTAGTGTATATTGAAAACTCACAGAACACTTCTATACGGACAATATTTCAATAAAATAGCTTGCAAACACGTGGGGGTGAACACCGTCACTATGTATTACAATACCGATCACTTGCACTTATAAACTTTTGCCACTGTAAATATCGTATAGGTGACACACGTTAATTTTATATGCACTTACCATTTCGCTAATCAGCGAAGATATTCCTCCAAAAATACACTATATGTGGCGGCGCAGACCGTCCGCCATGCCACGGAGGAGTAAAAAGACCGGAAATTGAAAATTATGACAGAAATGGAAGACAGTTACCAGGTTATAAAATAAATTTTAAATGTTTCCGTAACTATTTTTCTGAATGAACCAAACCAAAACGACAGAAAAAAATGGTTATTTTAAAGGTGAAAAACTTAGTGTTAGTTATATACATTGTTTTAAATTATATTAAAATATAATTTTAATTTATCGCATGTGTTTTGTCTTTACAATAGACAATTTTTTCATATTCATATATTTTTTAATGACTTGTAGACTTGGAATATATTATAATGCCATCCCTAATTTTAAACCTTAATCCTTATGGTTCGGTCACACTACGCTCCTCACGCTAATTCTTGCATTTCCGGGATGACTCTGCGTGTCCACTCCATTTTCTTCGCGCATTTCGTCAAGCACTACTCTTTCTACATATAGGTTGAACCTATGTTTACAAAATGCTAATCCAGGACCAAATGATTGAAATCTAATAGATGACATTTATTTTATGACAACTGTTAATTTCATTACCTACTTACCTAATGTCTTATGATTAATGTAAGTATAGAATTTAAAAAAAAACGGTTTTTACTGGTGATATTACTAATATTAATATAATTATGTTTTTTATTAAATTATCAAGTTACAGGCAAATGTAAACAATAGGTACCAAGATTATTTCATTTGATACTAAATTGTCCAAGATCCCAGGGCCGCCAGACACTTTTATTTTCTCACAAATGACATTAAAGCTCTGGTCCGAGAAAGAGAATGCGGAACGTATTTAGTAGTATGGTTCATATATTTTTAAAAATCTTCTAAATAATATATTGTAAGAAAATTTAAGAAAAGTAAGTATTAATTTAAGCTACCTTTATCATCTGATATCCAAAAGTTGGCCGTCTACCCCAGATAGCCCCAGTCAGCCGGTAGGTATGGACTTATGCACACTCTTTAAGTAAGTACTTAAACGCTTAATTTGTAAGAAAATAAGTAAGGTATGGTGACCCTGGGACCTTGCTCTATTACAACATTATTTACTTTACTAAATAGTGCAGTGAGTAGGTCTTAGCAAAATATTTCGTATTTTAGATACCATGGAAAGGCAAACAAAAAGTGCTCCTAGATGTAGCCGTGATTGTCAGCCTAGTCCCTCAGAAATTCAGATATGCCGAGAAATACAAGAGGCGCTCCGAGTTCGAGATTCCTTGTCGGAGGCTACTTTAGAATCAACCACGCATTTTTTAGAAAACTCGGAGAGTCATGAAAATTCACATACAATTACATCGCCAATGATTTGTGTATCTTTAAATGAATCAGAAGCATCGAAACCTAACGGTTTTTCTGTTCCTGTATTGTTATTAAGTGCACCTCCATCAGTAATTATACCGGTACCATCCGCGTCGCGACGCTGCGGCTTAACTATCCAGTCTCCAATAACATCCCAGCCGCACTTGACATCCATAGCGCTATCATCTGCGGATCCTCAACCTCAATCATTATTTATTCAAGCTTTATCTAAGCTGAATGAAAGTTCACTGAATGTCACTGTATTAAATCATTTGAGAAGGGAAAGTCGCTTTAGTAATGCTATTGGCATTCATCAAACTACTAATGGTATTAACTACAGGAACAGTCGGACAGGAGAGCTGTCTCCTCCGTCTGATTCCTTGAACAGTGCTCCGCCGTCTTATTCCTACGTACTAAGGCAAATGACAGTAAGAAGACGTCCTCGGTTGATGGGCACTTTTATCCCTTCTCCTTCTTTCGTACAAAAGGAACCGCCTCCGAATTACAACGCTCCTTTCGATATTTACATCGACAATTCCATAACGCCGCCTCCTCCGAGACTGCGCCAATTCGGCTTCGCTCCAATGCCGGTGATATGCCCGGAATGTGGATACACGGGTATGAGCATTGTAAGTAGTAAAATTACTTTATGTACTCATCTTTGCGCAGTAGTGTTGTGTCTTCTCTGCTGTTGGGTTTGCGCTCCCTTGCCATACGTTTTAAAATCTTGTAAGGATGTTTATCATTATTGTAGAAATTGTCGTAATTTTTTGGGGATGTACTGTCCTACTAATCCCGAAAATGCTATACGTTAAATAGATGAAGTTACTATGTACATTCCATTAAAATAATATTATGGGGTATAAACCTGTGAATGTGCAAACCAAAAACAAATCTTTGAAGTAAAGAAATAGAGACATAATATAATATTGACTAGTAATATTGATTAGTAATATTGACGGAATTTTAAAATAAATGCGTGTTAAATAACTATAATTATTTTTTTCTATTTACTCCTTTATCAAAAATCTAAATGTGAGCTTACGTTGCGTAGCAAGGATATCGAACATTCTTACTTATATTACGCGCTCGGCCAGACCATGCTCCCCGTGCTGCTCCTCGCGCTGCACCTCGCGCTGCACCTCGCGCTGCACCTCGCGCTGCACCTTGCGCTGCGGCGGTGTTGTCGTGAGGGGCCACGCTGCTCTTAACGTATTTCGTTATGACTCTCTACGCATAAGTAGGTTGTATATATGTTTTAAAACGGATGTGGAAAATATTACATTGTGCTATGTATATTTTTATGCACACAAAAACATAATTTATTTTATTGGAATGATACTCGCATAAGTAGGTACCAGTACTATTTTATTTGCTGAAAAAATAAAATACACGAGTTAAATTCGTTCTAGTTATTTCATTCCAATGTGTAATTAAATGAATAAGTAAATTGAAATAACGTATTTCTAAAAATACTAAAAAGTAGCGATTTCACATATTATTATGAATCTATTTCAATTTACGCGTGTAAAAATTACCCTTTTTCTAACGACTAAGTATGTGGTCTCACTCTAACACTCACTTGCGCTCAAACTCACGGTCCAGGTCTGTAACATACACTCGTCATGCCGCTCGTCCTGCTCCTATCCGTCTGGAGTGGCCACACGCATGCCTTGTATACTTCCCTCGCCAGTTCCATCGCGTACTCGCGAGTATGAAGCTGGGCAGATAGAGTGCAGTATTGGTATATTAATATAACGAGATCAGTTCCGGGTTTAACTATGTAATTAATTTCTTCAAAAAAAGAAGGAAGATTATTCAAAATATTTTATTTATTATCTGTATCATATTTTATGGAGAGGGTTATGATTTAGGGCAATAGGAAAAACTAAACTCAATGTCTTCAATTAAGTAAATGAAATGTTCGTACCATAATGATGGGGCCACACTACGGAAAATTCTGTTGATAAACGCGTTGTTCGACATAAAACATAATTTGGCAACGGCATTCACAATGCCAAGTGGCGGTAGGCCACTCCAGGTCAGCCATTAATTCCCAATATACGTTAACGTTGACGTTGACCATTCAAGTGTAACCACCATAGTAACCACCCGCGCTTTACACGTTAATTATGGCAACAATTATTGCGATGTTAGGCATTGACGATATCCGTAGTGTGGCCCCAGCATTAAGGTACGTTCCTGTAATAAAAACATTGTAATAAGTTAATGACTCATAGTTAAGATACTTTGGGAATATTCATAAACACAGTTAAGATGATTTTTTTAACCATTACGTAAATTGCCTCAAAGATCTGAGTTCATAAAATATATGTAAAATTATATTCTCGTATCTTCCATGATAGTAAATAATTATTTTAAGTACTTGGTGATTAGAACGCAGTTGTTACAATTAATATTTCAACGCCATCTAGTGAGAAAATGTCGGTCATGTAAGATTAGAAGTCATAGCCTTCCGTAAGTTCCGTGTGTGTTGCGGAAAAATCCCTTTTTGGGCGTCCGACCACATGTGTGAATTATGAACAAAATAGGGTCCTACAGTGGTTTACTGCATTGAAAAGCCAATTTAAAAGTGAATAATACTAATTATTGATATATAAAGTGTGTGCGAAGCGTCTAGTGTCCTGTAAAAGTTGGAACTCGATAACGGAAGTGTATTTTTCCGATGTAAATACGGTTCATCAAGGGTCAGTCCGGTGAGCCCTGTGGATTTCTGTCATATTCTAAAGGTGAAGTCTCTTGGCTCGCTCTCGCGTTGTGTTTGTAATTGGAAAATCTCTGCCTTCGAAGCAGGCTTGTTCAGGTCAAGACCTGCGGAGAATTCAAGTCGCGATTCGCAGTAAAGACGGCGGCATGCCGTCGTGTTGAGAAGCATGGAGGCGCGCTCGTGATCGTCGATCGGCGCGGAGCGCGCGCCCGGTCTTATATAACGAAGACAGCGGCGGCGGCGGCATGGCCGCGCGCGTGTCCGCCGAGGGCGCCGGTCCCTCGTACGCGTCCGTGCTAAACTTTAGAGGTGCGGAAAGTAATAAGGAGAATATAGAGAATATAGAGGCGGCCACGGGCGAGGAGCCCGAGGTCGTGGTGAGGCAAGACGATGAAGAGGAGGAGGGTTTCGTACCCGTGATATCACACGGGCGTCGTCCGGGCAAGTCCCGTCGTGATAGGGAGAGGAGGACTACCTCTAGGCCTCACAAAACACCTCAGCCTTCTACAGAACCACATAATACTGCAGAACAGCAGCAACAACAAGAGGAATCACAGCCGAAGAAGTTTGTGGAAGCCCCTATCCCAAAGGTTAACCCTTGGCAGGTGAGTCAATTTGACATGTAAACATAATTAATTTATTGCCAATGTTTATTATAGAGGTTACATGCAGTAGCATTTCAGCTTGGTTTGTAGATAATAATGTTCTAAAAATCCTGTCTAACTTTTCTTGTAAATTATTTACTGTTCTCACTTAGAACCAAGAGGTCAATACAGTTAATTTTGAATTTAGATTCCATATCTGCTCATTCTTGTCCCTGCTTAACACAAAATCGGTCTCTTTTATATTAGTTATCATACTATATTTATGTGACATACTCATACATGTGAACAAGTGTTGTTTGTGTACTCACAAAGCATTGAAAATTCTAACCTTTTCCCGTGTGTGATCGTCTCCGTCAAGAAGAAATATATACGGCAGAAATGGAGCATTAATCTGGATGGCTACACAAATTTAAACAATTAAGTAAAGAAGTTTGTGCTTCTAGCTAATATTAGGCAAATAGTTGATGGATAGGTGGTAATTGATAAAAATTTGTTATCAAATATAGGTAAATAATAATTTAACATATGTAAAACAATTTTTAGTTAAATACAGATTTAATAATTCAGTTGGAATAAGACAATGGGCTTTTAGTTCCATTATCAGTATCTGAGGGCGAGCCTTGAGTTCCAAAATGCAAGAAATGGTGTTAAAATTAATCATTCTAAAACTTTATTCATCGCCAGTAATTAAAGGATTGAATGAAAATTGTTTGGGCTTTGATCTGAAGACAAGTATTGAGATGTCAATTCACAAGAATTTATTAAGTAATTTAATTTTTAATAATAATAATATATGCTTCCGTTCTATGATATTTTTCACTTGGTTGGTACATCTTATTTTAAAAGTAAGATTGTTATTTAAATTAGGTATATAATAAGTATTTCTAGGATTTTTTTTGCTTTAAAAGTTTTTTGAATACAATTTATTATTATATATTTGCGAAAAGTTTGCATATATGCTCTGTGGTGTCTCCCATGTTGAATGAAATGAGTAGCCATGTCATTGTGTTGATTCTGGATAGCTAAGTTTTCTGCTTGATAAATCCATCCAAGCAGGTTTAGTTATTTATGTGTTCACTGCATAAACTTCCCACTGCTACTGTTAAAGCTAATTGTCTATTGGTATTAAATAACCACTGGAAATAATTTGATTCATTTTGATTGACTAATTAGGAAGATGCACATGTTCTTTACATTTTCTCAAAAACCTTATTTTTATTAAAAACCAAAATTTTGTTTTAAAAGTTGTTTATATTATAATAAATGATGCCATGGTTATGAGATAGGACTGAAACAACTCTAGATGGATTTAACTCTCGTATTTTGTTTTTTACTTGATTTTTTAAAATTAAAGAGTAAAAAAATATAAAAGTACCTACCTATGAAGTATACCTACATATCATTTACTTATTGCCATCTGTAATATATTTTTTAAAACGTTTTTTAAAATAGGTTCTTTTTGCACTTATGTTCTAATACAAGGCTAATTAGATACCTAGTAATTTGTGTGCCTGTGCGGATATCGAGATATGACATAACATGTGGCCGTTTTGAGGTTATGTCGTTATCACATCTGATATCGTGAGTTTCGTAATGCATGATAACATAATATATATATGGGTACCTATATGCTACTTTAAATTTAGACATTTTTTAGTCCGTCGAATTGACAGTCTTTGATTGTTATGATAGCCGTCCAGACCCTAAGAACTGTATTTACAGTTAGTTAACCTAGATAGATAAAATCAACAAACAGATTTTAACTAATAATTAACTTACCCTAGTCCATTGTAAAAATGATCAGGAAGACAAGTACAACCAACCAACAGAATATGACTTACTTGACTTTAAACCTGTGTCCCTGTGTCAGGGGACAGCCCTGTGTGGAGGGCCCCTCGAGGTGCCGTCAACCACATTTCGAATCGAGCTGCAAAACAGTTGGGATCTGTCCGTGGAAACTGTAATCTTACCTACACAGTCAGCCTTATCCTCTTCCGGATAATTTCAAACTAGATAACTCCATAGCAAAGTTCTTTAAATTAGTTATTCATTTCTTTATTTCTTACAAAATTCCATCGTCAGGGGTTATCTCTTGCCTGAAAATGATCTTTTGTTCTTTCTCAGGAATCATTCATCATCAATTTGTGTGGTGAAATCCAAACATCCCTACTAATATTATAAATGCGAAAGTAACTCTGTCTGTCTGTTACGCTTTCACGCTAAAACTACTGGACCGATTTATATGAAATTTGGTACAAAGATAGTCTGGAGCCTGAGAAAGGACATAGGCTACTTTTTAACCGACTGCAAAAAAAGAGGAGTTCCACGCGGACGAAGTCGCGGGCAGAAGCTAGTGGTATATATGTATATATATATTTCGAGATTTTAGATCTTGTTCTCGGCATTTTTTGCATTCCCTATTTCAGAAATTAAAAACTAGAGAATATATTTATATTTTATTTGTTAACTGGTTCTATCTATCACTGAAGTCCGAAATTCATTTGAACGAAAAATCAGATAGGTACCAAATCCGTAACTACAGCTTAAAAATAAATGGAAAAAAAATAGATGAATTGGAGAGTCACAATTATACATAATTATGATGAATTAGATGTTGAATAGAAACCAATGTACATTTGTTGACTTTAGTAGTATTGAAATGAAACAACTATTAACGGATTTAACTTGCATATTTTTATTTTATTTGCTGATGTTTCGGATTCTTTACAGTTTCCATAATCGTAGCATGACTGAGCTGACAATAGTCTAATGCTAAAGTGATTTATACAGTTATGCAAACTACCTTATATCTAAATTACAAAATTTGAAAAACTACCATATTCAAAATTATGAAATATTAATGTTACATTTTACGCAAAAAAAAATACTATTATACAGTACAATTAAAACCTAATAGGGGGCGTTACTAGCGCTTCGGAAAGACCAGCATTACTGAGAAGAAACGCCGCAAGAAACTCAGTTGAAAGTATAATCATTTCTAGACTATGGGCCCATGTTAAAAAAATGATGGGTCATTTGAACCACCAGATGACCTATGTAGAACGATATAAGAGCATAAAATAATAAGATTTAGCATTGTGCCGTCACTTGTAAGCTGTCCAACTGAGTGCAGGTGAGAATTGAAAAGTACAGGTAGAGTAAGTACATTTTGGTCATATATTTTTGAACGGCATTGTTACCATCGATAGATCCATGAAAAATAATACTAAAACGCGTAGTGCCGTAAAAAAATGGTGATCCAAAAAGTCGGAATTTTTTTTTGATTTTCCGACAATTTCAAGGGTGAATTTGGTCATTTGATACAGTACGGCATCAGTGTCATACTATTTCAATACTGCTTCTAATCCATTATTCCGCAACGCCGTACAAAAATCATGCGACAAGGGGAAAAAACCGAGGGTTGCAACCCCCTCTCTTTCCGTGGTCCAGGGGGTGATTTGACACAACGTCAAATTAATTTATTTCGAAAGTATTTTATGCATAGATAATATTTTTTCATATGCCGTACATTTTCGTTGGTTCAAAAAGTCTGTGACATAACGGCACCGGATGAGGAACCGTTTCACTTCAGTTAGACGTCATAGTGATTTTATCATATTATCAATTGTTCTCTTCAAAAATATGTTAATGCCGTACTGTATCAGATGGCCATAAAGTACCCTTAAAATGGTAGCGTCATTTTCATGAACCTAAAAGATATGGTCTGCATTAAAATGTACTTACGGCATCATTTTTTCCTAATTTATTTATGTTAATACTATTTAAAACATGGGATACAATGTAGAAAACTGCTATATTTCATTAATAATGATATTTAAATTACTGCAATAATTTGCAAAATTTCAGTTTTTGTATTTCTCCATATTTTTTTTCAGAACAGTTTCTTTTGAACGGAAATACTATATAACAATTGTATTTTACAATATTATGTTAGAAAAATAGTTCCCGTACAGGATCAAATGATTTTACAGCTTTATAAATCAAGAATACGATGAAATTAAGATAATTATTGATATACATTCAAATGAACAATCATTTCTTGACGGCATTATTTTTAATAGTACTTTTAAGTGCTAGATAATGTTTTGGAACCGAAGCCGTACTTTATCAAATCACCCCCTGGACCGCGGAAAGAGAGGGGGCTGCAACCTTCGGTTTTTTCCCCTTGTCGCTTGATTTTTTTACGGCGTTGCGGAATGATGGATTAGAAGCAGTATTGAAATAGTATGAAACTGATGCCGTACTGTATCAAATGAACAAAATCACCCAGGAAATTGTCGGAAAATCAAAAAAAAATTCCGACTTTTTGGATCACCATTTTTTTACGGCACTACGCGTTTTAGTATTATTTTTCATGGATCTATCGATGGTAACAATGCCGTTCAAAAATATATGACCAAAATGTACTCACTCTACCTGTACTTTTCAATTCTCACCTGCACTCAGTTGGACAGCTTACAAGTGACGGCACAATGCTAAATCTTATTATTTTATGCTCTTATATCGTTCTACATAGGTCATCTGGTGGTTCAAATGACCCATCATTTTTTTTAACATGGGCCCATAGTCTATTCTGATGCCTTCGCGGTTATTACACATTGGAATGAAACAACTGTTAACTTTAGCGTTAGACTATTGTCAGCTCAGTCGTGCCACAATTATGGAAACTGTAAAGAATCCGAAACGTCAGCTAATAAAATAAAATAAAAATACGCGAGTTAAATCCGTTAATAGTTGTTTCATTCCAATCAGTTGAAAGTACTTGAAAGTCACTTTTTTAGAACACATATTATATTTATAATGAAAAAATGTTATGACATTAAAAAATAAAATTTAAATACAAAACCAAAAGCAAAAATTAAATTAAAAATGAAAACTAAAAATCAAATAACTAGGGCATAAAGGGGGAGGGGGGGTATAAGTAAGTCTATGCAATCTTCTGTCCGCTTGTTTCATTTCAATGTGTAATAACCGCGAAGGCATCAGAAATTTTTATGTTTGTATTTATATGTATTTTTCTATAATAAAAATTAGTCATTCTGTCATATATATACCGAGCATGCGCTTTTATGTTTGGAATGAATAGGCTCCAGAACGACTGAACGATTTCAAAAATTCTTACTACCTATCATGTCATATTAATAGTTATTATATAAAATATTATATGTGTAGTACATATTTTATTTTACAGTGTAATGTATGTATTCGGCACGTTCCGTTTAGTGTTCGTTTTGATTTTTGTACAAACAGCTCTGAAGGAGCTCGTGTTTCAAACTAGCGACGCGCCGCTACAGCTAACACCTTATCGACTACGGGGCGGGGGTTCAACAAATACATAAATAATTTAATTTCAACAATGACGGACAGAAATAACAACCGACGAGCAGTTGGAAGGTCGCGTGACGTCGCGGGCGAGCCGTTGACATCCGTGACGTCGCCGCGTCGGCCCTGGACGCCCCTGGATGATGGCCAGCTGGTTGAAAATGATAAATCATAGTTGCACTTGTTGTAATACTTTCATGGCTATGTCCTAAATTGTTTGAACTTAATTTTAGTAAGTTTTTTAAGTAACCGGCTAGTTTATATTTTAGTGTAGTAAAACTGCCGACTACCAATCTGTGGTATTGGGGTTCAGTACACAAACGGTAAAATGGATTATACTGAGACTCCGCTTTCCTTCTGTCCAACCGAAGGTCCGTCTCTCTGACACCAGGTTGTATCTCATATGAACCCAGAGATGGGCATTAATCGATTATTTTTTTAATCAACTAATTAATCGACTAAACAATCAATCGTCACAAAACTAATCGCGATTAATTTAATTAAGATTAACTTAATCGTCACAGAATTCGATTAACGATTAGTCAATCGTCATTTTAATCGACAAAATTTCTCGATTAAGTCTCGATTAAATTTTGAAACACAGTGCATAACAAAAATAATATATGTAGGTACATATTATCATTCAATATGTTCCTTGAAATCATTCTAGAGCAGTGCAAAAAATGGTTAGGCAGTCTATGAGTTAGGTAAATTTAAACTTGAATAAGAAAACGATGTACATAATCCATCATTTCATCCATGGCTCTCGGACCATTTATTTGAAGAAAGGGGAAATGAAGGATTTTTTTTCTGATATTAATCGAAAGAAAATTAATCTAATTAATCAATCGATTATAGATTTAATCGCTCGTATTTAATCGACGATTAACTTAATCGTGATTAAGTTAGTCGAACATCTTACGACTAAGATTGATTAATCGTCACTTTTAATCTTTAATCGATTACTTTTAGGTTAATCTTAATTGTTAATCGTTAGTCGATTACATTTTGCCCATCACTGTATGAACCGTGATAGTCAGTAGAAATGTTCACAGATGATGTAGGTATTTCTGTTACCGCTGTACTAACAACAAATACAAAAACCGGTCAAGTGCGAGTCGGACTCCCACACCGAGGGTTCCGTACAAATCTGTAGGGTTAAGTAAAAGCTGAATTCTTTGCGACTACTTGCGAGAATCGAAATTAGGTACCTAGGTATATAAGTTTAAAAATATTTTTATTGTATGACGTAAATGAAAATGTATAGTTTTCGTATTTTTTCCTTTATCTTAAGATTAGATTTTTCCTTTATAAGATAAGTAGCTTCAAACCTACCAAATTTCAAGATTGCAGTTCACGGGAAATACCTACCCCGTAGGTTTTGATTTATTTATACACTCGGCATCAAAAATATCGCGCCTACTCGGAAAATTGTTTCAACCTACTTTAAACCCTATTTGATCAAGGACAAGTAACAATATGATTGTTAGCTATTGTTTATATGTATTGTTATTTAGGTATTGAATGGTAATAATTAAAGTGTATTTTTCCGGAAAATTAAAAAAAAAAATCTTTGGGTTCAAAGATTAAAAGAAATTACATTGTAGACAGTTCATTTAAGTTTATTCAAGTTTAATTTTACAACAATAAATGGATACCAAATTTTTATAAAATGTACCTAAAACTGACTTAAAATCTAGTGTTACCCCCTCTGGCCCTTATCACTGACTTCAAACGATCTTTCATTGATCGCACCATCTTGACGATGTCTTCTTGTGGAATGTTGCCCCATTCTTCGATGACTGCGTTCTGAAGATCTTGCAGGGTGGTAGGGGCGGCATCTCGTGACCGAACCCTTCGCTTCAGCTCGTCCCAAAGGTGTTCCATCGGGTTTAAGTCAGGACTCCTGGCTGGCCACGGCAAAATGGGGATCCCGCCCTCCTCCAGATAATCCCGAATAATTAATGCAGTGTGGGAGCGAGCGTTGTCGTGCATTAATGTGAACCCAGAGCCGACGTAACCCGTTTATGGCATCACATGCTCTTCCAGGATCTCGGCAATGTATCGGCGAGCAGTCAGGGACCCTTGGCCGCGAGGTCCGCTAGTCCTGGAGACGTAGACAAGGTCGGTTTTGCCGTCCAAAGACATGCCCCCCAGAACATGCAAGAGCCACCTCCGTAGCCCATTGTCTCTCAATTCAGGCTTGAGCGAATCGTTCACCCGACCTTCTGTAGGCTCTGGCCCGCCTGCCGTTGCAATAAAGACATACTCTTGTCTCATCGGTAAAGAGAACCTGCCTCCATTGCTCAAACGTCCAATGAACGTGATCACAGGCAAATTGCAAGCGATCTCTGCGATGCTGTGCGGTCAACATTGGGCCAGCAGCAGCCCTGTGAACCACAATATCCTTCTCCCGCAGTCTTCTTCTAACCGTAGAGACGCTAACTGATGTTGTCCGAATTTCTCTGAAGCGTTGTTGCACCTCAACAGCACTGGCGAAGCGATTGCGTAGCGATGATGTCACATTGAAGCGATCATCTCTTTCGGATGTGCAGTGTCGCCGACCAGCCCCGTGTCTTCTGATGTAGCCCCCAGTCTCCTGGTACCGCTGAAATACTCGGCGGACAGCATGATGACTTAAATTGAGTTGCCGCGCGACATCGCACTGCCGAATTTCTGCGTGCAGTAGTGCAACCACTTGAGCTCATTCAGCAGCGGTGGTCTCCATGTTCGAGGGTTGGTTTCTTGCTTGAGTTCCTTAGATGTGTTCTCTTCGACGTCTGGATAGTGAATGATTGACATTTGACATTTTACAGGCATTTTATACCCCTGAAAACGGGCACAACTAGCGACCCTTCAAACGAGCACTTACGCATTTTTTTTTGGAAACGCTCTAATTCACAAGCCATTATGTTTCGTTTAAATTAAACATTGTTAATTTAAAACACATTAAACATGCTTTTAATTGATACCAATATTCATTAGGTAACATAATTTCGCTAAGGTCTAAATTTGCTTGAATCCTTATTTTCGCTGAGGGGCGAAATTTTTGACGTCGAGTGTATATGCGAGTTATGCGACTAAGTACTCGCAAGTGCAAGTGTCGAAAATTAAATAGGTATATAAGCTTAAAAATATTTTTATTATTTATGATAGGCGTTTAGACGTCCAGGCGCCATAAAAACACTGATAAAATTTTAGCAGATTGATATTACATATATTTTTTTTTATTATTATTGAAGGCAAAATGTAATGTTGATTTTCTATACATATATATACACAATATTCAGCTGACAAACTGATAGATATCAACGCACAGCCGTGGCTGGGTCTAGAAGACAGTAATTTGGCTTAGAGGTCTGTTATAGGTAGGTATTATGACGTCCATAAATCTTGGGAAATTCGTCAACTATTAAAAAAGTAATTTTAAAGTGTATTTATTGTGTTATATTTTCGCGATGTCTAGCAAATACAGGAAATGAATGAGTTTAAGTAATAGATCTTCAAATTTTGGTCAGAGGCCCTGACTACGAAACCGGAGGTTTCGGGTTCGAATCCTGCTAGGGTCAGATGTCAATGTGATGAGCACTGACATCTGTACCTGAGTCTGAGTCGTTGTCTAGTACACATAGTAGGTACAAGTTTTGCTTAGTTTGGGACTAGATCAATTGTTGTTAATTGTCCAAAAGATATTACATATTATATAATTTATATATTATATTATTTCTATTTAAGACCATCTGTATGTATCTACCACGTTTGAGCTAATAAATGACCGATTCTGATTTTGATTTGATCTTGTACTCGATTGAACTCCTCGGTTCGGTGGCATTACAAAGTTCTTCTCGAAAGACAGAATAGAAAAGTCCACAAAAGTAGCAGAGTGTACCCGGCAGCGGGCGTAGCGGCGGCGCGGCGGCGTCCAATCTGCCCGCGAGTGTACTGCACTGTCTGCACTGTCTGCACTGCCCACTGGCCACTTGCCAAGCGCTTATTCTGAACTGTTTAGAAGCTCCTTGTATCGTTTCTTAAATTACGACTTTAATGTTCATTTCATTCTTTCAGCAAACATTGTCGTTTATCAGATCGTGTTAACATTTTACATGTTTTACAATTTTGAGTTTGATCAAACTGTGAGATACGTGTATTATAGTGATTAAACTATGTAGGTACGTCTGAAGTATGTTAATTGCCGCGCCGCGCCGCGGTATATGTCCAAGTCCATAATAATATGATAACCAAGTCTCGCGACTCAGTTGTTCTATCGTAAAACGTTGTGAGATCCATGTGATACCGAGTCAAGGTCAATTTATTCAGTTCCTATTTAAGGTTCCTTCAGTTATTATGTAATTAGCTAACCTGACAACATCTTATAGTGACTATTTATGAATGTTAAAAGAAATATGTTTTAAAAACAAATATATGTATATATTATCGACTTAAGGTCTAGTTTAGGTTCAGGTTTCTAGAAAACGAAGCTACGGCCCGCGGGCTCGCCCGGCAGAACGCGACATGTTGCCCCTCCTCCCCGCTACCAGCGAGTACCAGCTCACACCCTTCCCCGTAATAATTACAATCTCTTGTCTTGTACGAAATTAGTTGTTATTACAAAAATAGAGTAGAATTACATGATCGATGAATCGAAGTGTGTGTTATCAGTGGTTATCGGTCCAAGGCCCCTTAATCAGTCCGCTATGATTGCTGTTCATTTAATTTTATTTTGTATTTGCAGTAAATGCTATATATATATATATATATATGTATATGTATATATATGCGCGATGCCGATGTGCGGTGCGATTAGGAAGCTACTGTTAACAGTATCTATTTGTTGGAATCAAACAACTATAACTAATAATTTCTGACGCCTTCGCGGTTATTACACATTGGAATGAAACAACCATTAACGGATTTAACTCGCGTATTTTTATTTTATGGTCTTTCCGAAGCGCTAGTACCTACTTAACGCCCCCTATTAGGTTTTAATTGTACTGTATAATAGCAAAAAAATTTGCGTAAAATGTAACATTAATTAATATTTCATAATTTATAAAAGGGTAGTTTTTCAAAATTTGTAATTTAGATATAAGGTAGTTTGCATAACTGTATCAATCACTTTAGCGTTAGACTATTGTCAGCTCAGTCGTGCTACGATTATGGAAACTGTAAAGAATCCGAAACGTCAGCAAATAAAATAAAATAAAAATACGCAAGTAAAATCTGTTAATAGTGGTTTCATTCCAACTATAACTAGTTTAACTAGCCTATTTTATTTCCTGATGTTTTGAAAACTTTACTATAATTTATTTAGATTTTAAAAAGAATAGTAAATGCTTTAAAATAAATATTTTCTATAAGTCACCATGTTTGACGGTGTCGCGGCGGCGCCGATACGGCCGCGCGGAGCCCAATTTTCAACGTTAAATTAAAATTATAAATAATGGAAATACAACTTCGGAGTTGGGACATATTTTGTTATTGAAATTTCCTCCTCTTTCAAAATCTTTAAAATTTCAGCTAACTTCAATATTTTCCGAGTAACAGAGCAACTACAAATGGGACACTACCTTTTCGTCACTACGTTTATTGTTTATAAAAATTGCAATTTTCAATGGCGGAAAAAAAATACCCCCTTTCCGAAATTAAATTCTGAATCGAATGCAACAATCCCCATATTTTTAAGACAACTGTATCGATTTTTCTCACAGAACTCACTTCTCGACCAGACTATATAAAATATCACTTAATTATGATAAAAAAATTGTGTCATCGTTAAGAGCGATTTACTAATATTCCAAAAACAATTTTTAGTGTAGGTACATAATATGTAGTTGAAAGTAGTGACTGGCCGAAACATGTTATTTTTTCGAAACAGAAACCGAAACCGAAGTTTCGCTTTGAGTTTATAATAGTTCGGCCGAAACCGAACCTTTTATAAACGTGATTAACATTAATTTAATAAAATGTCAATGGGCCGTTCTTTCGAAATGGTGTAAATAACGAAACATCTCGCTGGTCTAATATTACAGGCATTTACGTTTCACTTTTAATGAATTGGAATTTCAAAACTGGGTCTAAATTTATTATTTGGGAAACATCTACACCGTCCCTTCAACGAGCAAAGTGGTTCACGCGGCGCGGCGGCGCGGCGGCGTACTTCAACGAGCGACGACGCCATTTGCCGTGTCGAGCGTATCTGAAGTTAGCCGAAAGCGACCCGAAAATACGATGTTATAATTTTCCGCGCGGCCAAATATGATTTTTGGGCCGAACCCGAAACTGCGGTCGGGCACTAGTAGAAATGTGATGTATCTAGAGTGAAACTCATGTTTATTGCAGGTGCGGGGCGGCAGCACGGGCGCGCCGCCGCCGGCGCCGCCCGCGGTGCTCGAGGAGAAACGCGCGCCGCTGCAGCCGCACCAGCCGCACCAGCACCACCAGCACCACCAGCAACACCAGCAACACCAGCAACACCAGCACCACCAGCACGCCCGCCTCCACACACCCGCACACAATACAAGTAAGTGACCTGACCATGTTGCGTACAATAAATGTGTCTTCTTCAATCACTCACCGACTATCAAAGTTACATCTTATCATGAAGTCACATCTGTTCTTCAAATAATGCCAGAAAAATGCAGAATAAACAATTTTATTTGAAAGTACACGATTTATATGGTTTAATCGACCATTTTTAATTAATGACGACTTTCTTCTCTTTATAGAAGAAAGTCGTGTTAATTACTCCGTTTATAACTCAAGAACGGCTGAACCGATTTGGCTGAAAATTGCTGGGGATGTAGCTAAAAACCAGAAAAAGGACATAGGATACTTTTTATCACGTTCCAGTGAAAAAAAAAATATAGTGACAGCTGTCAAATCGATTCTTTGCCGGGCGGGACAAAGTCTGCCGGGACCGCTAGTTATGGTTAAATTACAGTTAAAAGGCTAATGAGCCTCCTCTCAGGAGGCTCGCCACCCGTCCGGTTTTGCAGTAAACGCCCACTAGCTGGCCAACTGCGCTTCAGTATTCAGTTCGACAAAAAAAAAAGAATCATTGATATAGGTACAAGTCAATTTATTTGGCTCCTTATACATATAATATTTAGTATCAGTATTGCACTCTCGCTAAGCCGGGGCGGGTCGCTAGCAAAAAATAAAGCTTTCCATCAAATAATTCATAGCGTTAACCTTATGACGAAGCTGTGGGGGTATTGGAAACCATCACAAAAACCTGGTACTAGATTAACATCTTTTCCATTCTGGCTTTGAGCTCTCCGCGAATCCATAAAATTAGTAGGCTCGGCCCTGAAAGACGTGACAGCGACATGGCAAACGGACAACCGGACTGCAGCTGCTTACATATGATAAAAACAGGGTGGTACGAGCTCGAACAGACTTATAAACAACGATAAATTCTTCATCTATGCAACCATTACAACAGGTCTATATCTGTTGGTCTAAAATATTTAGTTCGATATTTATTTGCCTAATAATCTTCCGTCCATGGATTTTTATGTCGAAAATTCTTTAATTTAACATTTCAATTTCAACCAAACGATGTGATTCCATACAAGTGTTACATAAAAAAAAAGTTAAATAAAGTACATTTATTTTACGCATTCAATTGGTCAGTAATTTATTTCGAATACTTTGATGTAATTAGCTCCTTGCGTACCTATTTTTATAGATTACTACCTCATATGTGTTTGTTGTTTGTTTGTGTTTTTGGTTTATAAGTATTATATATATATCGTTAAAATTATATATTTCATTCATATAAACTTAAAATAAAGAAATAAACTAGTGTCGTGTGTCGGCAGGCGTGCCGGCAGCGGCGCACTCTCCGCCGGCACCGGCGGCACCGGCGGCGCCCGCGCACGCGCCCGCAGCGCCCGCAGCACCCGCGGCGCCCGCAGCGCCCGCGCTGAAGCCCGCCCTGGTGAAGGCCCCGAAGATTCCAAAGGTCAATCAAAAGGTAACAAAATATGTTTACTGGGTGTCTTCTTTTCTTCGAACTTAATCTTTTATTTCTATTTCTTCTGAAATCTCGAGATCGGATATAACTAAAATAGTGTTACAAATAACTCTCAAATTAAGCCCGTAAATGGGATTCCCACACCGATATATATTTATGTATATATAAAGTAATTCAATAAATAAAAAAATATTTTCGTTTAATTGATCAAAATGGAAAGACGATGTAATTTACATGTACATAATTATGTTATTCTTAAAAATATTAGAAGCATATATTTTTCATGGCTGAAAACTCCGACGGTTGCTCGGACCTGGCAGAAAGCAAACTACTTTTACCCGCACAGCAACCTTTAATAACTGCGGTCTAAACAATTTTTCAATTTGAAATTATTTTATATATTATCATTATCATAATAGGCCCCGAGCACTGATTGTTTTCATGGTTTAGTTTTATTCGTATGTGTTAAATATGTATTGCGATTTCTGTACCGTGCAGGGTAGGTAAGGCCGTCGTTCCGTGTGCGAGGCGACGTACCTATAGATACAAACATTTATTTTACGAGCTGTAACGAAGCGTCTTTGCTTAGTGAAATTAAATTATTTATTGCTTACGTAGGCTATGCATGGTTTCATACGAAAATGACACTAAGGCAATCAGTCCAAGTTAAGAATTCAGAGGGAAATGTCTCGGCTTTAACATGAATATCAATGGCGGGCACATGTAACGAAGTTGACATGACTCCTAGGGTAAAGAAGTCCTGCCAGGGTAGGCTGATTGCTGCTTCGTGTATGGGGTTAATTACGGAGGAGGTGAGGCGGCGGCACGAGGAGCGCCACTCAGCGCCACTCAGCGCCACTCAGCGCCACTCAGCGCCACTCAGCGCCAGGCGGTCAGTCGCTCAGTCGACCGGCGAGCGCAGGCGGTCACCGTCGCGTCTCCCAGCTCCCAGCCCGCTAGCCGCCGCGCAACAAACGAAAAGAAATAATATTTTATAATACTTTTAATTACCGCGATAGTGCATTTAGAACGTTCCAGTGCCACGTCAGTGATTGCAGTGTGTGCCACGTTGTTTTGCAAAAGTCTCTTTGTATTCAGTGGATGTGTTCGTGGAGAATTCATTTTGAACGGATGCTTTTTATACGCTAATTGAAATACCTGCTAACGTTGGGAAAATAGTTTGTTATTTTTTATTTGGAAGTGTTATTTAGTGTTAGGGATGTGTGGGATTAGTGGCATGCCGACGAGTAAATTATTATAGATTTATTGATTCGTGTAACTTTACTTCTATCTATTAGGCTATTTTAGGACATTTATTCGTAAACAGAATAATAATACATAACAGGTCTATCAAAATGCTATATTATGTACCTACATATAATGATAAGAGCGGCACGCTTTTTTAACCGCACTGTACAACTGATACCCGTCTACTATATGTATACAAATAAGCATCGTTTGTTAGTGACCACCTCACGCCGCTGCACCGCTGCACCGGTTCGCAACGAGCTTTCTGCGTTTACGTTGGGAATGCAATCTCGACATGAGATCGTAAATTCGAGATCCCCGGGGTTAGAAATATCAATCCTGCGAGATCCTCCTCCTTCCAGCATTTTCGGGATGTAGCTTTAAACGATGTAAAGTTCGGATGACTAAAAACTATAAAAACTGGCGGGACCGCTAGTTTAAAATAAAATTATATTTGAAAGGCCGCTGCCGCCACATCCCGTCGCTCTCGAACGAGATCGGTTCGGGATTGATCCCGCCAAATCACACGGATTGCATTCCCCAGTGCACGTGCAGGCCGCTGCAGGCCGCTGCGGGCCGCTGCGGGCCGCTGCGGTCCGCCCGACCGGTGAGACACTTGACATTTAGGGCCTTCCATTACGAAACAAATCTAGAAAGGAAATTGATTATTTTCTCCTTAACTATGACAAATTAATACGATTATTTGGTTTAAATCTCCATGAATCTTTTAAAAGTTTTTACCTACATGTGTTCGTATTTTTAGCAGATAAATAGTTTTTATTATTTACTAGCGGCCCGCCCCGACTTCGCACAATTCCTTATTTGTTTTTTTAAACATAATATATGTATTATGTCTATGTCACTCGGGAATAGTGTAGCTTCCCAACAGTGAAAGATTTTTTCAATCTCTGGTACTTATACAATACAAACAAATCTTTCCTCTTTATTATATAATAATATAAGTGTACATTTATCGCTTTAGCGCTCATATTTGCGATATCTACTTTAGTATTTTCACGGCCATGATATCTTTCGTACAAACGTTTATCAAGTATTATTTCAGTACTATCATTTATTCATTTTTCTTTCTAGGTGCCCCACTCTCTAAATATGTAATATATGTACATATATTACGGATGTTTGGTAATGTTTCTCCTATCAAGCTAGGTATTACCAACCTATTATAAAAATTCAGACATAAATTCCTACTTTTAATTCTATTATGCCTACCTCTTACGTGTCCTCTCGATCGTGGTATTCCACCAGAGAACGATGTTGGTATTGGAAAACCCAAAATGTTTGCTTGTGCTAGAAGCAGCAGCTTAACAGGTTATTTATTAATATTATCCATTTTGCTTAATAAAATATAAATGATTTCTTGCGGTATTTCGTTCGTACTGAATTGTTCATTAGCCATTGTGCAACTCGCCGAATGTTTTCACGAGAAGGTAGATATCGGGAATGGAGCCAAAAGAAAAGAAAGATAGAAAATCTCTACCGCTGGACTGACGTGACACCGAAGACTACGAGTATGCTACCGATGATTAGCCGATGATGTTTCTTGTATTCTAGTTTATAGGAACCAAGATTTTAGATTTTTGTATGTAGGCAGATATAAATAATTTTGGCGCCACACCAACTGAACCGTCATCGTCAGAACGCGGCGCGGGCTGTTTACGCCACAAACTGCATACGAAACGACCACAAAAAAATAAATGTTGTCATTTAACTTTATTTGGCGCATAGCAAAACTAATGCTATAAAGAAAAATGTTTCGTAGCCGCTATTTTTGTCCTGTGAACTGTGCACTCAGAAATTGAATTTGTTTGGGACTGTAGCGACTGTAAGCACTTTCGAACTCACCAATGGAGAAGGCAAAGCAAACTTCGCTGTGCCATTCTTTACTGAAACCATTTCGCTGCTGTTTCAGGCCCCTATTTGAGAACCTCTGGATAAAACCGGAACGCAGAAATTTTCGTCATCCAGTGAGCTATAATCCAATACTAAAAATCCAAAATTTCAAGTCTGTAGCTCATTCACTCACTCATGATTATCAAAATAGAACTAAGTACTTCCCATAAATTTGGACAGAGTTAGGGTTTAATGGCCACATAAAGGGAAAACTATAAACATTAGAAAAATAAAAATAAAAAATACTAAAAGGCAAGGGAACGACGCTTTTCGACTTTGCTAAGAGAAAGAGATTTATTATTTACTATTTTATTTTGTAATTAACCTGTTTTTACTACTTGGAAGCTAGTGTGTAAGTAGTTCTTTATTGATTCTCAGGACAGGTTACAGTATAGATAGAGGTATACGCGCTATTGTAAGTAGGTGTTTCCATAGAATGCGCCTAAACAATCGCCATCGTATAAGTTAGAGATAATTAAAATCTCGCTACGCAGTAAACACCGGCCTTGAGCAGAGCGGGACGGCAGACGCGCCGCGGTCACGCCGCACCAGTCGCACCACGCACCACGGCACGGTTGCACAGATGTTTTCAAATAACTACATAATTATTTAGGCACATACTTGATGACGCCCGATTCGGTCGGTAAATATTGTCAAACTATCTGTAATTGATAAAAAGTAGGTAAGCTACCTACCTACTATATTAGATACTCTACCCATCGTGTATCTCGATCGTTTGAAAAAGGAGATGCAGTTTTTTAATAGGACATTGACACAATAATTTCACATCACAATAAAAACTAGATTACGATTAGGGGATATTCACTAGTCCTTTCAACCGACTTCAATAAAGTAGGAGGTTCTCAATTCGTCGGGATATATATTTCTCCGTCCGGGCCACCGAGACTTTCATGCAATTGGAAAATAATAGAACTAGTATAGTATTCATATTACGAATCAATATAGGTATATAATACAATATGTATATACATCGCCCCCGAGCCCCGAGCTCTCTGACAAGCGACAATATGTTAACGTAGTTGCGACGCGGGACAGAGACTGAGATTAAACAGTAAAGGGAGAGCGGGACGGCTATACCGGCGTGCGCAACGTGGAGTCCACGAGGCCTCCATGATTCAGTTTTGAGGTTACCCTCGCGGGCACTGTTGCGAACGATGTAATATACCTACAACGAACCGTACTTATACCGAACAAATATGTCATATTTTTATTTTAATACGTTTATAATCGTTATCAGTGACGCGGTGTTATATTATTGTAGTGTGGTTTATCGAAATTCATATTTATGACCATACCTTTCGTTAACTTGATGTCGATGTGCAATGAGGGATGACAATACGTAGTGTTGAATGGCGGGTGGCGGGCTGTTCCTCCCGTTAACTCCCGGAGCTCCACTCGTATGCACTGTCGCTTGTGTTAAATCCATTATAAGTACTTACCTAATTGCTTCATTCCAATCTAGAGGGTGCTTCCCGTCAACCCATAATCTTGAAATTTGTATGAAGCAAATTCCTATACTACCTAGCACATAATATAAAGGAAAAATTGCGGAAACCATTACATTTTCGTTACCTACTTAGGTAGGTACTTGGTGTAAATATTTTTAAACTTGTACCCCTAGGTACAGGACTTGTAATACGGATCCCTCGATGTGCTAGGCCGACTCTCACTTGTTCGGTATTAATGTATTATTTAAAAGTTTTTAACTTGTTTCAAAAATAAGCAACATCTATACTAATATTATAAAGCTGAAGAGTTTGTTTGTTTGTTTGTTTGTTTGTTTGTTTGAACGCGCTAATCTCAGGAATTACTGGTTCGAATTCAAAAATTCTTTTTTTGTTGAATAGACCATTTATCGAGTAAGGCTTTAGGCTATATTACATCACGCTGCGACCAATAGAAGCGAAGAAACAGTGGAAAATGTGTAAAAAACGGGGAAAATATGAAGCCTTATGAAGAATTACTATTCCACGGGGACGAAGTCGCGTGCACAGCTAGTCTATTCTAATATTATAAAGCTGAAGAGTTTGTTTGTTTGTTTGAACGCGCTAATCAGGAATTACTGGTTTGAATTGAAATAATCTTTTTTTGTTGGATTGACCATTTATCGCTGAAAGCTATAATATAACATCACGCGCCACCAATTAGAAACAGTGGAAAATGTGTAAAAATAAAAAAAGGGGAAAATAACTGTACCACGCGGACGAAGTCGCGGGCACAGCTAGTTGTCAATATAAAGTGGACAGTATGTTGGTGTCCTTGATATTTAAAGAGGTCTAAATGTAGGCGAGCCTTTGCAGCAGGTTTCCGTTTCACTCAAATGAGCATGTTCTCAGTTTTTATTACAAGCATAATTATAATAAATACATTTCAATTAAATACAATTAACGGTTCTATTTGTCTATAGGTACTTAGATAGGTACTAATAATATAACGAGGAAAGGTTTGTTTGTTTGGATTATTATAAAAAAGGCATCCCGGCGAACCCGGGCGGGCCGCTAGTTTTACATAAATTACGATACTAGTACTATTTAGCGTTAGACTTTCCTCAGCTAAGTCATGCTACGAATATGGGAACTGTAAAGTTTTCGAAACGTCAGCCAATAAATTAAAATACGCTAGTTAAATCCGTTTAAGTATAGCTGTTTCATTGCAATATATTTTTTGTACACAAAATACTGTCTGTGCTTCCAGTGCTTTATCATTTATCAAAATAATATCTTTTGCTGTTTGTATATTCTTTTTAAATTATACCTAACATGCACTTACTCCGCCGCGAAGCGAACGCTGTCGCTGCTCGTCACTAGAATCATCCATTAAAAATAAACTAAACGCGTTTATTTTTACTTACAACAAAAAACTGGTTGTCGATGTCTGCCGCTGCATTAACACAACACGAGTTGTTGTGGTAATGCAGCAGCACCCCGGAGCACCCCGGAGCCCCACGGAGTCTTTTCCGCAAGCGAAGTGTGTAGTACAGTCGGGGTAAGAAAAGGTTCGTCACCTTAAAGTCGTTATTTGCTTGCACCAGGGCAGTTATCAGTAATGCCAACATTACATTTCAAACGAAACTGAATATTACAATGACGTGATTGACTTTTTTAATTGATGTTCGACTGACAGATCAACTAATATAGTAAGAAGGTTGCAACTGACACTGGCACCATGGGCAAGCTATTAAGGCGCTATTTTAGGAGAATAGAATGGTTATTATTTACGAAATTATTTTTAAAGTAAAAAACAGCAGTAATTATGGTAAAATTTATTAAATATAAACAGAACTTAATTTAAAACGAGTATTATATCCATCATTGTAATCGACTTTGCATTGAGCCAACAAGGCAGAAGCAAATTTCTGTTCCTCTGAAATCCTCCCAAACACTTCGGCAATGCTCTGCGCCAGCTACCTCGCTTCTTTTATTATTATTTACCCGTACTTTTTTCTCATCAGTAAAAATTGTGAGGTTCCAATTGATATTTAATTAACTTCAGGCAAAAATTAAGCGTTCTATCATCACTAGTTAATTAAAAGCCACTCTTTTGCCTGGGCGCCGGTGATGAAGCCCCATACAGTGCAACGCATTTCTTATTACTCTAGGAGATAAGTCAATCATTTCGCCGAAATAACTAGTTTTAATGAAACAATTTTCTTCATACTGTCGACCAATGTTTTTTTTTTCTTGGGTAAGAGTTGGGCGGCGTCCAGAAGTCGTATGGCGGTGATCAGTAAGGCTACCTTCTTCCGCATGTCTTCTGATACAAAACCTTACAGTGTCTCGTGATATTAAGATTTGAAGATTATGTCACAAATGTTATAGCTAGCTTCGTGATCAGCAATAATTGCAGCTTTTTCATCGATACACGAATTTCTCGGCATTTTAAAATTAAATACGAAGCAGTATTACTTTTGATCGCAAAATATAAGAAAATATTTGACACTGACGGACATTGACAAGATATTAAACATAGGTAGGTATTTAATTGGAACTTCGCGATGACTAGAACATTAAAAAGGTTTGATGTTACTATGAAAATAGATGTTGTATAATATTTTGAGCCCTGTTTTCATAAGAATTAAGTATGATTTTAAATGCAGGTGTTAGCAAGGCACTTTAGTTTCAAAACGTATTAAGAGTTTATGACTTGATAAACGAATGAATTTGAAAAGTGACGAAGGTTTTCGTACCCCCACTGTACCTAACACACTGCGCTGACGTCTGTGTTGCGTGTTCTTTCACGGGCGCTTCACGGGCTCACGGCGCGGGCGACGCTTTAGTAGCAGAGTAATTAAATAATAATAATAATAAATATCTTTGGACAATTCACACCAATAACATGTCACTTATTTAAAACCCGTTCGGTTTAAGTAATCCTTTTTGAAAATTGTATTTTCTAGACGTAGTAGTGTTCTCTAGAGCGGGTCGTTACACTGATAAAATTATAGTAATATAGTGAGTTAAGTGAGTCGGTGCAACAAGAGATACGGCCGTCGTCCGGAACTGTAAATCCAGTTGAAGTGTGAGCAGTAGCGGTAGAATGATATGCCGCTGTGAATGTGAGAGCGCTGTGAGCGTGTCACGAGCTGGACGGCAGGACGCGACGCCGGCGTGAGGCGGTGAGGCGGTGAGGCGGAGGCCATGACGGCCGGGATATCAGCCCGACGGAAGAGCAGGAGTCGGAAAAGCTGGGCCAAAGTAGAACTCAATGGACAGGTGAAGTACCTATAAAGTAAAATTCCTTAGAATAGGATATTCAACGCGATAAATCCACAGTTAATACCTATGTATAAGATTAACTGATCGGCTGTGATGGCGTCCAGCAACCAGCAGGCAACCAGCCGCGCTCGAGAAACTCCACATGACGTTTCTTTTTACAAGTTTGTAGCCCTCTCTCTACTGACTACTCTGCGTCACCACCAAATTGTCAGATTAGCTACTGGTACTTTAATTAAATACCTATTATACTATCAGATTTATATATTATAAGTATGTAATACAAAAGATTAATGTGTATATTGAATAAATATTGTTATGGATTTAGGTACAATGACAGTTTTAGATATAATTAAATGAGTAATGAATACTGTAGGTACCTTTCGCTATCTTTCTCACTTGCCGGAACCGAGAAAAACTGACAAAATGATTTTTTTTTTTTATTCGTTCCGATAATCGGCTGCAATGCAGTATTTTTTTGGATACATTTTGCCAGAGCAGAGTTGCGATTGCATTTATTTGAAATTTCCTTTCCTTCTATTTAAAATGCAAAATGCCTTTTAGTAAAAACATTTTGTATTTTATTTGAAACACTTTTCGAGATGTATTTTGCATAATTTTGCATTTTGATATTAATTTCAAAATCCAAAATACTTTGTGATTAAGTTTCGTCTAGGTAACATTACCAGAACATAGCAGAGGTTATTGATAAACGTCCTAATGTACTTCTATGTCCAAAATGTGATGCATAAGGTGCCATGCTATTAGACGTTTTCGTTTGACTCGGCATTGTGTCTCTATTTAGCATGATAAATACCTAAAATAAATAAAATGTCTGGGAGAATACCTATTTTGCATTTACCATTTGAAATTCAAATGCAAAATACTAAATAGTTATAAATGGTATTTTGCATTTGAAATAGTAAATCTGAAAAGTATATTGCATTTTGTATAATATTACGCTTTTTTTAAAACCATTTTGTACATCTCTGCATTTTGCCAATTAAAATATGCAAAGTGAGTCGTACTTACGCGTGCGCCGCGGGCCGGTGCGCCGCGGGCCGGTGCGCGGCGACCACCGAGTCTCCTCAACGTCGGGGTATAGCTCGGCCGGTATGTAGCTCGGCGGCGGAACTGCGCAGTGACACCCCCTGTCGGCATCGTTGTAAAACAAGCGAGAGATGTTAAAACAGCATATATACATATTATATAGCAACATTTATAGCGTCCGTTTGTCGGCAGGCATCGGACTTCACCGACATCGGCGACTGGCCAACTCTGGGCGCGGCGGCCGCGGCGGGCGGCGCCGCGCGCTGCCACTCCACGCCGCCGCCGGCCGACGGAGACGCGCATCACGCGCACCACGCGCACCACAACGGAACTGCGGTAACGATACGCTTCTCATTATACGCCCCTGTCACCTGTTACATGTGACATGTGTGACGTGTGACGTGTGTGTGACGTGGTGTGACCGGTGTTGCAGGAGCAGCAGGAGCGGCGGCCGGCGGAGGAGGAGCGCGCCTCGCCGCCGCAGCCGGGCGAGCACGCGCCCGGGAGACACGCGCACGCGCACGCCGACAGGAACAAGCTCGCCGGTCAGTGCACTCGCCTCATTCACGGCTTATAATCCATTTTCGATCCACAATGCGATTCAAAATGGCTCCCCCACACACCTTTTTTAGCCATCGATCGTCATTATTATGTTAGTCGGTACTAACTTGAGATAATTTGGTCGGAAAATTATTAAAAAAAAAATACAAAATTTTGTATCGAGAGAACATGAATAAATAAAAAAAATAAACCCCTGACACAAAAAGACTTGAATTCCCTATAGTATTTCCCTAAAAGTGTTCGATAAAAGCAATTCGCTGCTTTTCTAGAATAATGTCACAACTCGAAATAATTTGTTACTCCATTTAAGACTGTGAACCGTCACATATAAATTTCAATTCAGAATGGTAACACATTTCGAGTTGTGACACTATTCCAGAGAAGCAGCGAATTATCCTTAGGGTTTTGTAGCCAAATGACAAAAAACGGAACCCTTATGTATTGTATTGCATGTCGTCTGTCTGTCCGTTCGTATATCACAGCCACTGCTTTCCGAAACTATAAGAACTATACTATTGGAACTCGGTAAATCGATATTGTACCTATTCTGTAATTGAACCGAATTAATATTTTCACACTAAAAATAAAAAAATTTGGTGGTTTCCCCTAGGTACTTAAAACTGAAACTCAAAAATGTTTATTTATAAATAATAGTACTTACATTACGCACCTAGGCCAGTAAAATAAAAAATGCCTCAGATCACATTTTTGTCGTCCGAGGCGAAGCCGAGGTTTTTCTTTCCTTAGGGTTCCGTACCCAAAGAGTTAAACGGAAACCTGTTTCTTTGAAATAATCTCGTGTCCGTGTCGCAGCCGGTGTGGGCGCGGGAGGCGGGGGAGGCAAGGGCGGCAGTCGCGGCGGCAAGCACAAGTGGGTGCCGCTGGACATCGACGTGAAGGCGGCGCGGCCCGGCAAGCACGCGCCGCACGCCGCGCACTCCGCGCGCGCCGACCGCCACGACAGACACGACCACGGTCAGTCACCACTACCACTACCGCTACCGCTCACCGCTCACCGCTCACCGCCATATACTTCACATCTGTCTCTAAAACCGACAACGCTCATACAGCTGATAATGCACGACTTAAAAATGTGAAGTTTATTATTATCCCATCGTGACATGACAAAAGTAACAATAATATGCCTTTCGATGACATAATTCTTTGGCAATACTATGCAAAAAACTGTTCGTGACGAAAATCAGTAGTTTCGTGTAGGGGTAGTTGTAAGTTGCCCCCACATGTATTCACGTTATGTTATGTTAGATATGTTGCGGAGCGAAATCTAAGTTAAAGAAGTGCCGATCACGTCGAATGCCTCTATTGCACTAAATAAAAAGTAAAATACATTTACATTAAAACTTATGACACGCTCATTAGGTGCGTTGTCAGCTAAAATGTCGAGTGTGCTCGTACATTTCGTAAAAGTGCCATTACCTCGAAAACTACATTTTTTTATTATTCGCTCAATCTAAACGCACGAGATCCGCTCGAGAAGTCCTCGGGCGTTTCGACGTCGGTTTCGAGAACACCGGAGACCGCTAGCGCCTTTTTAAAGTAAAATTCGCTGTTTTCGATCAGACACGGTGTCGCTGAACGGCGAGGACAGGCGCGGCGGCGGCGGCCGGGGCTCCCGCTCCGGCGCCCGCGGCGGAGTGCGCGGCGCGGGGGGCGCGGGGGGCGCGGGCGGGGGCGCCGGGGGCAGGCGCGGGGGCGCGGCGCCGCGGCCCGCGTCCGCGCTGCCGGCGCCGCACCACCTGTACCACCACGAGTACCACCCGGAGCTGCGCGGCGGCGGCGCGGCGCAGGCGGGGCTGGTGCTGCACTACGGCGCGCTGTCGCCGCTGGCGCCGCTGGCCCCGCTGGCGCCGCCGCTGGCGCAGGCCTTCTACTACGGCGCCGCGCAGGCCACCAGCGCGCCCTACGGCCTCGGCCTCGACACCTCCACGCTCAAGGACCTCATCAAGAAGCAGATGTGAGTACACGTCTGCGAGCCTGCACGCATGCACGCCTGCGCGCCTGCGCGCCTGCGCGCCTGCGACATGGAGATAGTAATTGTATGTATTACATGTCCCCAGCGAGTACTACTTCAGCGCGGACAATCTGGCGCGCGACTTCTTCCTGCGACGCAAGATGTCCGCGGACGGCACCATCCCCGTGACGCTCATCGCGTCCTTCCACCGCGTGCGCGCGCTCACCGGCGACGTGGCGCTCGTGCTCGACGCCATCCGCGACTCCGACAAGCTGCAGCTCATCAACGGGTTCAAGGTATGCGCTCGCACACACGCGCACGCACGCACACACGCACACACACACACACACACACACACACACACACACACACACACACACACACACACACACACACACACACACACACACACACAGGCACCCGTCCTTCGAGTGGTGACCACTGACCGACTGTACGTTCTCCCCACAGGTTCGGACGGCCTTCGAGCCTACGAAATGGCCTATCCTGGACATTAACGCGGGACCCAACGAGGACCAGAAATCGGACTTGGAAAAGAGGGACGCCGGTGAAGAGAAGCGAGTCGAAGAAGCCAGAGCGGTGATGGAGGCCGAAGCGGCGGGAAACGCGAAAGAAGAGGCTCCCAGTATAGCGGACGAGGTGGAGGTACGTGTGTTGAACTCTATACAACGAAGGGAATTTCTATAAAACAAATCAAGTTTACCCTATGTTCTCACAAAAATAATAGTTGGTACCTCGGTATAAGTAATAAGCGGTACATTTTTTTATAAGGTAAAGGAACCTTCTACATCGATTCGACCGGAAAAGACAGACGAACCGGAGAAGACGGATAAACCGGAGAAGACAAATAAACTTGACGAAAATAAAGAGAAGTGCGACGAGGAGAGACAGGAGGAGTCCAACGACGACCCCCCGCTGCAGTGCGAGGGCGAGGACAAGCCCGGGGAGAAACGGTACGCAGAGCGGATTGTATTTTAACGCGATGTCGCAACGGACACAAACCAAATATCTATTGAACCGATCTTGCAGAACCTGACGCTTCAAAAATATTAATAGTATATAGCATGGGCTGAACTTTTTCCGCATCATTACTTTCAGTCACTAAAATTAAAAACTAGGAGATAACTTGTCTGTGTCTAGACACACAAAAATGTGCATTCGATGGCACAATTTTTGCATAGGCTTAATACATCATTAGAAACATAATTATGTACCTACTATACAACTGACAGCGATATATATATTCACATGGAGGTATAACTATGGAAGTGAATATTATTAGTATCAATCTGTCCTGTGCTGTGCAGGCGCAAGAAGCAGATGGTGGGCATATTCCCGCTGGCGACCATGGGCGGGCCGCTGGTGGCGCCGGTGTCGGGGCTGCTGCGCGCCGTGCCGCCGCCGCCGCTGCCCAGGTACGGCTCCTTCCCTCCTCCTCTCCTCTTCAGTCGTTCACTCGCATCACATCACTTGAAACATTTCTAGCCAAAATAAAAAGTCTACATTTTACAAAATTCAATTTTATACTGGCATAAAATAAATCACATTGAGATTTTTAACTGTGCTTAATAGTTTATGAATGGGGTTTTCAGCTATTGAAAAAAAAAAAAATAGATATTCGTGCAAAGCCGGGGCGAACGTCTAGTTTATCATAAAAAGAAAACTTAAAATTTAAATTAACCGCGATGGCATCAGAAATTATTAAAAATGTTTAAATATTGCCTTTTCCGCCTCTCCTCGCTTCATGGGTTAGCTAGTGTACAAATTGACACGATTTAATTTGAGAAAGAGAGGTCCATATTGGGTTCGCTAAAATTTATCACCCGAAAATGATTCTCCTAACGATTTGTACTCCTAATGATCACTCTTCCTAGAATTTTGTTTACTAAAGTTTTCAAGCCTACAATTTCTTTTACTATTAACGCAGTCCATAACACTCAGTTTTCCGAAAATTTGAATGAATATTTTCACTGTTCATACTTTATGTAAATCCTAATATTTTTCTTCATAACATTCTAAATCATATAGTTCTTTTTTCTAATATTATTACTCATATTATTAATATGCGGATAACATGTAATATAATTATGATTCTTATTGAGGGTATGCAATACGTACCGATCTCAGTCAATGGTTAACGTGCTTGGATGCCTTAAAAGAGAAGGTTTGTATTTACCTACTTTACAGAATTTTACATAGTTAGCTTTTTTACTTTGCTTGTTTCTTAGTGTGACCTACTTTCCGGTATTTGATAGAAGGTACTGTTCTGGTAGTCCTTTTTATTCTGTTATGATCGCAGTTCTAACCTAACCTAACCTACTGTTCTGGAAGCAGCTATTTTCACAAACCCAAGCACAAGAAACTTACCCTTATAAAATTAATATTGTTCAATTTTATGAATTAAAACTAATCTACATAACAAAAATATGATGATGAATAATATTGTAAAAGATGGTTATGTTGAGAAAATATAGAAGAACAAATAGTAGTATAATAAACTTTATTGCGACAAACATTATGAAGTTGAATGATTAGGAATTCAGAATGTTAGGAACAGAGTAGTTATGAGTAGTGACTATTAGGATGTAAATTTTTAGTAACAACATTTTCGGACTTCCGATAATCGACATTAAAAATTTAGTTCAAATTTGGCGCACCCGAGAAAGAGAAGTATCTAATGTAACTTGTCGCACAGGATGTTCCGGACGGGCCGCGGCGCGACGGCGGGTGCCGCGGGAGAGGCCTCGGAGGCGGCGGAGGCGGCGGAGGCGGCGGTGGCGGCGGAGGCGGCAGAGGCGGCGGAGGACGCGGCGGGAGACTCGCTCAACCCCGACGTGGCGGAGTTCGTGCCGCAGAGGCGACCAGGTACCGACCCCTTTTTCCATATTTAGTCAAGCCAGTTGTGCGCGTAAAGGGTTATCGATCTGTTTTTTCTTACCATTATGCGACGACCTTATCACATTTGAAGGTCACGGTCGAGACCAGCATTGGATGTAGGAGTGATTAGTAGCGCATCGATAAGATAATTTAGGGATTATCATTATTAATTATATTGTTACAAATAAATGTTAACTATTATTAAATTAATAACAAGTCTACTAAGTAACGTAGTCATGGTGCAAATATAACATATGTACTTTGTATATGATATTTTTAATAGTGAACATAGACATACTCGTAGACAACATTAGCTGTATGTCGATTACCTGACCGCGCAGAAAGAATAATTTCCAAGTATATTTTTCAAAGTGTTAGTCCGTTTAGATGAAGTTAAACTGTGATTTTTATTCGCAAGCATAAACAATAAACGTCGCATGAAACTTGTGGAATGATAATTGTTTATTCGTCTCCCTGAAAGCGTGAAAGCGCTCGTCTCGCGCTTGTAATACCGCTCCGTATGTAACTATCAGCCGGCCTCGCTCGCGTAGCCGCGTAGTGTACAAGTATTTGGTGTGACGTTGCAGAGGACGCGGAGCCCCCGCCGCCGGCGCCCGCGCACGACGTCTGGACCGAGGTATGACAGATTGTAGTATTATTATGCACTCTCTATACTCGCTGAAAATCGCTGTTTGTTTAATTTTACAAAATTTCAAACATTTTTGAAGGGCCCATTTTTTTTCTTGGCAATAGTAAATAGAGGATTTACTATGAGGTGGCTCTGCTTCACAACCTTAGAGCCGCAAGTTGCCGACACCTGCAGTAGGCGGGTTACTTCTGATCTACATAGTATACTCAATAACATAGCTGTCGTCAGAATTTCTGAATGACTTAATATTGTCGTGTAAGCGAACCAGGATGGCATCGTTTGACTCAAAAAGTTTACTTATAATATTGTCCTCGTGCTACACCCGTCGTGGAACAACGTCAAAGACCAAAGCTCGATCAGGCATCCCTCACTCGTCCGTATATGAGCTACTTTTAGTTTCTTCATATAAAACCCTCGAATTTTGCGATTGATAATTATATTATTATTATATGTATACAATTATCAACACTCGTATAATAATGTACTAATCAGGTGAAGCGACGCACGAAGGCGGGTAGTCGCGAGCGGAGCATGTCCGGCGTGGCACCCGGAGGAGCGCTCGGAGCGCCCGGAGCGCCCGGAGCACCCGGGCCGGCCGGGCCGGTCGCCCCCGAGCCCGAGGAGGCGCGCGAGGAGCTGCACTTCCAGCTGGACGAGGAGCTGGACCTGCCGCCGCCCCGACAGAACACCTTCACCGACGCATGGTGGGTGCTGTGTGTGCGTGTGTGTGTGCGTGTGTGTGTGTGCGTGTGTGTGTGTGGTGGGTCGTCTCGCTGACCGCGCGCGTCCTCCTGTGTGCAGGTCCGACTCGGAGTCCGACTTCGAGTTCACCGACCGCGACGTGGGCCGGCTGCTGATCGTGACGCAGACGGCGACGGCGTCCGCCGCGAGCGCCGCAGCCGCGCTGGGCGGCCGCGCGCCGCGCCACGACGGACACGACCGCCAGGGCGACTGGGCCACGCGCACCAAGATATCGCAGGACCTCGAGCAGGTATGCCAGCAGTATGTACACACGCGTCGCTTCCTCCGGAGCGCGATCACGAGTGTTCGTGTGTAGCGACGTAGTCGAATCGTCCGTCATCTTTACAGCGAGCACCGTTTTGATTTGGAGTTGTCTGATATTGTGTTGGTGTGCGTGCAGGTGATCACGGACGGGCTGCGCCGCTACGAGGAGGACCTGTGGAACGACTCCGAGTACACGTCGGTGAGTTCGATAGTGGCAGTGGGGTGGTGGTGGTGGTCTACGTCATATTCGCGAGTTCAAATATTTTACATTAATTAAAAGTCAAATGTATCAGATTTTTTTTAAATCCAAAAAATCAAAGAACGTGAAAATCGGTTCGGCCGTTCTTAAGTTGTAAATTATGTAACTATCCCGACTTTGTTTTGTAAATACAGATAGGTTAGTAAATTTTGATAGTAAAAAAATATGTAGTTTGTTAAAGGTTCAAACAGATTTTTAGTTTATAATAAAAAACGCTGCGTGACTATTTGGGTGATGCTTATTTTATTTTATTTTTTTATTTTTATTTTATTTTATTAGGAAGACTTACAGCTAAATGTTTACATATATGATTGCAAAGAAATAGCACAAAATAAGCCATTAACAAGTCTTCGCTTATCTAGTAAAATAAAAAAAAAAATCGAAATGTTAAAGTCTCAACATCCCATTTGGTTCTAGTACCCTTATTAACATGCCATTTTTTTATAAACTAAGTTTAGAAGTCGCTACTAGATACCCTTCAAAGTTTTGGGAATATCGGTTCAAATAAAAAAGTCATAAATCAAAAACATATTTATTAAAATGTTAAAATTGAGCAAAATTCTATTAAGTTAAAAACTTAAGTGTAAATATCTTGTATTAATATCCTATCCCGTACAGTCGGAGGAGCCTCAGTCTTCGCGCTGCACTCGACGGATCTTTTCCTACACTTTTTAGACTATTTATTAAGACAACAGTGGTTTTGCCGTGACTCAACTTAGCGGCATCTAGACTGACGGCCAAGTCGTGTGCAAATATATATTTTTTTACCTCTTCAGTGATAGCTTATCAGTTTGTAACTATGTAACTGTATTTACAATGATTGCTTAGATACTGAAAATAAATGCTTGTATAGGGGATCGAAATAAAATAGCCTGAATTGCTACGAGAAAATAATGGTACGGCCGTACCGTTGGTTTTTGTTCGACTTGGCGGGGGCACTGCCGTGCCTCCAGAATCCCGGGTGCTTGATTGGGACTTTCCCTTACTCAATATTCCGGGTTACGTTTCAAAAGTAAAAATCAATACAAAATGGTGACATATTGTATTAATGGCTTACTTACGTTTACTTTCTTAACTTTATCAAGGGGTAGCGACCCCTAAAACACACATGTAAAAAAAAAAAAATCTGGCATCTGTTTATAGGGATACTTGAATCCAACGGCGGGGTGAGACAAAGACTTTTCGAAAGTCGATTTTTAAGCAACACCCTGGTGACAATTTTTTTACGGTGTAGTCGCGTTTGACGTTGCACATTGAGTTTTAGGAAATAAATTACATCTGTAAATTTTTTATTCGTTTAATGCGATTGATATTATATTTTTACTAGCTTTTGCCAGCTACTCCGTCTGCGTGGAATTAGTAATTATGATATTTCTCCCCTTTGAACTCCTTACAACATTTTTTTCGCAATTAAAAGTAGCCTATTATGTCCTTTCTCAGGCTCTAGACTATCTGTGTACCGAATTTCATTTAAATCGGTTCAGTAGTTTTAAAGTGAAATCGAGACCGAGTTACCTTCGGATTTACAATATTATGTAGTTAGGATTATTCAATTAGGTATTTTAAATTCTCTTATTAAATAACGTCAACAAGTGGGACCAGCTGTACAATATCTTTATTACTTACAGTACAGTCGTATAATAAAAATAACTGAAAGGCAAGCGACACATATAGTATAATATGTATATGTCTGTGTGTACGCGCGTGCAGTCGTACGGCAGTGCGGGACAGTACCGCACCGTGTCCGTGGTGCCGCGCTGCGTGTTCGAGGCCACGCAGCCCGCCGAGCGCCACCTCAACCCGGCCGAGCCGCCGCCGCCGCCGCAGCATCCGCAGCACCAGCCGCAACACCAGCCGCAACACCCGCAACACCAGCCGCAACACGCCGCGCAACACCGGCCGCACCAGGTAACACCCCCACCGTACGGTCGACACTCGAGTGAGGCGCGGGTGAATGGTGGTGTAAATGCGTGAACGGTCGTCGTGTGTGTTTCAGCCCGAGCAGGCGGAGACGGGCGGCAAGGCGCGGCGGCCGCGGCGCACGGCGCGGTTCTACGCGGCCAACAAGGACCCGCACGCCACCGACGTCATGTGAGTCGCACGTCTCCGGCGGAGAGTCGATCGTTCTCTCGTGCTCTCGTGCTCTAATCGTATCGGAGTTATAACGTATCGTTCGTATCTCAGCACGAGCCGCAAGCACAAGACGCGGCACAGCCTGAACCCGCCGGTGGAGCACCACGTGGGCTGGGTGATGGACAGCCGGGAGCACCGCGAGCACCGCGCGCGCACGCTGAGCACGGGCTCGTCGTACGGCACGTCGCCGACGCTGGGCTCGTCCTGCGGCTCGGCGCCGCAGTCGCTGCCGGCGTTCCACCACCCGAGCCACGGGCTGCTCCGCGAGAACCACTTCACGCAGCAGGCCTACCACAAGTACTACTCGCGCTGTCTCAAAGGTGAGCGATCGCGCGAGGGGCCGCCCTTTTAGTGATTTAATAACGATAGATATATGATATCGGCGTTAGTATTAGTGTTTAAACGGTTTCGTGCATCAATAAGTACGGCGGCGCATCGCTCATGAACGGCTCGTGTTCGTCTCCGCAGAGCGCAAGAAGCTGGGCATCGGGCAGTCGCAGGAGATGAACACTCTGTTCCGGTTCTGGTCGTTCTTCCTCCGGGACCACTTCAACCGCAACATGTACAACGAGTTCAGGTACGCATCGATGCGGTGCAGCGAGCGAGTGAGTAGCGACTCGCGACTCGCGACTCGCACCTCGCGTGACTCGCGACTCGCGACTCGCTCCTCGCGTGACTCGCGACCCGCGACTCGCTCGTGACGGCGGCGTGTGTGTTGCAGGGCGCTGGCGCTCGAGGACGCGGCGGCGGGCTTCCGCTACGGGCTGGAGTGCCTCTTCCGGTTCTACTCGTACGGGCTCGAGCGCAAGTTCCGCCCCGAGCTCTACCAGCACTTCCAGCAGGAGACCGCCGACGACTACGAGCGAGGTGCCCCCGACACGCGACACGACACGCACGGACACACACACAAACATACGCACGCTAACACACAAACACACTCATTTTTAATAATTTCTGATGCCTTCGCTCAGTGGCGGATTTACAAATTTGCCGCCAGTAGGCTACCTATTCAATTTTTGCCGCCCCTATTGACCTCATACGCTAGTTTAGTTCACAATCATAATATACGTATTTAATTTAATAAATGGGTCAAAGTTCTTTGTGTAGGTATATAATTTTATTTTATTTCTGTAAGACAAAATAATGTTTGGGCTAAATTTGCCGCCCCCTAAAATCTGGCGCCCTAGGCTCCAGCCTACTCAGCCTGCTGGTAAATCCGCCACTGCCTTCGCTGTTATTACACATTGGAATGAAACAATTACAATTAACGGATTCTTTACAGTTTCCATAATCGTAGCACGACTGAGCTGACGATAGTCTAACGCTAAAGTCGAAACGTCATCGCGTCAGCAAATAAAATAAAATAAAAATACGCGAGTTAAATCCGCGAATAGTTGTTTCATTCCAACACTCATTTTTGTTAAGTCGTATACATAATATGACGGTTCTTACTTTTTACGACCGAACAACGTGATAACATCGGAAAATATATAAATTTCAACCTTGAGTATCTATATAAGCGTGCGCGTAGAAAATAGTCGAGATGTAGCACAAGGGAGGTAACCGCGTGAGTGTGAGCTGTGCGGTGTGTGCAGGTCAGCTGTACGGGCTGGAGAAGTTCTGGGCGTTCCTGAAGTACTACAAGCACGCCGCCGCGCTGCAGGTGGAGCCGCGGCTGCAAGCGCACCTCGACAAGTTCCCCACCATCGAGGACTTCAGGGTGCTCGAGGTACGATCCGTGATGTATCTCGCGTTTCTATTTGACGGCCTGTTGGTCTAGTGGTCAGAGGCCCTGACTACGAAACCGGAGGTTGCGGGTTCGAATCCTGCTAGGGGCAGATATCAATGATGAGCACTGGCATCTGTACCTGAGTCTTGGATGTCTTATATGTATTTGTGTATATTTATCCGTTGTCTAGTACCCATAACACAAGCTTTGCTTAAAATGGGACTAGATAATTGGTGTGAATTGTCTAAACGAAATAGTACATTACGCACCAAGGCCAGTAAAATAAAAAATGTCTCAGATCACATGTAATTGTCGTCCGAGGCTAAGCCGAGGTTGACAAAAATGTGATCTGAGGCTTTTTTATTTTACTGGCCGAGGTCAGTATACTATTTTTCTGTTCGACGAAGCCAGAAAGCGGAAATTTCATTTAGCGAAGCGGCCACAAAGTTGGCGCTTTCTGGCCGGAGGACGGAAAAAGATATTTATTTATCGATTTCCCGGCCCGGTGACACCGCGTCTTCGACACGCCTGCGACTGAATTATATCGTTATTAAATCTAGAAGAGGTTAAATGTGAAGAATGTATTAGTTATCACGCGCCGGTCCGGCGATACTCTCACGGGGAGACGGAACCTAATCGAGAACGTCTCGCTAACAAACACGATCGTTCGAAATAAGATACTCGACTTATCGAGGTTTCAGACTGGCGCCCGTCACGTTCGGGCGCCTCGGATCTCGGATCGGGGGCCTCAACGCCAAGTAATGGAATCCCAGCCGGGACGATAGAACTAGATCGAGGCGAGTAGTGAACGGAGTCGTGTTGCAGCCGCAGCTGAACGAGCTGCTGGCGGCCGCCGGCCCCGCCGCGCCCGGCCGCGGGCCCCATGCGCGGCCCCACCGCCCCGCGCGCCTGCGCTCCGTCTCCGAGAGCGAGCGCACCCGCGCCGCGCCCCACCAGCCCCACCACCAGCCCCACCAGCCGCACCAGCCGCACCAGCCGCACCACGCGCACAGGACCTACAGGTACCCACCCACCACCGTACACCGTCCACCGACCTCGTCGACCTACCGGAGACACCGGAGACCGTACACGTGTGGTTATGTTTCAGAGCGAGCGGCGGAGCGGCGGACGGCCGAGGGCGCGCCGGGTCGTGCGGCGCGCAGAGCGTGGTGGCGAGTGCGCGGCCGCGCCGTGAGTATACTGCGACACGACGCGACACGACGCGACACCACGCGACATGCGACACGACCCAACCCCGACGACGTGACGAGGGCCTAAATAAAAAATATCCCAAATAAATTTCCAATCGTTAACCACAAAAATCAATAACATCCTTTAAATGAAAGTCATTACTTGAAGCCTAAGGCGGGGGTGGACCGTCGTCTCGGACGGAGTCGTTCCGTGAGTTTCACTACGAGGCTGTTGCAAATTGAAAATGAGACCGCGATTTCCATTTCCGATGCTACGTCCGTCTCTCCGGTCCTAAGTCACGGAGTGGAGCGGGGCGGGTGTGCGTCGCGCGGAGGCTAGGTGGCTTTAAAAGGTGTCGTTTGTATTGCAGCGGCGCCGAAGAGCAAGAGCGAGCCGACGGCAGCCCCCGCAGCCCCCGCGGCGCCCGCAGCCCCCGCAGCGCCCGCAGCGCCCGCGGCGGCCGGCGCACGCGCCGTGTGAGCCGCACCGCGCGCAAGACGCGCAACACGCGCAGTGACGCCGCCGACACATACGGATACATGCAGGTCTGCAATTTTTTCCCTCGTACCTACAGGCATTATCGATCAGGCTTGTCCTATGCTGTTTCATAATATGTATTACACATTGAACACGTTGGAATGATACGAGGGATTAATCTTGCGTTTACTGATTGTAAATGCTCTGACCTTTTAAGAACTTTATGATTCCCAAAATATGGGAATTGGGAACGCATTATCTCATACTTACATATATATTGGATGTTACTGTTAATTTTTGCCCGCGACTTCGTCGGTATTATTATTTTTTTTGTTTATAGGCCATTTAGAACGGTTATTTTCGAGAGAAGTTAGCTTTTCGATTTGGAGCCTACTTATTTCATCTAGTTCCTGCGAGTAGTTACATTGGCGTGTCGCTTGTTGCAGCGCGCGGACTCGGCGCGCCGCGGCGACGGAGAGCGGCGCCGCGGCACTGCACTACGCGTAACACTAATAACTATATATTATATTTTTGACAGTGTACTATATTCGAGCCCATTCAAGTTACAGTCACATAGTCTACGATTCCTAGGTGTAATTAATATAATTATGAAAAAAAAAAAACGTTTAGTGAATAAGTTTTTTCCTTTGAAGCGTGTCTAATTTCTAGGGTCGAAGCCCGCGTTCGGGAAATTAAAAAATGGTGCGAGATTAGAAACATGAATCTGTCGGGAACGAGGTCGGTCCCGGGATACGAGTGCCTCGACGCCGGCCGACCCGCTCGGCATGCTCGCAATAATGAACCTGACTCTTATATTATTATTTTTCAAGTAAAAAAATATTGCCACCATCTTTTTAATTTCTCATCGGAGTCGATCTATGGCACCGAGGATGCACCGCCTCGTCCCCGCGGCGAGCGGACGATCCCGCGCGGACGCCGCTCCTAGCGCCGCTCCTAGCAGCGCTCCTAGCGCCGCTCCTATACCGCTCCTAGCGCCGCTCCTAGCAGCGCTCCTAGCGCCGCTCCTAGCAGCGCTCCTAGCGCCGCTCCTATACCGCTCCTAGCGCCGCTCCTAGCAGCGCTCCTAGCGCCGCTCCTAGCGCCGCTAGCGCGACAGTCGATCGATACGAACCTCGCGGTGGTCGGTGCAGCGTGCATCAGACCGGCAGGGAGGTACTGTGCGTCTCGATTGTCACTTTAATGAGGGCCACCGCGTGTCAGAAATCCGCTAGATGCGCTAGTGTAGAATGAGGTCTATCTGTCATGTTCTAGCAATGAGAGGCAAGCTGGCCTGTGATTGGTGGTACATGACAGCTGGACCTCATTCTACACTAGCGCATCTAGCGGATTTCTGACACGCGGTGGCCCTCATTGCATTAAGTCGGTCCCGAGCTCTTCTGTTGTAATAAGCGATGCCTACCCGGTGCCCTGTTATAGGTGCCTATTTAAAAGTTATCGTAAAAAATTTATAAATATGAAAAGTGAACGGGTTCCGCGGCGCAGTTGGCAGCGAGCGGCGGCCGACTGCGGGTGCTCTCCGCGGCGCACGAGGGCCTCTCGCGGGCGCATATTATTTAGGTTCTTAGACGATGCTAACTGTACAGTTGTTGATACGCCGATAGTGAAATTGATATTAGATAAAAAAAGTGTATAATTGTCGTAAGACTGCGCAGCGATGCTTCGAAAATGTAATGTAAAAAATGGTGTGGTGTTTAAATAATGTACTTTTTGACAATCGATTTACTCGCAGACTCGGGATATGCTACTTTTGTTTTGATTATTTTGTAAATTATTTAGTTGTATAAATGCGTGGCCGCGCGGCAGCGTGGCCGCGTGGCCGCGTGGGCCGCCCGAAGCGAGACGAATGTGTAAATTAACTAAATGTTTCATGAAGAGGGCCCGACACTGCCACAATACAACGCACCACATTTTACGTAGTAATAACCTGTTTGATATGTTATAAATGAAAAAACTATGTTAAAAAAGCTATGAAAGCTTGTCAAATAAATGCATGCTTGTGTATATATATATATATAGGTAACTTTGGATTTATTGATTGTTTATTTATTGTCATACTGTTTTGTATGTGTTGTGACTGGCCAGCTATTTCAGAATTAGTCCGATCAAAGTGTATTCTTAAACTTTTAAGTTCTGCGAAATGTCCGCAAGGAAAGCAGTGAAGCGACTAAGAATGTAATGTTTATTATATTATATTCCTTGTGTGTGTGCTGTTTATTTTCACAATTGTTTTGTAAGAATACTGAGTTCGGGCTCGAAGGCCGGCTGGCTCCAGCTCCATTGACGCATTTCAGCTGTTGTTAATCTCCTTCACTATTTCCTTCTTCTTTTGCAATAATACATTAAATTTCCTTTGTAAAGTCTACAAAAATGCATATTTTCCAACAGCTGACATGTTTTAAGAACTTGCTCAATTTTTTACAATATGTATGACGTGGACATGAATTATTCGCGGACATAAATGATGCAGTATGAAGTGTGGCTCGTTCATCTCGCGTGACGTCACTGTCACTAGTGTCCGCGCAGCCGGCAGCCGGCAGCCTGCAGCCTGCAGTGCATGCAGCCCGCAGCCTGCAGCCCGCACTCGTCGAGCGGCCGCTCTTTATACTAAACGTGCCGTGGCTCAGAATTATTTATTATATTCGACTTTATTCTAAAATTTGTCATTACTTTTTTGTTTACTTGTAGTTTCAAGAGTTTTTATTAAATTAAATTATTGTAAAGTTTTTCGTAGTGACGTTATCTAATTAGTGTGCGAGAGGAATTTTCATTTAGCGTATCACTTGTAATAACAAAATAACCGATTTCATTAAATTCGAATAATTTTACAATAGGTAATTCAGTAAAAAAACTTAAAACATTAATTACCATAAGATAATAAGCGAGATGAGTGTGGATTCTTTTTTTTTTTCTTAGTTTTTAAGAGTGCTTTTTTAAATAGTATCTTTCATTACGGTTTATAGTTTTATGCGGTTCTCGTTAAACGAGTTTAGTTTTAATTTGAACTTCTGTAACGAACATCTCGACTTTAAAATAATACATAGAATAGATAACAATGACGTGTGTGCTAGACATGAAGCGTGCCGCAACGTGCCGCAGCGTGCGGCAACGTGCCGCAGCGTGCTGCAGCGTGTCGCAGCGTGCGGCGAGCGCGCTGGCCGACTCGTTGTTATTTTAATTGAAAGGCGGTTTGGACGGAAATTAGTTGGATAGGTACTAAGGGCAATGCCTTTAAAAACTATTTCCTAATAAAATACAAGCAATTATTTATTGTCTGTCAAAGAATTCATAAGCATATTTGACTGCTTTGTTTTTTTGCCGTAGCGTAGTCAATAACGTTATAAAAATAGCGCATTCGTCAAAATAGAACGTTATTTTTTTTCCAGTCGGATATCTTTATACGGCCATAGAGATTTTGAAAGTAGCTACGCGTTATTATATACCTAACTGCTTTTATACTAGAATTCTTTAATTCAGAGTCAATTCATTTTACAAAAATAAAAAAAACAATTGAGCACTGAAACTGGCATTTACTCGTGTAGTTTTTAAGTGTTTTTTTTATGTTAATCAAAACGCGTTCTCTTAAGTGGTTCATTTGAAGTAGGTAACATCTCCGAGGAAGTGAATGCGAGATCGCGTACTGCGTGCTCGCACTGCGCGTACGCTCGTACTGACTCCCGTTCTGACAGCTGACTGGCTGGGAGAGCGGGAGCGGTCTCACTTGTAGTCGGCTCTCGTGATTTTAATAAAACTGGATGTCAGTGCCGTTTTAATAATTACTGTACATACACTTTATGCATTAACTTTTTATCAAAATAAATTATAATTATTCCGTGCACGGCCGAGCGCATACCTATACTTTCTTATTTTTAATTAGTTGTTTATATTTGGGCTCGATCGCTTCTTATCAATAGTTCCTATAATTATTATAATGGCATAGGCACAGGAATCGATTTTTTATAAAAATAGAACACTTACACTCGCCGCATTTGTTGAATTGTTTAAGTAATATGACCACTTCTAATATGTATATTAAACGTGGTAAATTTTAAATTAATATTGGCATTCTAAATATTAGTACTTAACTATAGACATTTATAATTGAAACGCAATTGTTGTTTGTAATTAGTTGTAATTGATAACCCGATTTCTGTGTCCTACTGCTGCCGCCGCCGCCGCCGCCGCACCGCGTCGTACCGCGTCGTACCGCACTGGCGCGCCGTCTGCGCCCGGCCTGCACCCGGCCTGCACGCCTGCTCGGTCTACAGACACGTCGACGCGCGTCAATGTCATATTATCATTACTTGTTGAAGTTACGGCGAAGCTTCCACTAGTTATTTTACTTACTCATTTTCATATGGTTTGGAAACATAAGTACCTAAAGTAATTTGTATATTAACTGAGTAATGTGTTCATGTAAATTGTACTTAGCGTGTCCTATTGTATCACGTGTTAGTGTAAAAAGAAATGTCAGTGTAGGTATGTAAATATTGGAACAGCTAGTGGAAGCGTCTGTTAAGAGTTCAGTTCGAGCAAGTAATCATCAGAAGCGGTCGCTGGCGCTCGTGTTTGCGGCTTTTAATTAAACGGACCGCGGTGTAGTGGGCGGGGACTGTAGGACTGCGCCTCGCGCAGGTGCCAGGGCTGCCGGGACGGCCGGGACGCCGCGCGCCGGCGTGACAATCCTATTGACAAAGTTGCAAAACTTCCGTTTAAAAGTGTAAACCAATTGAAGTCTTATGTTTATAAGTTGTTTTTTAGTTATTGTTGCTATTTTCTTTCGTAAGTACGCCAAAGGAGAAGTATGCTGGATAAAATCATAGGATAAATGTATAAATGAAAAATATACAAAAAAATATCTTGCTAACTATAAGTACTAGGTACGTTAAGTGTACATTGAGGTTCGGAATGGACTTTAATTGTTGATTTAATTTTTTAATTCGTGCAAAAAAGATATAAAATTCGGTTGTTGTATAATAGCGTAGCGTGTCTATCGATAGTCATAACATAGCTAGGGTTCACTCGCGAAACATAATGTAAGAACATGTTTTTTTAAAGATGCTTGGCAGCGTCTCGGCGGCTGTAACGGTGTCCTTTTCTTTACATTTTCACATGAATCTAATAATATTATTACTTATTAACTGAAGTTTTCATGAATTCTTCCAAATTGTTTTTCGTACCGTCGCCGCCGGCGCTTCATATGGCTGTAAGTTATACATTATATACATATTATTATTATTATATTGATAAAATAAATTAATAACAAAAACGAGTTTGTCATTTTATTTCCAACGTTCACATTTCAAATTTCTCATTTTAATCCAGAGATATTAGTCAAATAAAGAGAAGAATCTCGGAATGAGAGATGCTTGGTCTGCTATAAATTTGTATAAACCTTTATTATGATGCCCTAAAATTGTCTCAGAACTATCATAAGTAAGAACTTAGGTCAAAAATACTTATATTTTTTAAACATTTTGCAAAATACCTAGGTATGGGTTTTGTGATTTGTATAGGTACCTACGTAGGTATAGAAACATTGAGATTAGAGGATTAAATTCTCTACAATTTTTGCGAACCATTTTTTTATATCTGGAACCATTTTTGAGATACAGGCAAGCGTTATTAATAAGTAGGTAAATTAATAAATACTGAATCACTAAAAATAAATATTAATTATAATGTAATAGTTTATAAAAATACAAATTAATCAGAATTATCAGAAAATCCGAATTATACTTATCAGTAATTTATAAATTTTATATGAAATGTTTTAAATCCGGACGGCAGGTAGCCATCTTATCTCAACCTTACAAAGTCCTCCTCCTTTAGAACCCCCTCCATTATGTTTACAAAATAAGAATATCATAAGGTAATTACTCCCGCCAATTGCTATTACGAGTAGATAAATAAATCAAACATGACGGAAGGTATAAGTAGAAGGGGGTCTCCCCTTCTATATCTTATTCTTATATTAAAAATCACTTATTTTTACTAATCGGTCATTTAGCCAAGTGTTGTGGAAAAAATTGGGCGCAGACTCGGCAGATGCTTCAAAACGCAGCGCAGATATTCTGCCAGGACCCTTGTTCAGGAGTTGCTTGTGACATCACGATGAGCCAGAAAATAGAGACGAAATTACATAACGTGGAAAATAATATGCATAGTGTAAACTGTGAGAGGAATTGAGTGTGGGTCTGGGTGCAACAATATAAGTTTGAGCATTTCAACGAAAAGGCCAGTAAACTAAATTGAGTTGAATTGAAAATAATTTGAATTGTCTATAGGTATTAGGTACTTACTATAATATTATAAAGGGGAAAGGTTTGTTTGGATTGAATAGGCTCCAAAACGGCTGGACCAATTTGAAAAATTCTTTCACTGTTGGAAAGCTACACTATTCCTGAGTGACATCATATTAATATTATAAAGAGGAAACCTTTGTTTAATTGTAATGATTAGGCTTGAAAACTACTGGACCAATTTTAATAATTCTTTCACTGTTGGGAAGCTACGTTCACCCTAAGTAACATCCCTACTAATATTATAAATGCGAAAGTAACTCTGTCTGTCTGTCTGTCTGTTACGCTTTCACGCTAAAACTACTGAACCGATTTAAATGAAATTGGGTACAAAGATAGTCTGGACCCTGAGAAAGGACATAGGCTACTTTTTAACCGACTGCAAAAAAGGAGGAGTTCCACGCGGACGAAGTCGCGGGCAGAAGCTAGTAGGCTATAAATAGTTTGCAAAAAAATATGGGATCCGTGCGAAGCCGGGGCGCACCACTAGTAGGCTATAAAAAAAGGGATCCGTGCGAAACCGGGACGGACAGCTAGTATAAATATAAATTTAAATTATCTTAAATACCTAGGTAGAATAGAACAAGAAGCTGACGCGTAGGCTATATCCCACGCGTCCGCCCTAAAAGTTTAAGACGTACCTTTTTGGAGTTTTAGTAAAGTAAACTAAGTAGGTAAGTGTTGTATGCAGTAGGGTTGAATGTAGGTTGGAGTTCCGGAGAGATGGTTAATCACGACTGTACTGATTGAAAGGTTTAATGCCACTAAATCGAACAAATACGTAGACAGTAGCTGTGACGTCAACAGTAAGGGTGTGTAATGATCGATATAAAAATATTTAATATATTTTCTATTGATATATCAACATTTGATATAATTTCAAATAATTTCATATGATATAATTTAATATAATCACTCATTTTGTATAATAAACGTTTGGTATAATTTTAAAATATAAAAATATAATTCGTATATTTATCGTTTGGTATAACGCTTTTTTCTTATAAAGATTATATGGTATAACGCTCATTTTATATACAAATCATAATATATAACAATCAAGAGGTATAATAGGTAGGTATATAAATCGAAAAGAGGACTACAACGAAGGTGAATTATTGCGAGCAATGGCTTCAAATTTAAATCTAAAGTAATGTGCCTGGGATTTATGTACTTAACTATATTTAATTTACTTTTGCGCATTGTGTTTTATTTACCTAACCTAACCTACTTTTTGATAGCCATTCGTTTTGGTAGGGGGACGCAGTTCAAACCTAACCTAACCTACTTTTTGATAGCAGTTCGTTTTGTGATTATGTCTCTAATACATTATATCAATAATATTTATGTCAATTGTATTTTATATGAAAATAACGTTATACCATAAGTTCATTATAGAAAATAAGCATTATACTTAAAGAATGTTATATTGAATTATATTATATCAAATAATCATTATAAGAAATGATAATTATGTCATATGTTAATATATCAAGTGTTGTTATATGATTTAATAATTATATCAAACGAGCGTTATTGCTACTAATATTATACCAAAAAAATTTATAGCCATCGTTACGCACCCCAACAGTAAGTATTAGCGTATGTACTACCTACTTTCCCTTTATTTTTTTAAATACCTATACAAAACTAACGAGACGATGTCGTCACTTAGAGGACACCTTAAGTAGGTACTTGAGGCTGTTCGACGTTATCAGAGCATAATAATACCTACCTAGTAGTCTGATAGAGGAAGAAAATAAGTAGGTAGGTAGGTTTTAAATAACCAGCTGCCCGACAAGGTTTGCACGGGAGTACCTGGTCTATACCTACTTATAACAATGTCTGTCATGATAAAAACGGACGCGTAGGTAGGTACTTATTGGAAAATATTAAGTAGACCCGGTACCTATGTTAATTACTTAAATTGTTTTTAAGTTAAATTTAATACATAGAGTTGCATGTTACAATACCTACTTAAAAATAATTGGATAATTTAATATAAATACTAAAATAACGGTAAGTAAGTAACGCTACTAGTAAAGGCACTAGGCGCCAGTGTTGCCGTTTGGTCACATTTCTCACGTTTTTCGTGAGTTTTGGCCCTCGCTTGTGACATGTGCGTGACTTGTGATTTTAGGCCGATTTTTGTGACTTTTTAAGATTTCTGGAGAAGCTTTCGACCATAATTGTCATACGAATTTTGTAGCCCCTTTTAGAGGGGGAAGAGTTTAACACCACATACTAACAACTACAGTAGCCAAAATAATTAATATCGTTACATACGTACACTAATACAAACCGTCAACAATACGTGAAATTTATTCACACCATCAAATAAAAAAAAAGTTATGTCAGATCCATACAAAAGTTTTACATGTGTAAGTAGCCGAACTAAATGATTACCTAGTGCTTGATTAAGTCGACATCAATACATTTATCTCTATTCGACATGAAATGGCGATTTCACCATCTTAAGCATTAAATTTATGTAATAGATAGTTATAATATAATTATTAATTAAATATCAGCTCTTTATTCTTTGACATCGATTATGATTTGGCCACACGCATGCCTTGCACACTTCTCTCACCACTATCCTCGCGTACCTCGTGAGGGTTTGGCGGTGCAGTTAGACACGCTAATAATAGAGAATAATATAATGTAACAATGTATGTTGCTTCTGCGGTTATTACACATTGAAATGAAACAACTATAACGATTTAAATCATGTATTTATTTCCTTTAAAAATAAAATAAGTATCTACACGAATTTAATTTCAATAAAATAAATTCGGTTTTTATATGAATAAAAATATGCATAGCACGCATTCCACATTCATAGGTACAAGTACTAGGTCTTGTAGCTGTACGGGAAGTATTTTAGGGCAAGTAAATTGAATTATATCTCCAAAAAAATACAAGAAACAGCCATTTTAGAAATAACTAGCGGTCCCGGCAGACTTCGTCTCGCCCGGCAAAGAATCGATTTGACAGCTGTCATTATTTTTTTTTTCACTGGAACGTGATAAAAAGTATTCTATGGCCTTTTCCTGGTTTTGAACTACATCCCCAGCAGTTTTCAGCCAAATCGGTTCAGCCGTTCTTGAGTTATAAATGGAGTAACTAACACGACTTTCTTTTATATAATAAGAAAATATAAATAAAAATAGAAAAGATAAAATAAGATATATAGATATAAGAAAGAAGATAGAAGCTAGAGATAGATAACGAATTTTAAATTACTCGCGTATCACTTTTTCCCTCGCGACTATGTAACCACTTACACGAGCTCGTACTCACTGTCCTTTTTTTTTCGACCTTGTTGGTGTGAATGGTACCTTTGAATTTGTGTAAATGTCATTGTTTTTAAAAAATGAGCAGTTTTTTTTTATTTAATACAAAAAAAAAATTGTGACATTGTTACTCAAAATGTGACTTTTTAGGAACCGAAACGTAACTTATGACCCGAGAGCCCTGGCAACACTGCTAGGCGCTGCCAAACCGCCGCTCCGCCAGCAACGTTTCAACGTTCCCATGTGAAGTGAGCGATATTCAAGTTAGTTAGGATTTAACTCATGTTAAAATCAAAATTGACTGATTTTGTCATAAGCAGTGACATGACACGACATTGATAGTCAGATAATGGTCAGATATCAAATGGCTTTTTTACATAATCGTATACTATTAATAAATAGGTGTAGGTACAATTACTAACTTACTATAAATCGACGCCATTGGAAATGCGAAATATTGCGAAGTTAAAATAAGAGTTGTTGTCTATGGTGACCGTAATTTCTTAATAAGAGTATAAAAAAATAACGAAGTAACTCTGATAACATAGACCAGTAATCTAATAAATTATTTCTTCTTAAATGTTCTTATTTTTAACTATTTATTTCAGAACCAAAAAAAAAAGTGTACGATGATTTATTGCTCCTAGCTAGGCCCGGACAGACATATAAGTTAAAAAATATAATTTGAGTGTCTATGATTTTTTTTTTACCTGGCAACCCTGCAAATCACGAGTTCGAGTTCATCGATAAACATAATCGAATTCATTACTATACACACAAATACACACTGTACACTTAAACTGAATTTAGTAAGAAAAATACACGATTCTACACCGAGGCTAGAAAAACGTTTCTTTATTTGTTTAATTATAAACATAAAACTTGAATTTACAAATAAAATTTTAAAACAAATTAAAAACCTCTCAAACCTTAAAGACTTACTTCATATTTATTCATTTATGATTAAAGTATTACATTTTATAAATTTATTTTATGTTTTAATTGATGTGTGAAACGAACTACTTTATCTAAATTATCGATGCAAAAAGGTCCTTATATCGATTCAATGGGCACGCTTCGTGTTGCCAGCGTCACCGAAGAAAAAATTACATCACCATTTCATGGCAGGCGTTTGACGCATTTGTTAAAATTTCGACTTTTCGTGACAGCACGTCATTTTCGACATTTGATTGATAATTTTCTAAAGACCCATCAAATTAGTTTGTTTGAAAGTTAGTTTAGGTGCGAAATGTTATCATTTCAACACTTTAATAGATTTACGAGGATGTGATATAGTGGATACCATTTTAGGTTGTGTACAGGTTCTTCACTATGAGTGATCAGAAGTGTGTTGTGGAGGGCTGCAACTTAGAGTACGACGTTATTTGCAGCTTTTCCTTTTACAAGTAAGTAGTTTCCCGCCATAACTTAGACCTTAACTGTATAACTTCTGTTAATGAGGTCATTTCTTCAGATGCCATCTTTGCGTGACCTCGAAAGCTTCCATTTCAGCGCTTGGCTGTTAAGCAATAATAATGTATTTTGGTTCATATTGGATAAAAAATATCACTTGTTTACTTATTTGAATCGTAATTATGTACTTGTATATTGTTTTTTTGTAATACTAATATATGTATTGATATTTTTCATTATTTTGTTCATTGAATGCATTTTCAAAATATTTATATTATAAATAGCTATATCATATTGTTCTTTTAATACAACCTAGTATGAGTGAGCTGGATTATAGAATACTTAGAATAATTAGCTGAGGCTGGAAGACTAAGATTGTATATATATACATACATATGTATATATATAATAATAATATAGTAAGTGCTGTCAAATACAAAATTAAATATCTACTTACTCTGTTCTCTTGGTAACCATAATTAATAATAATTTCTGATGCCTTCGCGGTTATTATACACTGGACTGAAACACTGACACACAGCTGACAGTAGTATAATACTAAAGACTGTAGCATTAGACTATAGTCAGCTCAGTCGTACTCATACGACTACGATTATGGAATCTGTAAAGGCTCCGAAACATCAGCCAATAAAAATAAAATATGCGAGTTAAATCTGTTAAAGTTGTTTCATCCCAAAACCATAATTAATATTTAATTGTAAAAAAATCTATAGTAAATGACTAAAACAACAATGAATACTTACAGCTTTATTTATAAAGAAATTAGTAAAGTGATTGATTTACAAAAGGAAATGTTTTAAAATAAAAAAAAAAACAACTTTATATAGATAATTATTATTCATTGGATTGAAAAAAATAATGGGTTCAACTCATATATTTTATTTTTCAATGTTTTGATAACAGAGCCCATATTCATAGCCAACTGCGGTAATATTAAAACTCTAACATGAAAGTCATTATTACAATTGAAATACAAAGATGTTGACTAATTACATACAATATATTCTTTGTCTGTTAATTTATTTTAAATGATACAAGAATGTAAAATGGGTCACTTTATTGACATATTTATTATAATCAGTAACCCCTTGTTATAATGTTGTTGTCTTATATCTTCATGTTTAACACCCGTACAATACCTATTATAATATGTGGATCACAGATGATTTGATATGGCACAGGCAGGCAGATCCCATACGGGAAGGAATGTTGTTGTGCATACTCTGGAGACCGCTGCAGAGACTTGTAAAATTGACAAGTTATATATATAGTATTTTGTTGACAGTGTAAATATAGGATCAGAAAGTGAATCTGTGAGACAAGAATGGATAGAGGGAGCGATGCAAGAGGCCAGCGAGTGTCTGTGGCGGCATGTCAGTCTGCAACTCTGTGGGTGAGTCCATACCATACCATGCTCCGTTGCTGTATAATATATGAAATATGTTTTTATCCAAAAGCTATAAATATAGAAATAGAAATTAGTTCAATTACTTAAAAAATATGTTTCTTAAGTTTAAGATTGTAATGTCTTTTTTTATTAATCCAGGTATCACTTTGAACTGGACGCGCAGGGCTTGTGGATCGACTCCCCGATGCTGCCGGAGCTGCTCACGCTGCAGGAGCCCACTTCTACCATCGTGCGCTCCGCAAGCGACAAGAAAGGTGATAAACACTTTCTTAAACCACTGCTGCTCCTCTGTCGCAATGTCTCTCTGTACTTTAGTGGAGGATCTTCAACAGACACACGCCGGGCGTATCATGACGTATCACGACGGTGATAGAGTCCCTTGCATACGACGCGCCACTCGTACGGCGATCAAGCCAAAGGCGAAAGTATTTTGTCATGTTCTGTAGCTCTATACATCAATCCATTTTGCTGCAGAGATAGTTTTTTTATCGTATCTTTGTTCAGCCGCGGAGCTGGTGCGGCTCGAGCACAACTACAGCGCGGAGCCGTCGAGCGAGGGCGCCGGGGGCGGCGGACAGGGCGGAGAGGGCGCCGCGGCGGGGGCGGAGCGCGTGTCGCGGCTCAACGTGCGCCAGCTGGTGGACACGCTCGGGTACCTGTCGCTCAAGAACCTGCAGCGCAAGCAGCTCTGGGTGGTGAAGGTGGAGACGGACAAGGCGGAGGCGTCCATCGCGCAGGCCGAGCAGGTCATCACCAAGATGCAGGACCCCAAGCAGATTATAGAGGTATGTAAAAGAGAAATAACTTAAAGGTTACTTTTATAGTTTTATTGAATAAGTTATAATTAATTGACAAAAAAAGGAATTATTTAATGTATATATTTTTTTTATGTAACATGCTTTTACTTATAAAATTGGGACTGTTATAAAAACGGTAGTAAAATTAATTTTTAACTTTTCAGTTTATTTTATTAACAAACTAGGACTCGCCTCAGATTTACACGGGTGCTATAGTCTTTCCTCTTGAATCATTTATTAAAAAAAAACACGTCAACATCCAGTGCGTAGTTTTAAAGATTTAAGCATACATAGGGACGGACAGACAGCGAAGGCGACTTTGTTTTATTGTTTTTAAAAATGTTTTTTTTTTTCTTCCTCGTAAATGTGTTTAAAAATGAATGAAACTCGTGTGGATTGATAATAGTACATTACGCACCGAGGCCAGTAAAATAAAAAATGACTCAGATCACATGTAATTGTCGCCCGAGCCGAAGCCGAGGTTGACAAAAATGTGATCTGAGGCTTTTTTATTTACTGGCCGAGGTCAGTATACTATTTTTCTGTTCGACGAAGCCAGAAAGCGGCAATTTCATTTAGCGCAGCGGCCAGAAAGTTGGCGCTTTCCGGCCTCGGACGACAATTACAAGGCGCTACGCCCCCTCGTATGTAATTCACCACACTCATGTCAACATGTACTAAAGTGATGTATTTTTCCGACAGATTCTGCCGAGCGTGCCGTCGGCGGAGCCCGGGGCGGAGAGCGCGGAGGCTCCGGAGGGCGCGGGGGGCGCCGTGGAGGAGGCCGCGGCGGCCGAGGAGCCCGCGCTCTCCGACAACTTCATATACGAGATCGCCGAGGAGCAGGAGATCTCCATGGACGAGGTGAAGGAGATCCCGGCGCCCGGCGGCGGGGGTCACGGGGGCGGCGGGGGAGGCGGGGGAGAGTGGACCGTCAGCGTGGTGCCGGAGCAGGCGCGGCCGCGGTACGCGTACATCAAGCACTGCGCCGCCGGCAAGAAGAAGCGGCACTTCACGGCCGAGGTGAGCGAGATCACGCTGCAGGGCGACTACGAGAACTACTACATCCTGCCCGACGCGGACCCCTCCGTCGGCGTGGAGGTCACCACCAGCTACGAGCCCGACGCCTTCCTCGTGCAGCCCTACGAGCGGCTGCTGACGCCGCGCCGCCGCCGCCGCGACCCCGCCGACCCCGCGGACCCCCCCCGCCGCCGCGACCCCGCCGACCCCGGCGACCCCTCGCGCCGCAAGCGCCGCCGCGCGACCCCCGCGACCCCCGTGACCCCCGCGAGCCACGCGACCCCCGGGGCCGCCACCGTGCGCGACCAGGTGAAGCAGATCAAGACGGAGCTGGGGGAGGACTGGGTGATCGAGAACGACATCGCGTACGAGGACGCCGACGAGTTCGACGAGCGCAAGGGCTCGCCGCGCGTCAGACGGAAAAATAAAAAGTATCTCGGATACGACTTCGTCACCTAGGCGGTGCTTCGCCGCAGACAGCCGCCGCCCGACAGACCGACGCGCTCTGGCGCACTCCGCGACCCTATTGTAGTTCCGTTCACTCCTACAGATATTTTTAAAAAAAATCCGTATTATAGACAGAAAACGTATTAAAACATTTATCATCTTTTTCGAGAACTCGAAACTTCAAGTTCCTAGTCGCGTATTGAAATGTCGTCGGTTTTACCATTTTGTAATGTATATAAAGGCTGTCTTTATGGTATAAAAATATTATCTTATAATAATAACCTAATTTACTATTTGTATAGATTAATGATAAAATCGGTTTTACGCTGGTGTACAAATGTTTTTAATTCATACCTAGAAGTTATAAATGAATTCATTTAAATACAAAAATATGCGCCGGTCCGAGTCCATGTTCATATGTATATGTGAATTTAAACAAACTGGACACTATACGAAAAACTAATTTCTAGGTACATGAATTGTATTTTTTGTTTAATATAACTATGTTATTAATTGAGAAGTTACATCCATGTCTTTTATGAAGATACTGACTCGCCGTCGCCGTGTGTGTCGGCGTCCGGCGTCCGGCGTCCGGTGCCCGGCGTCTGATATCAAATAAAAGGCAATTTGAATACAATTTATCTTTGACATTTGCTGCGACATTGACACGTTTCTTTTATTTTTTAAAGTGTAATAATTATAATAATTTCTGATGCCTTCGCGGTTATTATGCATTGGAATGAAACAACTTTAACGGATTTAAATAAAATACGCGAGTTAAATCCGTTAAAGTTGTTTCATTCCAATGTCTCTTCGAAAATAATATAATATCCTTGGATATTAATTAACATAGTTATACGACCGGTGAGTCTTCTCCCGACATACATAGTTTATATTGATTGTTAAATAAATCGTGTAGAGGCGTTGTTTTTACCGCGTGCACCGGACCGTCGCCGCCCCGCGCCCCGGCTCCCTGCGCCGGCGCACCGACACCCGCCGTGTGACATCCACCAGTGCATCATGCATGATGCGTGACTTAATATTATCCAATAGATAGTTACACAGGTAGAAAAAGATCGAATTGACATAAACGAACGAAAACTGACCACGTCACTTTCCATTCGTTTATGTCAATTACATACTTTTTTTGTTCGTAAGCATGAAAGCTGTACTTCCAGTCATCGGAAACTAGACTTTTATTCTACTAGTGTAAACACTACGTGAGCTCTTAGAATAGATAAACGATAGTTTAAATAAAATTAAGGGGCTGACTGTCCTAACACCTCACGTGCTGTAATATCGTCAAGAGCGAGCTCTGCAGTGTACACATATTACATTTTATTCCCGAAATCATATTTTCCTTTAGGAATTGTATATTATCTGGTATTTTGGTTTTCACGATAAAAAGTGTTTTACATAAGATGGTTTTTTTTTTAGAATATAAATACCTCTACGATACTACTATGTAGGATACATTTACGTACCATTGCAATGAAGAATCTGATCATACGCCTATACATCAATTGCTGCTTAGGGCCACATTTGCTTACTCTGAAATACTCTGAATGCACATATTGTGCTGCTCTAGAAGCCCCCGTAAGCTTAGAAACTCCTTTGCAATTTAAGATGCAAGTGCCATTTTATAATAAATCGTGTGAAATTTGAGTATCAAAAAATTTCCTTCTGTTGCAAGCGATAACAACAATTTTTATTTGCATTATTTAAAAATACAAAATATGTTTATGTAGGTATGTAAGTATTTCAAATAAAATAGAAAGTAATTTTCGAAGAAAGTATTGATTTACAAAAAGAAAATTACAACGAGGATTGCCGTTTCCGCGGCGAAAACTGTGTCAAGCTGAAAGCATTCTTAATACCGTGCCGCCACCCTCGCCACGCCTCGTCTGATGCAGCACGATTCGATAGCTAAGACAAGACGCGGCAAATATTTATGGTTCCTGCGGGCATGTATGTCAGACTCGTGCCGGGTGTGGATGCACGCCTGCGACCCCGCCGGCGGGGCCGCTGCGAGTGGGTGAGGCCGCAGTGGCGGGGCAAGAACAAAATTTTATGTGGGCAAGGTACATTCAGCGAGGCCCTCTGGTAGCGTAAGAACCAATGCCATAAAAAAAAACATTTGAAAAATAGGTTTTTACTACCTACTTTATTATAATATAAAGACAGACATTTTCTTAAAATAACGTTAAAGAAACAAAAATTTTCTTCTTTGTACTCCAAAAGTCGTCAGATAAGTCGCTAAACTATTTTTGTCGTCAAAACTTTTTTTTGGTCGCTAAGCCTTAAGCAAAAGTCGTCAGTTCTAGCGACAAAGTCGCTAAATCGGCAACACTGCGCATTGCCAACAAACAATGCTAGACTAGGGTGATGGCACCAGTAATGGACATGGCACCAATTATGGACATTATTTTCGTTGATCGAATTTATTAAGCAACTGGCCCAACATTTTTCAATTGGAGATACTAAAACATAAGCAATAGACGTTTGGGCTTTCATTTTGATACACCTCATCAAAATTGCCCGTTTTATTTGAAGATGGTTGGGAATTGAAATCTCGTTTCGCGCGGTGGTCATAAAAATCCGTTTTTGTTATTGAAATCGTTAAGGAGGTGAGTACATATTTGTGCATGGTATTATCTTGTGTTGTGTTGTAATGAGATTTTTCGTTATTTTTACGAAATAATACTATATTGCAAGTAAATTGAGCTAAGTTGAATATGTCCAATCCCAATAATAAGTTTTTTGTGGAGTTTGTTCATCACTGGATTCGATTTTTTACGAATTCTAGTTATGGACAAGTGTCCATTCTTAAGTTTTTAAATATTTTTTTAGTTTATTGTATTAAATTATTTAATTTGTTGCACTAAACATTTCGGTTGAGTTGATTTTGTGATTGCTCTTTATTTTCCAATGATGGACAATGTCCATAAATGGCTATTTTTAGTCGTCCATCATTGGGTTCTTTGTTTTATCTTATATGGCGCCAATAAAAAATTACACCCCGGAACAAATAGGGAGGGCATTTGATGCTGTATGATGCTGCATGATGCTGCTGAGGGTGGGAGAAATGATGATCACAGCTGCCCTCCGGTTTCTTCTTCTTCTTCTTCTTCAACCTTATTCTACCCAATGCTGAGTAAAGGTCTCTTCCATTTCAGCCCACTTCCCACGATCTCAAGTTTCCCGCATCCAATGTTTCCCAGCCACATGCACCAGATCATCGGTCCACCTCGCTGGCTGTCTTCCGACATTTCGCCGCCCCTTTCTCCGTCTCCAATCCAGCATCCTTTCTTCCGTCGGACCTACGACAGACATGGCCCGTCTACTTCCTTTTCTTCAAAGCTATGGTTTTTGTTATGTCGCACGTCGGTTAGTCTGGTTCTCTTCTGAATATCGGTATTACTGACCCGGTCACAAAGAGAAATACCTAACATAGCTCTTGCCTTATACTACTTGGAGTCTATACTTGGAGTCGATGGATGATCTGCCTCGTGAAGTCCCGGCTCCATAGACCATTACGAGAAGAACGCACTGTTGAAACGTGCGACGCTTGAGGTATAAAGACGCACACGTTTGTCTTTCAGGACGTCTGAGAGCTTACCAAAATCCCCCCATCCCAGTTGGATTCGCCCTCCGGTTTGGGGTCCCTCAAATAACTTTGCATAATAAAGTCCAGGCAAAAGTCCTGCAGTTTGTGCTATGGGACTTCAAACTATTCTCACGGCAGAGGAAGAGGGCAATTTGGTGAAATGGTTGGTTGCAATGAGTTAAAAGCACTTTCACATAAATTAACAGAGAGCGTGCAAAAAATTCTCCAGGCTCCAGGTATCCGGAGCCAAGTATCTTCATTCTACATCTGGTGAGGGCGTCGCAGTGACACACCAAGTGTTCCACAGTTTCACATTCCTCTCCACACATTCTGCAGTCGCTGCTGTTTGTAAGTCCCATTTTGTGTAGGAGTTCGTTGACTCCTAAGTGACCAGTGAAGACTCCTGTTATAAGTCGGATTTGTCTTCAGTTTAGAAACCAGAGTTTTTTAGTCCAGTTTTCATTTGGGTGTTGTATAAATTGCCGTGATGACCTTAGACCTAAGCATGCCTTCCACTCTTCGGTGTGGTTCTTGATTGTGTTTTCCTTAAGGCCTGTGTTAAAGGTGTTGAACGCCATGCGCATTATATACCAGCCCCGACTGCACTTTATGGGCTCCAAGGGCCTTCACCGCAGCCTGGCTGTCACTCAAAATGTAGATGGTTTTTCGTCCAGGTGCCTGTCTATATTTTCTTGTGCACATGCAGCATACGTCTCTGCCTGAAATACTGTGGCATGCTTTCCCATGCTTACACTATAGCATATATATTCACCGCAGTTTCTGATAGATCTCAGTTGATTGATTTATTATGTTACCAATTCTAAGCTGCAACTGCTGGCAAAGAGGCAAAGCCTCAATTAATGTTTAATAAATGATTAAAAACCAGATCGTTGATTGAAAGCCTTATAGTATAACTTGGAAATCTAAGGCTGATGACGTTAAAAGTTCAAATAGAGTTAATCAAAAGTAGATTTTTGACATTTGTTTTATTTATCTGTGCAATAAAAAAGTGTCCATTAATGGATGTTCATGACTGGGTCCATGTCCATTACTGGGGGTCCATCACTGAATCTTCGATGTCCATCAATGGTGATATCGTAAATTTCAATTTATGTATTTTTTATTAATTATGTATTATTCATACAGGATTTTTGGTGTTGTTTAAATGTTCCTCATGTATTTGAGTACTTACCGAACAAAAAATCACCATTTTTGTATTGCCAAAAAACATCCCATTTTTAAACGAAATTCTAATTTAGTGCGCTTAACATGTCCATAATTGGTGCCATCACTCTAAATATTTTGTTTTTGGAGGGGCTTCCCCGTTCTTTTTCCGCGATAGCAACACAAAACCAACAAATTTGGCTAGCCTAAAAAAACATTTCGGTGTATCAATCTAATTATTTATCGTTTTATAACTTTATAACGATTAATAATTGTAATTTAATATACCGTGCGATACTTTATTTTTTGAGAAGCGGCTGAAGTTTGTGAAGTATCTTCCTTAAATAGACAAACTTCAAACAGAAAACGAAATCTCCGAGTTTAACCACTAGGGGGTTGCCTGTGAATAGCAACGCAATGCCAGTAAACATTGCTAGAGTAAATAAAACCATTTTATTTCGGAGGGGCTTCCCCGTTCGTTTCCCGCGATAGCAACACAAAGTAAAAAAATGTGGCTGGCCTAAAAAAATATTTCAGTACATAAATATATTTATCGTTTTATAACGATTAACGAATAATTTTCACGTTGCGTCCGAGTAACGCGTATCTGAGGCGCGAGGCCCCCGGACCGCGAGGCCGTAGGCGATGGCCCACGTCGCCCACGCCTAGCGCCGCCTCTGTGAGGCCGCATGCTGTATGTCCGTGGGAGGGGGTACGTCAGCCGCTATGGTGGTAGTGATCGAATCGGCCGAATCCAGGAGGACATGCCGTGAAATGAAGAAAACTATCATCTGCGCAAACTGTACATTGTAGCTTGTAGGTACGACTAACGGATTTAGATGATGTGGTGCTTTGCCGAAATAACTACGCGGTTTGCATATAAGTCCCCAGAGTAGGGAGATCGATGTTCCTATGGAAATGTAGGTATCTACATTTCTTTCATAACGACGCGCGCCTACGGCGAACACTACGCTGGCGTGTTTATGTCATATAATTGGCGTACTGAACTAGAGAGCCGCAGGTCGCCGACCCCTGCCTAAGATCATTCTAAAAGGTGTAATATCAAGACCAAGTGTTTGAAATCCACTCTGAGCGAATAGCCTTGTAGGACCGGGTGGCAAACTACTTTTATAAAAAATATTTCAAATATTTATTCACTTTTTTATTGCTTACAAAACTTACAAATAAATTACATTTTTATACATTAAAAGACTTTTATACATTAATAAGCCGCCCGGCAGCAGCTAAGGCCGCGGGGGGAGCTAGTCGTCCCCGGCCGCCCGGCAGCAGCTGCGGCCGCGGGGGGAGCTAGTGGTCCACGGCCGCCCGGCAGCAGCTGCGGCCGCGGGGGGAGCTAGTGGTCCCCGGCCGCCCGGCAGCAGCTGCGGCCGCGGGGGGAGCTAGTGGTCCCCGGCCGCCCGGCAGCAGCTGCGGCCGCGGGGGGAGCTAGTGGTCCCCGGCCGCCCGGCAGCAGCTGCGGCCGCGGGGGGAGCTAGTGGTCCCCGGCCGCCCGGCAGCAGCTGCGGCCGCGGGGGGAGCTAGTGGTCCCCGGCCGCCCGGCAGCAGCTGCGGCCGCGGGGGGAGCTAGTGGTCCCCGGCCGCCCGGCAGCAGCTGCGGCCGCGGGGGGAGCTAGTGGTCCCCGGCCGCCCGGCAGCAGCTGCGGCGGTCGGCAGGAGTTAGTAGTCCGCGGCGGTGTTGGCGAGGTAGTCCCGGCGGCCGATGTTGGACGCCTGCTTGTTCTGGACCGCCTCTAGTTTCGGACATTCTGCAGAATACAAATATCACCTGATCACGCGCTCTACGCTGATACTCTACTCGATCAATACCATTAGTTAAGCCTGCGTCTTCAAGTATTAGAAATAGGTATATCGCTGTCTAGGTAAAAATATATTATGAATAATCTGTTTTAAATAAACAAAAAAAAAAACCGAACAATCGCTGAGTAAATAAAATATAAGAATCCCGGTGTGGAGGTGGGATGTGGGAGGTGGGAGGTGGGGAGGGGGAGGCAGTACCCGTGATGCGGTGCCCGAGGCCGCCGCAGTAGGAGCAGCCGCGGCCCGCCGGCTCGCCCACCGCCTCCTCGCCGAGCATCTCCAGCAGGAACCCCGGCACCTGACACACACACACACATACACATGTGACATGAACGATTACCTAACAACTTTTGCATTTTTTCATTTCAATTACGTAAATCCATTTCCGTTTAAAACAATAATCGTGTACATGGAAGCGAAACCGGTCCGGTCTACATCCGTCAGTCCAGTCCTAATGCTGGCAGAATATGTCGTAATAATATATTGTAAGCGTGTGCACAATAAGATATTTATCCATGGATGCGAGCGGCCGAACGAGTGTAATGTGTATGTAGTAGTGTAGTAGTGTGGGGGAGCAGGGAGGAGCAGGGGGGAGCAGGTACCTTCTGGCCGGCCTCCCGCAGCAGGTGCGCCAGGTCGCGCAGCACGCTGCAGTCGGCGGCGCGGCCCAGCAGCGTCGTGGCCACGCCCTCGCCGCCCGCGCGTCCTGCGGCGACATACGTACGTTCTCACTTAGTACATTTTAAAATCCAAGTCCCGGAAATAACGTTACTCGTTCTGGACTTTACAGGTTAGCGAAACATAAATTTGACCCGTGACGCCGCTGTAAGTATGTAGATACAAGTTGGATTTTTGTTTTTGTTTGGGATGCAACCGGTTCAGGGTAAACCAGTGTCGCTGAGGAGGAGGGGGAGGAGTGGGAGCGGGGGAGGAGGAGCGCGGTGCACTGACCGGTGCGTCCGATGCGGTGCACGTAGTTCTCGATGTCCTCGGGCATGTCGTAGTTGATCACGTGCTGGATGTTTGCAAAGTCCAGTCCTGAAAAACATTTATGGTTTAATTACATGTACACAGTAAGGAGCACGCGCGCGCCTGTGTGTGTGTGTGTGTGTGTGTGTGTGTGTGTGTGTGTGTGTGTGTGTGTGTGTGTGTGTGTGTGTGTGTGTGTGTGTGTGCGTACCCTTGCTGGCGACGTCGGTGGCGACGAGCACGTCCTTGCGGCCGGCGCGGAAGGCGTCGACGGCCCGCGAGCGCTCCTCCTGCTCCTTGCCGCCGTGGATGGCGACCGCCTCCACGCCTGTGCGGTCACATACGACACTATCACTTTACATATCGTTTCTTGCAGTTTCAGTATATCTCGTGATTATTATATTAGGTCAAGATCGTCCGAGCCGCTGTTACATCGGACGCTTCGCTCCAGCGTTGAGTTTTGTCAAAAAATAAATTGAAAAGGTGACTGATGACGGGTGACAACTGACAATAGTGACGGGTGACGGGTGACGGGTGACGGGTGGCGTAACGTACCCTTCAGCAGCAGGTACTCGTGGATGGCGTCGACGTCCTGCTTGCGCTCGGCGAACACCAGCACGGGCGGCGGCGTCTTCTGCAGGCACGCCAGCAGCGCCACCGTGCGCGCCTCCGCCTTCACCGGCTCCAGCTCCTGCACGCACACACACACACACACACACACATATACACACACACACACACATACACACATCATTTTACTTAAACTGTACCCGCTATTAAAACCGACTTACGCGGACTTAATTCCTCGTCAATTAACTATGTACCTATACGTATACTAACTGGAAAACCCGGATGTGCACAATAAAAATACTAGTTTCGATCTTGAATAGATCGCTCAACATAATCTAGTACAAACAAGCAATAGGAAAACAAATTTCATTAAAAAGTGAGGAGTGATCAGTGGGCGTGGGCAATGAGAAGTAGCCAGTGAGGAGTGATCAGTGGGCAGTGGGCAGTGAGGAGAGGGCAGTGGGCAGTGGGCAATGGGCAGCGGGACTGACCTGGCGCACGTTGAGCGACGCGGCGCCGGCGCGCCCCACGTTCACCGTCACCGGCCGCACCAGCGCTGACCTGCACACACACACACACACACACCCACACACGCCGCTGAACAGATACAGTTACAGCCGACAGTCGACACACGGGTTTATTACATTAGATTTATAATGAAATAAACAAAATAATAAATTAGCCTCTTTTTTGAATAAAAAGGTACGCTTCAATGAATGGAGGTCGCCGCGTATTTAACTCGCCCGCGAGTCAGCAGGCAGCGGCGGGGCAGCGGCGGGTTAGCGGCTAGCCGCGGAACTCTAACGATAATGGGTTCTTCACACGCATCGAGTTATTCATTATTTTCTTATATGTATGTTTCATCAGAGTACATAATGAGATAAGTACCTTTGGAATGAAACAACTATTAACGGATTTGCCTCGCGTATTTTTATTATATTTTATTTGCTGACGTTTCGGATTCTTTACAGTTTCCATAATCGTAGCACGACCGACCTGACAATAGTCTAACGCTAAAGATAGAGATACCTAAGTGTCTACTCAGTAAACGTTCAATGAATTTTAAAAATATAAATAAGACGGCGCCGTACCTGGCGAAGTTCTGTATCTTGGTGGGCATGGTGGCGCTGAAGAGCAGCGTCTGGCGCTGCGCCGTGAAGTAGGAGAAGATGGTGCGCACGTCCTCCTCGAAGCCCATGTCCACCATGCGGTCCGCCTCGTCCAGGCACAGGTAGCGGCACACCGACAGACGGATCTGCAACCGAGCCCGTGTCAGACACGGTTCAGGCACGTGAACCGTGTCGCCACACTGCACCTCCCCCGGCTGCACACTCACCATCTTCTTGTCGAGCATGTCCATGAGGCGGCCCGGCGTGGCCACCAGCACGTGCACGCCGCGCTGCACGCCCTCCATGCACTCCGCCACGCTCACTCCTGCACACGCACGCACACACGCACGATCGAGATTACTTATATTTTTTAGAAATTTTTGAGATTTAAGGTGAAAGCGAGATGGGTCAGTGGATCTATTGTTTCTCAGAAATCATCGTTTCCTTGAATTTACTTGTACATGTAAAATGTTGATATATTCAGCGGCAGAGAGCCTCCCCCCCCTCTCTCTCTCTATCCTGTGGGTACCTCCGATGGCGAGGCAGCTGCGTATCTCCGGCATGCCGCTCTGCTTGAGGTGCCGCACGAAGTGCTGGATGATCTCGTGCGTCTGCTTGGCGAGCTCGCGCGACGGACAGATGATCAGCCCGTACGGACCCTCGTTCCTGGCGCACACATGCAACACATCGTTCATCACACTGCGGCGACTACTACACGGCGGCGGCGGGGTGTGTGTGTGTGTGTGTGCGTGTGCGTGTGTGTACAGACCTGATGAAGGGCATGGCGCGCTCCTGCTCGAGCGCGAACAGCAGCGCGGGCAGCGTGAAGACGAGCGTCTTGCCGGAGCCGGTGAAGGCGATGCCGATCATGTCGCGGCCGCTCAGCGCCGCCGGCAGCCCCTGCACCTGGATCGGCGTCGGCCGCCGGATGCCCTTCGCCGCCAGCCCCGCCAGGATACCTGCTCGCATTCCCGGACGACATCATATAAATGTCGATACTGCTAATTCGACCCTCATGAAAATTAGTCTTCGAGATACTGAATGTCAATTTTATAAAACTCGCCGTCATCCAGACAGGTGTTAACGATTTTAATATTAGCATACTCGAGAACGTGCTATCAAATATAGCCATATTTTCATCTCGCGGTCACTCCGTAGATGTGAATGTAATTACATAGTTGTTTTATAATATATGTTTTATACATTATAAAGCAACTATACATATTATATACCTTTAGGGAACTTCATGTGGTGGAAGGTGCGGATGGGCGGCGGCACGTCGTCGCCCTCGACCAGGATGCGCAGCTGGCGGCGCACGCGCTCGTGGCGCTCCGCCGGCAGCTCGAGGATGCAGCGCGGCGGCCGCCACGACGTTTGGATCGGCTCCGAGTACTGAATGCCTTTAGCCAACTCGGCGACTGCCATCAAGGCCTTCCCCTGCGCGACACTCTCCAGGATGTGCTGCTCCTCGCGAGCCTGCCGCTCGGCCGCCGACAGCGCCCGCGCCTCCGCGAGCCGCTTCAGTTCGCTGTGCTGGTCCAGGAGGGACACGTTGTATCGGCGACCCCATTCTTCTTGAGATGCTGTCAATTGTGTGCACTGCACTATTATGATCTGCCTCTTGGAAACAATATTACCAAACACATAAAAATAATTGTCAAAAATTTTAGTATCAATTAGTATAAACTAAATAATTCTAATCTGATCTGAATCACTGATAAAATGTCGATACAGTAATTGTCTACACATATTTTGAGAGCTGATCCGAATAAGGAATAAATAATAGTGTATGTCATCCCAACCTAACATTATGTTCAATATAATAGTGCAAACACATTAAAAGAACACATTCCTTAGGAGGTATGCTAATAATTTATTTACACAAATGTTTTAGTTATATACAAAAATACATTGATATATTCAATTTCCTTAAACTTCATTGCTTTAATTTTATGTATTTTATGATAGCACATGAAGCGGTAGGGCAAGTCTAGGTAGCCCCTTTGTGACAACTCTAAAGTCTACTACTTTATTTCTAATTCACAATGTCAACAAATCAAACAATAAGTAGGTATCTTAGTGTACTAATTATAAATTATTTTTGAAACATGCAAACCATACCTAGCTTTTGGTCCAGCACAATGCTGTCTATTTACCATTGAGCCCATAGTCTCATGACATCTATCTATGTATATTTTAAAAACAACAGCGAGGCCAAACTTATGCATACTACCTTCCTTTAGAAATTACTATATTTTAAACTACTACCCTAGTCATAACATATTCAATAAATGTATGTTTCATTCAACTTATAAATTAACTGTAGTTAAAGCTCCTTATTCGTAAAGATGTTAGCATCCACATCAAGCTGAAATACTATGAAGCAAGAACAAGTTACTAAATCATTCAAACAATTGCCAAACAAACATTTTATAATTTATAAAGTAGCATTCCATATTCACGCTAAAGAGCTGTTACTGTATTTCACCAAATATACAAATAATTTATTAGTAACATAAAATGAGACCATTATTGCTGAGAAGATCGCCACGAGACACTCAGAAAATAGTTTTTCCTATACAGAATCATCCACAATGTCGCTGGCACCTGCACACGACTAGCAACCAACAGTTGAAAGAGGTTTACACCCTTCATTATAAATAAATAAATATCTTTGGACAATTCACACCAATTGATCTAGTCTCAATTTAAGCAAGGCTTGTACTATGGCAACCAGACAACAGATAAATGTACATAGATACATACTTATATGACATCCAAGACTCGGGTAAAGATGCCAGTGCTCATCACATTGACATCTGCCCCAAACAGGATTCGAACCTGCAACCTCCGGTTTCATAGTCAGGGGCACTGCCTACTAGACTTAACTAGACTAACAGGCCATCCGATTGTTTGGGTATCCCATATAAATATTAAAATAATAATGTAAAATATATTTGGAATTAATAAAATTATCAATTTATTTATTATGGATGATCAATATTATGCAATAAGTACAAGTAGTAAACATTTACTTTCATCATCCGGGTCATTCTCGCTGGAGCTCTTTGTCTCCGCGCAGGCTTCAGCAGCGACCTGCCCGAGGCGCCCTAGCTTCAACAATTGCTGTTTTTTACGTTCTCTAACCGGTACGTATGGTTCGTAATTATCAACATCTTCTGAATCCGAAGACTTCTCTTCACGTCTGTAGCGTTTAATAGGAGGAGGAGGTTCCTCAGACATAGTTACTACTAGTTGAGTTCAATAATAATTCCCAGATTCTGTTCTATTATCCGTTGGCGTAATAATAAGTAAGTAAACAAATAACAAAACAAACTTAACCTATAAACTGATAATTTGACATCATTTACATTATTCATTACGCTACGCCTAACGCTCCATTACAAGCAAAATTATTATGTCTATGACAGTTTAAATGAGTACCTAGTGCATCAAGATTCAAATTAATGTGGATCGAATGGAACAGTAATCAATAGATGTTTACGAAGTTTGTTGTATTTAATCGTATTCATTAATTATTATATATTAAGACCTAATGTAAAATAAGAAAAGTAATTTAATATTATATATTGTACAAGGTTGTAATTTATAAAAAGTAGGTGTTCTTTTAATTTCGATCTTTTTACACCTTTGAATAAACCAGATTTCACATTCAAAACATCACTTGGTTAATTACATACCTGGCATTACCTGGACTACCTGGTATACTGGTAATCACAGCTGGTATACGATGACTTTTTGGCGGGAAGTCGAATCAAGCGGGAGCTTCAAATTTTCTGCAAAATTTGAATATCATAATTTGGGTGTAAATATTGTATTTTTGTGTATAAATAACTAATTTGTAAATTGCTTAGTGTAAATAAATAATGAGTGTAAATAGCGACGGGGGCGACCCCGTCGAACATAGAAAGAAGAGAAGATTGGCAAAATCTGATGGCGTGGACGCCATTAGTTATAAAATTTTCACTAAACCACTATATAAAAGATTATTTCCTGAAAATCACAGCGGCGACTGTGTTGTATATGTGGAGTCAACTGAAAATGAAAAAGTCGGAAATAAAAATCCCATTTCTTTGACCAAAACTTTTACTGAAAATGTTAAAGGCATAGTAGGTGTACACAGAGTAAATGCCTATAAAGTTGGAGTCACCTTTAAGAAACCTGCTCCGGCCAATAATTTTCTTAAAATGGATAGTTTTCTCAACAATCATAATCTCAAAGCTTTTATTTCTGCTTACATGACTGAAATAATTGGTGTCATCAGATATGTACCAAAAGATATGTCAAATGAGGATATTTACAAGTCGATTATTTGTGACGCAGAAGTAGTTTCAGTGAAAAGATTTTTGAAAAAAATAGACGGAAAACTCGTGCCATTGGGCACAGTAGCCATAACATTTGCAGCTACCGCATTGCCACAGCATGCCTTTATTAATCTATTCAGATACCCGGTCCATACATTCATACCACCTCTAATTCAGTGCTATAAATGCCTTAAATTCAATCATTCTGCAAAAGTGTGCCGTGGAGAGCAGATGTGCTCCTCGTGTGCAGGTCACCACTCCTATAAGGAGTGTGATGTCGAAGGAATAATATGCGCGAACTGCGCAGGTAATCACCTGGCAATATCGAGGGACTGCCCTGTCAAGCAAAAAAAAATGGAAGAAAAAAGAGCAAAGCACCTCAACCGTTCATATGCCACTGTGGTGAGTATGCCAGCAAACAACTTGCCTAATAAAGATTTTCCTACTTTAAATAGATCAAAGTCCACTGTAAATACTAAAAATGTGAGCAAAGTTGCTCCGAAAGTGCTCGAAGCAGAGCAAATTGTCACCAATGATATTGTGATTAATGCAATAGTTAAATCTCTTATTGCTCTTGGTAATAATACTGATATACCGTTAACAAATAAAAGGATTAAGGAAATCCTTTTATCTAATTTACTTTAAAAAAAAAAAACTGGAGAGATATTTACAAATAGTACAGTTTAATATACAAAGTCTGCATAGCAAAAAAACTTTATTAAGTAAATTTCTTTTAGAACAAAATGTCGATATATGTTTATTAAATGAAACATGGCTTAAAAGTAATAGTAATATTCCAAATTTTCCATCATATAATTCTATTTTCAAAAATTCTCAAAATTCACATAATGGAGTTGGTATTCTAATCAAACAATATCTGAAATATGAACTTGTTAATACAACCTTTTATGAATCTATACAAAATATATGTATATCATTACAAACAGCAGTAGGTAAGCTACATATTCTCTGTGTATATTCTCCACCCAATAGTAATAGATTTGATACTAGCAAAATGAAAAAGTTGTTGCAGGAAATTCCCAAGCCATGTCTCATCATGGGTGATTTTAATGCACATCACTTGTCCTTTGGTTGTCAAGGTAATAATAATAGAGGAAATAGCTTGTATAATCTCATAGATGAATTTGATCTGTGTATTTTAAACGATGGTAGTCCAACTACCATCCAGTATCCTAATAGGAATGCGTCTGCAATAGATTTGGCTTTAGTTAGCTCTTCAATAGCGCCACTCTGCGATTGGCATGTTCACGATGACCCGATGGGCAGTTATCATTATCCAACTCAGTTAAGTGTGAATGTGGAGCCGTCAATGTATGAGATAAGACCTGTGGAAGAAAAATTTTTGTATAGCAAAGCAGATTGGGTCAAATACCATTCTATGTCTGAAAACAGCTTTTCACAATTAGATACTATAAATGCACAGCCAATGGAAGTATATAATGATTTTGTTAATATTTTGTTTAATATCAGAAATGAGTCTGTGCCTATACAGAAACCAAGGCAAAGTTTGCAAGTTTTGAGAAAGCCGGCACCTTGGTGGAATGCTTCATGTGATGAAGCTGTTAAGAAGTCTAAGGAAGCATTAGCTAAATATAAAAAATCGCCAACAATTCCCAACTTTATTAATTATAAGAAATTAGATGCTAAAAAGAAACGAATATTAAAGGAGGAAAGCATAAATTCGTGGCACAAATTGTGTGAAAGTTTTAATAGACAAACACCTGTTTCTAGGATATGGGGATTTATAAAGAAATTTAAAAGAATTGGAAGTTCAAAAAATAGATATTTAAATGATGAGTGGGTACCGAGCTTCTTAGACAACTTAGCAGATTCATCACAGGTAGATGAAGAAGTGTTAAATTCTATTTTTGACCAGTCTGTTGAGAATGACTCAAATTCTTATTTAAATGAACCCTTTACAATGAATGAGCTTCACATTTCACTTAAGAGTAGAAGGGATACAGCTCCAGGTATGGATAATATACCATACCTGTTAATTAAAAAGTTACATCTTAATGCTCAAAAAATTTTACTGGATATATACAATAAACTTTGGAGCAATTCAATTATACCCGACTCATGGAAAACTCAGTGTGTTATTCCCATTTTAAAACCAAATAAGCCAGTAAACATTGCATCATCTTATAGGCCTATTTCCTTATCTTCTTGTTTGGGTAAACTTTTTGAAAATATGCTAAAAGTTCGTTTAGATTATTTTGTAGAAACTCAACAAAAGTTACCTGATACTCAGTTTGGATTCAGAAAGGGTAGGAGTTGCTCTGAAAGTTTTGTAACTTTCATATCGGACATCAAAAAAGTAAAACTTAGTCATTCTAATGCTATATGTGTCTTTCTAGATGTCAAAGGTGCTTTTGATAATGTAAATATTGAATGTCTTGTGCAAGTATTACATGAATTAGGTTTACCAAATAAAACACTTCATTGGATATTCAAATTCCTATATAATAGAACTTTGTATGTCAAATTTAACAATTGTCTACATGGGCCTAAAACGGTAAATAAGGGGACAATGCAGGGCGCAACATTATCGCCTCTATTATATAATTTGTACACATCTCAAATACATAAATATGTAAATACTTCAAATGTTAAGATTCTACAGTTTGCTGATGACCTGCTTTTGTATAGTGTAGATCAGAATCTCAGTATTGCTGTTAATGCAATGAATACTGCATTGAGGCAGTTACAGAATTATTATAACAATGTTTTAAAATTAGAAATTAGTCCAGAGAAAAGTTCACTTTTAGTTTTTAGTAGGGATCCATCTGCACAGTCCAGTTTAAATATTAGTTTCAATAACAATCAAATTCCTATAGTGCAACATCATAAATTTTTAGGCATAGTGATAGACAATCAGTTAAAATTTGATAAACACATAAGCAATATTTGTCAAAATGCCATGAAAAGTATAAACATTTTGAGATGTTTAGCAGGTACATTTTGGGGTTCTGATCCCAAAACACTTAATATGTTATACAAAAGCATAGTGAGAAGTCATTTTGACTACAGTAGTTTAGCTTATATGAATGCTAGTTCTACTCTGCTAAGAAAATTAGATGTTATACAGAATATGGGATTAAGAATTATTAGTGGAGCTATGTGCTCTACTCCTATAGTTTCTATGGAGGTTGAAAACAACATACCTCCTTTATACATTAGACGTCTTCAGCTGGCTGAGAGGTTCTGCTTGAAAGAATTGGCTTGTTCCAATAAAGTTGTTCTTGATAATGTTTTGTATTCAGCTGAGATTTCACAATCTATTCAAAGTAGCAGCATTGCTGATAGCCCAGTCTTACCTGAAATTCCATACATTATGAACTTTGTAAGAAATTGTACTCAAGGAATTTACATATATGATAAATGGCCTTTATACAAATGTTCATATAATGCTTTATTAAATTTTCTTGATATACCATGTTATCTAGACTTGATTAAAACTAAATATGATTTTATAGAATTTTTAGGAAACAATCAAAATATGTATACCATCTATACAGATGGTTCTAAAAGTGTAAATGGAGTAAATTCAGCATTTTACGATCCTCAAGAGAAGTTTACTAAGTGTATCAAAATAGGAAATGATTGTAGTGTTTTTACAGCAGAAAGCTATGCTATATTGATTGCTTTACAATTTGTAAATACTCATGTAAATAACAACAACATATTAATTGTTAGTGATTCTAAAAGTGTTTTAGCTACTTTATGTAATAGTAATTTGTCTTTTAAACTCAAATATTTAGTGTATGAGATTAAACAAATGTTAGAAATAGTTAGAGAAACAAAAAAAAATGTACATTTCATATGGGTTCCCTCACACAGTGGCATACACGGTAATGAGGTAGTCGATTTGGCAACGCGAGGTGACAGTAGTGAAGATCAATCGGAATGCTTTAAAGTACCATACACTGATTATTATCTCAAATTCAAGCAGCAATCACGTGAAATATGGAATAGATATTGGAATCGCACCACAGAAACTAAAGGAAAATGGTATGCAGAGATACAAAAAAGCTTACCAACAGTGCCATGGTATAATAAGTTTAAATACTGCGAGAGGAAGTTCTTCTCTATTATAAATCGCCTACGCTATGGACATTGCCTGGTTCCAGCCCACCTTACTAGACTTGGCATAATAAATGATAGCAGATGTCCACATTGTTTGTCAGGAAATGCAGATATTGAACACATGTTTTTCCGATGTGAAACATTTAGGTTACAAAGACTGACATTAGTGTGCGAGTTGGTTGACATTTCGGAAGAAAACGGTCTAAGTGTTCCCCGCCGTGTACAGGACTTTTAAATTTATTGTAAATACTTTAGGAAAAATTTGATTTAGATTAATTTTAGTTTGTAATTGTAAGGAAAATTGATTTAGAATAATTTTAGTTTGTAATTGTAAGGAAAAATTGTACTTTATTATTTCGACTGATGGACGTTTAGCATCCAGGTCAAGAATAAATTAAAAAAAAAAAAAAAAAAAAGCTGGTATACTATAGTTCACTATAGTATTTATAGTTCTGGTTTTCGATTAGAAATGTCATGAATATGTCAAAATATACAAGTGACACGTAATTCACATAATTATATTAGTAGTTTACGACCTCTAAATGTGCAAATTTGTGAGAAATAGTACCTCCAGCGGCTAACTGTTTCGTAGTACAATGTCTGACAAAACTTACGGCAGTCAAATGAGTCGGGGCTTAATGAAAAACCCACTTCTTTCGACGGCTGTAACTGGGATGTCTATTGAGGATTTGACGCATAATGCAGTTTTGTTGCCTGTTTCGCGTACTCAAGAACAGTTTGGGAGTCAAGGTCAGTACTATTCTTTATTTTTATCTCGTGCCGGTGTATGAAACGCCATCACCACGGCCTTGGCGACTGTATGCGTTTCCGCGTGATATTTCTAAAATTTATCTTGTCATCTGTCAGTTTTGTATAGTTGTGACCTAGCATCGGCTCTTATGTGGGGTCCAACGTGCTACTTTTATGTCGTAAAGTAGTGAACAGTATCTTCGAGTTCAAAAATAGTGTTAGAAAAGAATATCTAAATAAGTGTGTAGTGAGGCTTTGAAATGTCGTCATACCTTTATAAAACATACAAGAATCCACCTTTTGAAAATGGTTTTACGCCAGATAGAGTATATCTATCATTTCACACAAGTTTTGTGAGTAATTTATAATTTACCTAGACTTGTAGTGGTCAGTGATTTAAATCAAGCGATTTAAGTAAATAAAATAAGCAATGATTGAAATCAAGAAATACGGATTTTATGTCTAGCCAAAAGGATAAATTGTTGCATGTTACATAAGAGGACCCAGGTTTGGTTCCACCTTCCTTATTTTATAATATATATATGCAAACATCTAGATGGTTGCTACTCTAATTCTGACACTATCATTTAGGTACCTATTAATTTATTGCTATTATTTATGAGAGACAGCAATAAAATATTTAAGTAAGGTTTGACTTTTCATGCAATTTTTTAAAAAATACTGTTAATTGTTGATTATATAAAATAAATTAAAATATGTTGTTCTAATTTTACTAAATAACTAAAGGTGCTATTTAATTAAAAAAAAAGATAACAAAATCAATAAATAAAAAAATGGTTCAAATGCAATAAAACTTTAAATTAAGTAAATTAATCAGATTATTATGACTTGAAAATAAAACATTTCAACTCTAAAATTATAAAGGATTTAATGCTTTACAATTAAACAACTAAATAAATTTAACACACATATTTTATTGGCTGACTTTTCGAATACTTTACGGTTCCCAAATTCGTAGTCAACTGAGGTGATGATAGTCTAAAGCTAAAATTAAATAATATGTAAGTTTGCATAGGAATGCAGGCACCTGGGTGTTAACACTTTAGTTCTCATAATAATTTATGATGCCTTCTCGGTTATTACACATTGGAATGAAACAACTTTAGCGTTAGACTATTGTCAGCTCAGTCGTGCTACGATTATGGAAACTGTAAAGAATCCAAAACGTCAGCTAAAAAAATAAAATAAAAATATGCGAGTTAAATCCGTTAATACTTTAGTTCTCATCGGTCAGGCCCCACGCCCTGCTTGAATATGTGTTGCTGTTATTCTTCAAGTTATTTAGATACAATATACCTAATTAAACAACTGTTTAAACATCTTACTGAATAATGTGATAGGTTAGTTTTCATGGTTCAAGAAATTTATGGATACCAAAGTAGATATGGATAATAGTTGTTAGTTGTCCAAAATTCTTACAAAGTTCTTACATGCCTATCTATAATGAGAAGTCAAATTTGATATTACTACTAAGTCAAACAGGATCATATTTGTTACTATATAATACATATCAATTTTCTATTTTACTTAAATGTCCCGATAAGCATTTTCCACTTTTAGTATCAGTAATGGTACCTACTTACCGCTGCACTCTGTGTTTTAATCTTTACTTTTGAAATAAATATGAAGAGCTTTTCTTTGTTAAATATTTATTAATTTGCATTATTATATTACAAATAATATGGCTAAGTTATCAGTTACACTTAACTAAGAAATATCTTTAAATTTAATAATAACATACCCGTATTATAAAGAAATGTATATTATATATTGTATAAATATTCAATGATAGGTACGCACGGCAGTAAGCGGCGGATCACGTCCATATTCAAACTGTATGATGTATAATATATAACGGACGCGCGCCGCTCTCTGGCAGTGCTGCTGGAATGCTACTATTACTACCATAATACGTCATATTTCTCCTGCTATCATATTATATAAATTTTTTTCAACAAAATATTAAATTTATAACAAGGACTTAATATGTAACGTTTTAAATTATTATTATCGCTAGGGTTTGGTCACTTTCAATAAACAAGTGAGAGGGTAACTGAAATCTGAATATATATTACGTCATTATTATTTATTTATTTTATTTTTTTACCTTTAACAAATTTAAATATTTTTTTGATAGTAAACACTAAGTAATTATAGTGTAGGTAAGTATAGTAGGTATTTTTCTATGATGGTAAACACCAGGGATTACCCTATTATGGTGTTTACTATGATATTTTTTGTATTACGTATTATAATCGATTCACGTTTTTAGTGCCTATATAACACGCATTTATTTATTAAATTATTACCTACTTCTAAAACGACTTTTACGTGTGATATTATATACTCCAGCTGCTTTACATTCTCTAATACTATTAATACATATAATTAGAAATACTTAACACTAGTAATGGCAAGGAGCCATCCTGCTGCAGGCGTCCCTCGTCGTCCTGTTGCCGTGACCCTGCTCCGTGTCGGCTCGGGGCCCCATTGTATCGCGAAGCTGCGCCTCCAGGCGCCTCCTTCGCGACATCCACCGATTTATTAAACAATTATCCAGACAAGTCGCATATTTAAAAAAATAAATTTTCTGCTAATATTATTCTCGGCAATGATGGTTTTTCGGAAGCGTTAGGTGGTCATGGTCCAGTCAGCCACATAATGTCACCTGACGAAGTAGGGTCTTTTGTTTTTTACTCCCACGAGTAATGATTAGGCACTAACGGTACTATACACCTGAAATAATTATATCCGCTGCAGTTGTCGTTGTGTTTGTATGCACGCATGGTAATGTCGCAAGTGCCAGTAGCGCGGGGGCGGCTAGTTGATGTTCCTCGTGGAGGTGGCGTAGGGCAGCTCCCGCGACTCCTTGCGCCGCCGCACGCACCACCACACCAGGAACACCACCAGCGCGATGATGGCGATCAGCAGGAACACTCCCAGCACTATCGCCGCTATGGCCGCGTCGTTCAGGTAGCCTGCGATACATCAAGATTTTACCGGTGGCGTCCGGAAATAATGCAATTTTGTCCGTTGAATTAATCTTAAATAAATAATAATTTATAAAAATATTATAACCGTGACCGAGTCGACGTCGTTCCGAAGGAGTCTTGGACGAATAATAGCGGGAAATAAACATACTGGTGATGTCGATGACGTATCCGTTGACGTTTCCGTACGCGTCGACGGCGGTGACCAGCAGGCGCGGCGCGCAGCAAGTCGCTCGGTAGGTGGCGGTCACCTCCTCGCGCGTGCCCGCGATGAAGTTGCCGTCGTAGACGAGCCCGGCCGGCGACGAGGTCAGCCGCAGCAGACCTGGACGATCAACAGTCATCACTGCCCACTCGCTCGCTCGTAGAGTGCTCGCGGAGTAAACGAGCACGATGTGGTCGCGTGTCGCTCACCTCCGAGGGCGTCCCTGGCGACGACGGTGGCGGACCACACGTGCTGCGCGCAGTCGGCCCCGAGGCGCCCCACGCACATGCCCTGGAAGTTGTGCCGCACCTCGGGCGCCCACACGTCGGTGCCGTCCACCGAGTTCACCACGTACACGTACGCGGATATCGACACTTGATCCACACCTGAATCGTACATATTGATCGGTGAGACGCGCTCATATTAGTAATTTCCCGCGATCGTGCAATATATTTACCGTAAGCGGTGAAGGTGATGAGGTCCCGCGCGCCAGGCTGCGCCGTGGCGGTGATGCCGACGCTCACGATCACGTTGGCCGTCTGTCCCGAGACCACGGTCTGTCTGTCGCACGAAATAAATAAATAATGTATGCTCGCAGCGCATACGACCAAACGTACTAACATACCTGATCTACTTATAGATTATTCGTACTTAATACATATTTTAATATTAAATCCGATCTAATGCAATAATAATGGTTTACAGCGTAAGATTCACTGTATCGATCCATAATGAAATACAGGGAGGCAGATGAACATACTTATATAAATGCCGACATTGTCAATTACGCGACTTTATAGATATAAAAGTGTTGAGCCGCTTCCACTCCTCCGACGGAGGCGGTGACAGCTGCTCTGACACATTCGATCGTATCGTCGTCGACTCACGAGGACGGGGTGATCCCTCGGAGGAAGCGCAGCTCCCCGATGGCCTCGAAGGTGAACCTCACGTTCTGGTCCCTGTAGTTCGTCACCTCAAAATGTAACTGAAAAATTAATAAAACCGATCGTCAATCACTAATTCTTAATAATATATTCTATGCTTATGAAAGCTTATCTCTTCCTTATTCTTTCGCATTACCGGTAAAGTAGGGTCTACCTGCTGCTTCGTTTCTTATACCTACTTACGTTCTTTTCGTTCTACGTTTGAACGAATTTTCAAGAACCTTATCTTGTGTGTTTATGTTATTATTAGTTTTGTAGCTTTTTAAATAATCGGCAATCCTAAACAAGGAATATTTAATTTGCACGTATATTTGTGTTGCACTCGTATGTGGATCTGCGGGTCAGCAGCATGCAACTGTAACTGTGGTGAGGGACGGAGGTGTGGTGGTGCGGTGGTGTGGTGGTGTGGTGGTGTGGTGGTGTGGTGGTGTGATGAGTGTGTGAGTGTGTGTGGACCTGCAGCGTGTCGCCCGGCGCGCCGTACAGCCGCGAGCCGAGCCCCACCTGCACCGCCGTCAGCAGTGTGCCTCTTTGGTTTACCACCTGCGGATGGATCGACATTCAACATTTTAATGATACTTTCTTTAATAATTTCTGATGCCTTCGCGGTTATTATACATTGGAATGAAACAACTTTAACGGATTTAACTCGCGTATTTAAATAAAATACGCGAGTTAAAGTTGTTTCATTACAAAGATATAGACTATGGGCCCATGTTAAAAAAATTATGGGTCATTTGAACCACCAGATGACCTATGTAGAACGATATAAGAGCATAAAATAATAAGATTTAGCATTGTGCCGTCACTTGTAAGCTGTCCAACTGAGTGTAGGTGAGAATTCAAAAGTACAGGTAGAGTGAGTACATTTTGGTCATATATTTTTGAACGGCATTGTTACCATCGATAGATCCATGAAAAATAATACTAAAACGCGTAGTGCCGTAAAAAAATGGTGATCCAAAAAGTCGGATTTTTTTTTTGATTTTCCGACAATTTCCAGGGTGAATTTGGTCATTTGATACAGTACGGCATCAGTTTCATACTATTTCAATACTGCTTCTAATCCATCATTCCGCAACGCCGTAAAAAAATCAAGCGACAAGGGGAAAAAACCGAAGGTTGCAGCCCCCTCTCTTTCCGTGGTCCAGGGGGTGATTTGATAAAGTACGGCTTCGGTTCCAAAACATTATCTAGCACTTAAAAGTACTATTAAAAATAATGCCGTCAAGAAATGATTGTTCATTTGAAAGTATATCAATAATTATCTTAATTTCATCGTATTCTTGATTTATAAAGCTGTAAAATCATTTGATCCTGTACGGGAACTATTTTTCTAACATAATATTGTAAAATACAATTGTTATAATAGTATTGCCGTTCAAAAGAAACTGTTCTGAAAAAAAACATAAAAGCTGTCTAAAAAGTACAAAAATAATAAAAACTTGATATTAGGTAGGTACCTAAGTATTAATAGGTATTTCTACAAAGAAAACGTCACGTCGGGGGGACCGCTCATCATTTACCTAATTGTACCTACCTATATTTACCTACTATGTATCGAAATCTAAGGTCCCCCCGACATGACGTTTTCTTTGTAGAAATACCTATTAATACTTAGGTACCTACCTAATATCAAGTTTTTATTATTTTTGTACTTTTTAGACAGCTTTTATGTTTTTATGTCGGGGGTTTGTAAAAATTTTTAATTTATTTTTTTTATTTCATACTTTTTGAAAGTAGGTAGGTAACTTATTATTTTTTAACCAATTTCTATTTTACATGGAATTCTGTAATGTACATGTGGTCCTCTTTCATTTGATACCTCAATCGGTTATATTTGTAGTCATTTGGTTAACCATTTCCACATTTTCAGTCCCTATATTTTTTGAACTACTTCACCGATTTTCATTATAATATCAATTTTGTAATGTACACGTGATCCTCTTTCATTTGATACCCCACTCGGTTATATTTGTAGATATTTGATTTTCCATCCCCACTTTCACTCCCTATATTTTTTGAACGACTCAACCGATTTTCATTATAATTTCAATTTTGTAATGTACTCGTGACCCTCTTTCATTTGATACCCCACTCGAGTATATTTGTGGACATTTATTTTTCCATCCCCTCTTTCACCCCCTCTATTTATTAAACTACTGGTCCGATTTTCATCAAACATAGCTAAGAACACTCCCGACATATTCACCTTTTAAACAAAAAAAACAGAATCTAAATCGGTTCATGCGTTTGGGAGCTATGATGCCACAGACAGACACACACACACACACACACACACACACACACACACACACACAGACACGTCAAACTTATAACACCCCGTCGTTTTTGCGTCGGGGGTTAAAAAAATATGGAGAAATACAAAAACTGAAATTTTGCAAATTATTGCAGTAATTTAAATATCATATATTAATGAAATATAGCAGTTTTCTACATTGTATCCCATGTTTTAAATAGTCTTAACATAAATAAATTAGGAAAAAATGATGCCGTAAGTACATTTTAATGCAGACCATATCTTTTAGGTTCATGAAAATGACGCTACCATTTTAAGGGTACTTTATGGCCATCTGATACAGTACGGCATTAACATATTTTTGAAGAGAACAATTGATAATATGATAAAATCACTATGACGTCTAACTGAAGTGAAACGGTTCCTCATCCGGTGCCGTTATGTCACAGACTTTTTGAACCAACGAAAATGTACGGCATATGAAAAAATATTATCTATGCATAAAATACTTTCGAAATAAATTAATTTGACGTTGTGTCAAATCACCCCCTGGACCACTGAAAGAGAGGGGGTTGCAACCTATCGGTTTTTTTCCCCTTGTCGCATGATTTTTGTACGGCGTTGCGGAATAATGGATTAGAAGCAGTATTGAAATAGTATGACACTGATGCCGTACTGTATCAAATGACCAAATTCACCCTTGAAATTGTCGGAAAATCAAAAAAAAATTCCGACTTTTTGGATCACCATTTTTTTACGGCACTACGCGTTTTAGTATTATTTTTCATGGATCTATCGATGGTAACAATGCCGTTCAAAAATATATGACCAAAATGTACTCACTCTACCTGTACTTTTGAATTCTCACCTGCACTCAGTTGGACAGCTTACAAGTGACGGCACAATGCTAAATCTTATTATTTTATGCTCTTATATCGTTCTACATAGGTCATCTGGTGGTTCAAATGACCCATCATTTTTTTAACATGGGCCCATAGTCTAATACTTCCTTACGCGAGTAAAAATATTAATATTAAATACGCGAGTTAAATCCGTTAATAGTTGTTTCATTCCAATACTTCCTTTGTTAAATTTTGTGAGTATCTACTATTATATAAATATTTTTCACCAATCACATAACTGTACTTTTTCGACATATATATCTAGACCGAGACCGAGTGAAGCTCGGTGATGTCGATCTGTGCAGCCATTCGATAAAAACAACTTGTATTGAACTAAATCGCTGTAACGCAATTAACTCGCGCATGTTGGTTGTATGCTGTCGATTCGGTCTATTCACGACGGTGTAAACCTGTAGGTAATAGTCATACCCCCAGGGCCCAGGCCGTGCCGTCTAGTCCGTTTGTCGCGTGTGTGAGACCCGAGAGAGAGCGTCGGAAACTATAGTCGTATTGATATTACAATACCTGTGACACCGCCCTGTTGTTCGGGAGCACGATGCTGTTGTTGTACCGCAGTCTGCTGTAAGCTAAGGAGTTGGCTTCTTCAGTCCGCTCCAGGTCGTCGACGGAGTCCAGGAAGCCGAGGGCGGAGCGCCCGGTGCGCGCCTCGGGCCGGTTCACGGGACCCGAGTAACGGACGAACGGCTCGCCTGCGATATATTTCACGGAATTACAATTATGTACTTCACTATTCTGTGCGGAGGTCGTTCGTGGACTGACAAGTGACACATTTTAACATAAACACTCGTTAATACCGTCGGTGCGCCCTTAACTAACTTTACCTTTAAAAATATTTATTCTGAGCTATTATTACACCGACTGTCACCGACGTACGGTCTGTTAGTCTCAGCCGCGGTCATGAAACAGCGTTCGAGTCAGTAGGTAGGTAGAGGCGTGTGAGTGGTGAGTGGTGAGTGGCGAGTGGCGAGTGGCGAGTGGTCACCTCGTATATCCCTGCCCACTATCTTGGCGTAGAGCGGGTGTGCGTGCGCGGGCGCGAGGCGCGGCAGCGGCAGCGCGGCCTCCAGCTCGGCGGCCGGCGACGGCGGCTGCTGGCCCTCGACACCTAGCGGCTGGTAACTGCAATTGACACCTTCCAATATCGAGTACTTACTTCATTTATTGTAATTCGGATTAAATTCGTTAATAGATCAAATAGTACCTATACGGTTTTCAAATGCTTTTATGTACTTACCTATATAAAACAAAGTCATGTCCCTTTCCCATTTTGTGTGTGGTTTCTGCCTGAGATTTCTCGAAGCGGGAATTCCCGGGAAATCTGGCCTTACTCGAGGCGGGAAAAATGGCGTCGAGAAGTCGAGAAATCGCACATCAAAATAATCACGCGTCAATTTTAGATTAAAATGGCCTTCCGCAACACTTTTTCAATGCGTTCTCCTTCACGCTAGTTCCATGGATTTGGCCGAACCCGATTTTGACTAGGTGGGTACTTCCCCCGCTCGCCCCGCTCTAACTTATTGTAGGTTTATGTCGGTTATAAATATGTACCTATATTTTATCGGTAGGTAACTATAATTAGTACCTAATGAATATGATTGAATCCTTTAATAGGCTCAACAGGTACTTATTAATGTAATAACTAATTTATATTTTTAGTGTACCTCGTTTTATTGTATACCTGGTATGTACCTACCAAGTTAAAAACTAGACGTTTACTCGTAAAAGTGTTGTTTGTTGTGGCGTCGCGTAGTGCGATCCTCAGCATCGTGTAGCGATGATCGGATGATCGTTGTCCCTGCTGACGACGCGTGACGCGAGTGCGGGACGAGTGCGAGACGAGAGCGAGACGAGAGCGGCAGGTGCAGTGGCTCGTGAGTCGTGCGGTGTGCAGGGTGCAGGGTGCTCACCTGTAGGGCAGCTTGGCGACCTCCTTGCCGTACTCGTCGACCAGGCTCGACTCCCTGACGCTGGAGACGGGACCCGTCACTCTGATCTTCAGCTTATCTGTCAAATAACATCATCATACTCGTTTGATATTTTCATTAAACATAAATGAAACATTTTTTTTTAATAACGTAGAGTGACGGCACCAGTAATGGACATGGCACCAATTATGGACATTATTTTCGTTGATCGAATTTATTAAGCAACTGGCCCTACATTTTTCAATTGGAGACACTAAAACATAAGCAATAGACGTTTGGGCTTTCATTTTGATACACTTCATCAAAATTGCCTGTTTTATTTAGAGATGGTTGGGAATTGAAATCTCGTTTCGCGCGGTGGTCATAAAAATCCGTTTTTGTTATTGAAATCGTTAAGGAGGTGAGTACATATTTGTGCATGGTATTATTTTGTGTTGTGTTGTAATGAGACTTTTTGTTATTTTTACGGAATAATACTATATTGCAAGTAAATTGAGCTAAGTTGAATATGTCCAATCCCAATAATAAGTTTTTTGTGGGGTTTGTTTATCACTGGATTCGATTTTTTACGAATCCCAGTTATGGACAAGTGTCCATTCTTAAGTTTTTTAATTTTTTTTAGTTTATTGTATTAAATTATTTAATTTGTTGTACTAAACATTTTGGTTGAGTTGATTTTGTGATTGCTCTTTATTTTCCAATGATGGACAATGTCCATAAATGGCTATTTTTAGTCGTCCATCATTGGGTTCTTTGTTTTATCTTATATTATAGGGAGGGCATATTTTGATGCTGTATGATGCTGCATGATGCTGCATGATGCTGCTGAGGATGGGAGAAATGATGATCACAGCTGCCCTCCGGTTTCTTCTTCTTCTTCAACCTTATTCTACCCAATGCTGAGTGAAGGTCTCTTCCATTTCAGCCCACTTCCCACGATCTCGAGTTTCCCGCATCCAATGTTTCCCAGCCACTTGCACCAGATCATCGGTCCACCTCCCTGGCTGTCTTCCTACATTTCGCCGCCCCTTTCTCCGTCTCCAATCCAGCATCCTTTCTTCCCTTGGACCTACGACAGACATGGCCCGTCTACTTCCATTTCCTCAAAGCTATGGTTTTTGTTATGTCCGTTAGTCTGGTTCTCTTCTGAATATCGGTATTACGAACCCGGTTACAAAGAGAAATACCTAACATAGCTCTTGCCATAGCCCTATACTACTTGGAGTCGATGGATGATCTGCCTCGTGAAGTCCCGGCTCCATAGACCATTACGAGAAGAACGCACTGTTGAAACGTGCGACGCTTGAGGTATAAAGACGCACACGTTTGTCTTTCAGGACGTCTGAGAGCTTACCAAAATCCCCCCATCTCAGTTGGATTCGCCCTCCGGTTTGGGGTCCCTCAAATAACTTTGCATAACAAAGTCCATGCAAAAGTCCTGCAGTTTGTGCTATGGGACTTCAAACTATTCTCACGGTAGAGGAAGAGGGCAATTTGGTGAAATGGTTGGTCGCAATGAGTTAAAAGCACTTTCACATAAATTGAAATAAATTAACAGAGAGCGTGCAAAAAATTCTCCAGGCTCCAGGTATCCGGAGCCAAATATCTTCATTCTACATCTGGTGAGGGCGTCGCAGTGACACACCAAGTGTTCCACAGTTTCACATTCCTCTCCACACATTCTGCAGTCGCTGCTGTTTGGAAGTCCCATTTTGTGTAGGAGTTCGTTGACTCCTAAGTGACCAGTGAACACTCCTGTTATAAGTCGGATTTGTCTTCAGTTTAGAAACCAAAGTTTTTTAGTCCAGTTTTCATTTGGGTGTTGTATAAATTGCCGTGAGGACCTTAGACCTAAGCATGCCTTCCACTCTTCGGTGTGGCTCTTGATTGTGTTTTCCTTAAGGCCTGTGTTAAAGGTATTATATACCAGCCCCGACTGCACTTTATGGGCTCCAAGGGCCTTCACCGTAGCCTGGCTGCCACTCAAAATATAGATGGTTTTTCGTCCAGGTGCCTGTCTATATTCTAAGCTGCAGCTGCTGGCAAAGAGGCAAAGCCTCAATTAATGTTTATAAATGATTAAAAACCAGATCGTTGATTGAAAGCCTTATAGTATAACTTGGAAATCTAAGGCTGATCACGTTAAAAGTTCAAATAGAGTTAATCAAAAGTAGATTTTTGACATTTGTTTTATTGATCTGTGCAATAAAAAAGTGTCCATTAATGGATGTTCATGACTGGGTCCATGTCCATTACTGGGGGTCCATCACTGAATCTTCGATGTCCATCATTGGTGATATCGTAAATTTCAATTTATGTATTTTTTATTAATTATGTATTATTTATACAGGATTTTTGGTGTTGTTTAAATGTTCCTCATGTATTTGAGTACCGAACAAAAAAATCACCATTTTTGTATTGCCAAAAAACATCCCATTTTTAAACGAAATTCTAATTTAGTGCGCTTAACATGTCCATAATTGGTGCCATCACCCTATATGAAGTTTAAATGAGTAATTAGGTAATGTGTGATGGTCAAGGCCTACTATTTTCCTTCAAAATTCATAAAATTTAACATTGTAAGTTGGTATATATATATATATAGATATATATAAACTTAAAGCTATCTATTCAGTGCCCTCCAACCACCAGCTTCGTTTGATCAACCCGGTGGAGTGGGGAGTGGGGGGTGGGGGGTGTGTGTGTTTCTGAATGGCTATCAATGGCGCGGGTCGCTAGTGCCTGGTGTATCAGCGAGTGACTTGTGCTCCGGTGCTGTCGGCGTTATCGTTGACCTACACCCTGCGACCTGCTCTTGTTTCCGTATTTGTCTATTAATGACGAAACTGCACTAGTGTATATACCTATGGTTCTAAAAGTGTCTTAAGTATACCAGCTTTTTGTCGTACCCAATAGTAGGACATCCCTTTGTATTAAAACGCGCACGAGCACACAAGAAATATCGCGGTAATAGTAATAGTCTTTGGGCAAGGAACCCTAAAATGGCGAGTTAGGTGTCAGAAGTAGTCGATCCCAATGAGCATTATGTATGTATGTATAGATAAGATAATAATTAGTTATGAAAAGTATAAGTAACAAATAATCAGTTTAAACATATAGTATCGCGATAATAAGAGCAGAGCGAGGTTACAATGCGGCGTGCGGCGCGGCGTACCGGCGACTCACGGTAGCACCCGTGCCTATTGACTAGGTACCACTCGCACTGGGTTTATTTAGTGTTAGACTCTGATTATTATTTTATAAAATGTTGTTTATTCAAAAATTGAATCTACGCGACATGTTATCTGTATCAGTCGCTCGCTCGCTCGCTAATGACCGACTTGAACTAGATACAGTATAAGTACCTATAATTACGGAAACTTTGAGTGCCGCCGTTTGTTTATATCGGAATGTAAGTGATGTTACAATCGCATATTCTTGCTGGTTATCTCGGTCGTGTTAGTCGTGTAGTCGTGGTCGCCGGGTGTGTGTCGGCAGTGCTGCCCAGCGTCGCCGCGGCGTGCGTTATAAACCGGTTCTTTAACACGTTTTTTGGTACAACAAAAAAAGTTTTTTGTGTGAATATTTTTTGCTAGTCACTTCTGTGTCGACTTCCAAATGCGCGCGCGATACTAGCCGCGGCGAGTCCGACAAAATTACATGTATCGAAGAGTATTTTCGCTAACAGTTTTTTAAGTTATTTCAAAGTACCGCGTATAGACGAGCGCCAGGTCTGTGCGCAGTGCAGCCAGTGCACTAGCGCCGCGCTGCGCTGACTGCGCTGACTGCGCTGACTGCACTAGCCCGCTGAAGCATCGACATTACTGACCGTTACGATATTACAGTTTAACTACTTAAGTACTTGAACTTCTTATTGTTTATTTTTATATTTTCTGTTTCAATTCCGGTTTTCCGGGTGTTTAGATAAAGTTTTATTGCAGCTATTTTACCTAATTAGTATATTATTACATATTTCAAACTGCGTGAAGGATCCTTCTGCGATGATGTAATGTACTATCCTAGGTGTGTTTTAACCGTAGGTATATAGATTAGAGCGTATTAACCTATATACCCATTAGGTATTCTTTGCCGTCGATTTAGTGTTAAGCGTCACTTGAATGAGGATGCGCGCGCGGCGTAACCCTCGCCTCGGGTCGCTCGGAATAATATTTTATTAGAATGTTTCGTCATAGTCGTACGTAATGGTTTCCTTTATATCTTACAACTTTACCTCGGCCGTTTCTATATCATTGACATAGGCAATAAATACCAGTTTCCATATACCGCTTGTGATGGTCATTATACAGAATACACTCTAAAAGGATTTCCGTGCAATATGCGTCCCCCGCGGCTGCGCCTGCGCCTGTTAAGGGATGGCCGCGGCGAGCTGTCAGCATTACTATTAAAGGTTATTTTTTTATTTTCTATGATGCATGCTTAATTTCAGAAAGTTTCTATTTGGACTCGTCACCCATTTGACGGTAAAATATTATTTGTTTTACAATGAGGTTTGATTTTTTGTATTAATCCTACTAATATTTGTCAATTCGTGTTTTTATTTATTACTTATACTGAACGTTTGTCGCTGTTTGTTTGACGATATCGTAAATTAATTTTGAATAATTACCAACCTAATGATGTTTTTGATTTTGAATACGACTTATGTTCTCGTCAGCATGTGTTTTTATGAACATGCCAAAGTAGCCTCTATCTATACAGTGGCTTAAAAATAAGAAATACTTAAATGAATTTAATCTAATTTATACATAATACATTGTAGCTAATGCCTTTATATAGGCATTAGCTATTTTACTCACTGCCGACTGAACAGGTCAAAGTGAACCGGGTCACGTAACATTTAAGTGGGTATGAATCACACAGTGCACTACGGATATCGATTCGTGTAATGAGCCTTATGCAGCTCCCCGGACGTGTGATCGTGCAACACACTCGGTTCGCAAACGATTCTTATCGGTTTGCTTTAAAACGATCACCGAGGAGAGAGGGGAGAGGGGAGAGGAGAGCGTCACCTGGCGTGTGCAGGTGCGCGGTGAAGCGCAGCAGCGCGCGCGCCGCCACGCTCAGCCGGTAGTCGCAGGAGTCGCAGCGCACGCTCAGGTGCCACGCGCCCGCCAGCGCCGGGGACCACTCCGCCGCGCCGCCGCTCATCGGCACCACGGATAGTCTGACAATAAATACATTCATTACCTACTAACCGATAATAACCGATCGATATCGCCTTGCGAACGCGCGTCACATCTCCGTCTTGCGTCGGAACGAATCGAAACGAAGCTATGCATAAATATGCATGTTCAGACACATGAGGATGATGAGGACGACGTCCATCGGAAGCTGCGTGAGCTTCGAGGCGGATCGGCTCCGCATTAGCATTGAGTGTCGTCGGTACGAGCTAAAAGTAGTAAACAAATAGAGCATACACGTCCGTGACGGGGTCCGCTCCGGGGAAGACCAGGAACACGTCCCGCGGCGAGTTGCCGTCGGTGCGGGAGCCGGCCGAGAACGCGCGCACCGACGACGTGTTGAACAGGTCGATCTGAGGAGCTGAACACGCAAACAGTCAGACGCATAAGCTACCATCTATCAGATGACATCACGAGCTTATTTATTTTACCTGAACCGTACTCGTAATAATAGTGTTTACCATTAGCGGTAATGACAATGATGTTGGTAAATAATTTCATACCGAGGATGTCGGTAATTTGGCGAGCATTGTTGTCGCAGTACGCGTCTGTCTCCTACAAGGACGAGGTCATATAGTTTTCAATACAAAAAGTCTATGTTATTCCTACAGCAGGGAACACGGCTCCCGAAATATTATTTATTTCTCCGACCCACGGAAAGATTAAATGCCAACGTGGCGATAAATTAAAATTACCTATTACTAATTCATTCCGCTTTATCCTTTATCGTAAAAATAAAAAAAAACTCAATCGAGAGTAAGGAATTGGAATCCTGCACAGTCCGGCGGGGGCGGTGGGGCAGGTGGGGCAGGTGGGGCCGGTGGCGCCGGTGGGGCGCCGTGTGGACCGGGTAGGACTTTATTGCATTTTGAAAATGGACCACCAAAAATAAACAGGATTTAAATTTTCATGTATTCTGGTAAAGATAAAACAACGTGACGCGATTATGATTTAGAGATCACTTGATCGGTTATAAAGCTTCTTGCTTTATAACCGATCATAGGGCTAATGTTTAATAACTGTAACTCGTTCCCATATAGCTAAATAAAATAGAGTTGAATAAGTAATATAGCGTTGAAGGTATGAATGTTTTACCGTCGTTGGGCGGATACAGGACCGCGTGCTCCACCGCGCCCTCGATGTAGACCCGCAGCGCCGACACGCCGTGCTCCACCGGGATGCCGAGGGAGGTCACGCCGCCGCCCCCCCTTCTGATCAGCAGCGTCTGTCGGCGGAGAACAGTGCATTACCGGGGGAACGATTACGATCCGTCCCTGTCGTATCGTGAGGGGCATCATCATGCATGGGAGTGATTGTAGAGGCGGTGTAAATACTGACCTCGAGCTGTTCGTCCGGAGCCGAGTGTAGTCTCGCCTGCCGCGGTCGCGATGTATCCATGGGGTCCCAAGATTGCTCTGATTTAAAGTCCTCTAATTCCTATAATAATTGAATTGTTATTTGTTCATGATCATCATGTCGGTATAATTTGCGTGTTTTGCTATTGATTTATTTAGGATTACCTTTTTTTATACCAAAATAGATCTTATTATAAATATGTCTATTTATATTTAAATTAGATAATATCTAGGTAATTAAACGTAACCACATCGATTAACGATTATAACCTAGAGAGTGGTAATTCAGTTGGCTCCCTGCGTCCAGGGAAACTTATCAATCTCTTTTGTTCTGTACTAAACGAGATAAATCCAAAAAACATAAGTCAGTCCTGATAAGAGCGGAGTCTGCGTCCTATCCGCAGAGCAATACTTAAATGGGTTAGGAATCTTCGCTGAATCTTTTCAATTTGATTTTTAAGAGAGCAGACAGCAGTACACAAGGTTACTCCTACTACTAAAATAGTATTTTTTTGTTTGTAGGTATACATTTTAATTGTCCGGAATTCCTTAGTAAAGCCTACTAGCTGTACAGAATAGATGTGTGTATCAGATGCTCGACATCGGAGCGGTCAATCACACTTAAAATGTTCCAGGCTGTAAATATGAGCTTATGATCACAACAGTGTCATACCAGGAGCTGTAGAGAGTAGGGCAGCACGTCGCCTTCCGTGTGAGTGGAGACGTTCCTCAGGCCCGCGAGCGCCGCCACCGACTCCTGCGACGGATGATTGGGATCCGTCCATATGGTGTACACCTGGCGACACGACCCCGTTTCAAATTGAATTTACGGTATCGAGTTGTAAGATTTAAAAGCGTTCGTGGAAAAAAACATATTTTATTAATAATTTAATAATTATATAAATCTTGTCTGCTCGTTTAAATACTAACTTTATCTCTAAAAGAGATAGGTAAGTAATGTCGTCGTTGTCACCTTCAATCTTTTCTCGACCAAGGCCCTCAAAGCGAGCGGCAGGTGGTCGGGGTCGCCGGCGCCGCGGTCCGTGATCACGAACAGGGCGCTGTCGTACGGCACCAGCTTGGCCGCCGTCGACAGCGCCTTCATGGTGCCGTCCGGGGCGCCCTGCGAGTCGACGCCCTGCAACGACCCGCCCGATATAGGTACTTGTATGCTACCTAATCATTATCTTGGAGATATGGATGGAGGTCTTGGCAAATTTGAGAGTTATTTTATTCGTCGACTACTTTAATCTGCATCGTAGTGACTTTAATCACCGACTCGTCAGCTGCAGCAGTGATCCTCTCGTGGAGGGTCGCATGCTCGATGTCGTCGTTCGATCCGGTCGGTTTGCCGATCGAGACGTGAAACCTGTCACATTGTTCAGTTTTGGCGGTCACGTAAACACGCGATTTACATATGAATATGACCATTGTCATTTTCATTACACGCTTGGTGTTATTTAATGATAATAACTAAAGCGGCGGAGTGAATAATAGCATGGTTTGTGCATCGGCAACGTGCAAGACTAACATATCATAATTTCGCTCTATTAATATCTAGTTTTGGATAATTAATCATATAGAGTCCATATGTACCTATATGGGTACATATATCTGAAGCTACAAGGAGTAACAAGGTTTCGGATATGATGTGGTGTCGTGTGTGGCGGTGGCGGTGTGGATGGCAATGGCAAGCACGTACCTGAAACTTGAGCAGCAGTTTGGAAAGCGACTCCGGCACGGAGGAAGCCACCCTGCCGCCGGAGCCCTGCAGGCTGTGCCGGGAGCCCTGCAGGCTGTGCCGCGAGCGCCAGCTTACCCCTGCTCGACAAAATATTCATGCATATTATTGTTTTCTACTCCGTTTCTTAAACAAAATGCTCAACAAAAATGTTGATACGAACCTTTCTGATACTTAATAAATGAATCAAGAGATGAAGAGACTACCTACATACTACAAACGTAACGTTTATTATCATCATTAATATGTTTTTAGGGTTTTCGTACCTCAAAAGGAAAAACGGAACTCTTACATAATCACTTCGTTGTTTGTCTGTCTCTTTCTCTGGAACGCGTAGTCAAGCTGAAACACTAATGTCTACTGTCCCTTAAGGCTATAAAACAAAACAACCTGATAAGCCAACGCGATCGACAAACACAGCCGTGCATGTCGCACATTGCCGCAGATCTTCTACACTCGCAAGTAGTCGCAAATAAATCAAAACCTACAGGCATGGAGTGCTTCCCTTGATCTCAAAAATTTGAAATTTGGTATGAAGCAACTTCATATAGCACAGATAAAGGAAAAACATCATATAATATTTTTAATTTTACAATAAAGTACTATAACTTTTACTTATTTGTACGGAACCCTCCGTGAGCGGGTCTAACTCGAACTTGGCCGGAATTTTATTATTAAAAAAATGTTTTTCAATTAAGGTTTTCCTAATCTTTACGATTGCCTTGAAATCGGATAGATCGTTCACCCCGCCCCGCCCCAGTTCGGTGGGATGTCGGGTGCGAGTGTCCGAGTCGGCCGCATTATGTGGACATTCTACGACTTTTTACTAACGAATAACTGGAGCGAGTCATTACATAACAGACTGTCACCCCCAAGGTCGTTGTGCCCGTATTACCTTTCGTGTATTTTGACATTCAGTCAAAAGCTGTTCTTCCGTTCGAAATTATAATTGTAACGAATATTATGCGCACGGTCGGGCGACGGGAGCCGAAATCCATTGCATCGTACGACGATCGAGTGGTGAGACGGGCGGACTCGCGGGCGCCTGTGTCGCCGTCGTATGTAGCAATAAAATAAAAATACATTTTAAATAAAATTATGCGTTATTTTTTCAGGTAAGATTAATGAGAACGGCACCCAGGCAGATGTGGTGAGTACCTAGAGACGACGTTATATTCGGATTCAATCGTGCGGTGGTAGAAATCGACAAATTAAACAAACTTAGTTACCGATAGAGACGCTAGAGTGCAGGAAAATGGCCCTCAATCCATTATTACTAATTACTTATTTCGCAACTTATTTCTGATTACGAGAACAATGAGGTTACACTTCGTGTTGACAATTACAATTCACGCCGATATATTTACGTCATGTTCATTAAAGCATACGCAAGATACGGACTGACTGTCTGTTACTAGATCGCTTGTACCTACCTTCAGCTCGCGCCTGCGAGTATATTATTACGGGTACCTACTTACTGCGGTTTCGATAACATTTTTCATTGCGACTATAAAAGAAGCTCGATGATTTTTATTCAAAATCATCGTGCATCAAAATCATGTATTTAAAAATTACGAAGCAACTGTCGAGTACCAAGCGAGGAGCAGATTCGAGGTAGTGACCTGCGGCACGCTCGTCTTGAAGGGCGTCGCTTCTTTTTCATAGCAGTTATTCCGTTGTAGTTTTATGTGGAATAGTAAATACCGTCGGAGTCGTATCCCACGATGACGATGTCCGTGATGTTGAGCGGGTCGGGAGCGGCGAGGTCGGTCCAGAGCGCGAGCGCGCGGGCCAGCGCGGCGGGGCGCAGCGGCACCAGCAGCCCGGCTGGCGCGCGCAGCCACGCGTCCTGCAGCCACGCGCGCAGGGTGGCCCGCTTGTCGCCGCCACCGCCGGCGCCGGCGCCTCCGTCAGCACCGCCGGCCCGGCGCGCCTCCGACACGCGACGCTCCTCCTCTATTGGTGCTGCTGAAAACAGACAGATTCCTCTTGCACATTGAAATCGATAGTCGTAATTAAAGAGTCGAGTTTATTGCGGACTTGCGATATATACAGGTTTTCGTCAGATTTATTTGCTACTTTATAAATTTGTCGCATTCATTGCGCGAGTTGTGTTTACAAAGACTACTCCGCGGACAGTTTCCAATGAACATTCAAATTAATAACGGTAAAGACGTCAAGTGGCAGTTCTTTGTCAGTTTTCGTAAGGCAGTTGTTCCTTGGATAAGTTCGGAGAGAGAGCATTATTTTGGTATCACCATGTTGGCAACACTAGGTTCGGAACGACGTTAGCAATGGTGTGAAGTTAGAGAAAATGGAAGATGACTAGTAAGAAGTGATAGGAGCGGGCATTATAACGATATCGGTAGCCAAGAACACTACTCCCTCTGAACTAATCGCATACGTCAATAGTATAATACCCTGACTTCGTGTAATGAAGAAATCTATCCCGACTCGGCGACAAATTTATCATCGCTTTGAACGAGTCCGCAGTTATTTAGTACCTACTGATCGGTTATTATATGAAAAGACTTTTTTCGATAGCTTACTGTTTTCAGTTTTAGGGCTCCTCTGAGCGGGGGGCTCCTCGTCTAGTGCGATGCGGGGCTCCGGGAGCTCCGCCCCCGTCGTCGTCGGCCGAGGAGTCGTAATCTCCGCCTGGAACGATAACCACCTCCTTGTTGGTACACGGCTCCGATACCCGTAATGTAGGTAGTAGGACACCGCGTAATGTTTGTAGCGGAGAGTAACATAGCTTCTATCTGGCTTTATTGTTATTATACTTTATAGTAATCATATGTCATCATGTCACTGGGTGACAACTTCCAATCGACACCCGAGTAGTGGAATTATTTACTATCCTTCCTTAATACTACGTTTTGTTTACACTTACCTTAACGTCAATATTGTTTGAGGTGCTTGTCTTCATATAAATTTCCTCTGGCGCCGTTGTTCTAAAAACATCATTGTCGTCAGTAGTTGTAGTAGCATCTGGCGGAATCGCTGACGTATTGAAGTCATCGTCTGTACGCTTTGAATTGAAGTGATCGGGATCTATATTTTTTGAGTCATCGTATTTGGTACTCTCCGTGTCTGGAAGGCTGGTCGTCGTCGATTCTTCTGTTGTTGATCCAAAATCTTCTTCGAAGTTCTTCTCTTCTGGTTCTTTAGAGCTATCTTCTATGGCTTTGTTTATAACGAATTCCTTCTCTTCGTCGCTGCCTCGTAATAGTAACTCGGCTTTCTCGTGTATAGAATAGTTTTTCAAGGCATCACTGTCACAAAAGTTCTTCGCTATTAAGTTTATTATAACTAGTAGAATTATTTTAGTCCTTAGTATAGCCATTTTGCGTTTATAGACTGCCCACTGCGCACATTGTTTGTTGGAGGTTTAATCTGCAAAATGAAAAATAATAGGTTCATTGCTGTACTTACAGACAAATTATCCAAAGGATATAAGTAAGTACGTGATATAAAGCGCTTTTGGTGATGTTTTTTATTAATAAATAAAGCACAAGAAATCGCTACAAAGAGCAGTTGCCTAAGATAATATATATATATATAACAACTCTCGCTCGTGCTGAACGTGCGCGCGTGCATGTGCGTGTGTGCGTGTGCGTGTGTGCGACGTGTTTGCGGATTAACATTGAATTAACCATCGAGAACATTTTAATGTTCAGGTACTTTGGTACTCGAGCGATTATGGATATCAGTAAGTACGTATAATTTTATTATTGTTACGTAACTTAGTATTAAATTGCGTAGGTATGCAATAAAATACGACGGGACGATTGTACGTCTGTGTGTTTATTATGGGGTTAGACCGCGGCTTTTATAACTAATTTTTGCGAATTGTATTGTTCAGCCAAATTCAAATATCCACCCGCTCGCGCTCATCATATTTCATATATCCATTTTACTTGTAGTACCTATCTAATTTAGAACCTATCTAAGGGACCTATCCCTTTGAATTATAGATAGATTTAACTTGTAATCTCCGGTGTGACACCTAACTAGATGTTATCTATTCAGTCTTCCTGTTTAAGTGCCTCTCCGAGTAGCGACTGTCGGGTGCGGGCAGTCGCGGGCAGTGGCGGGCACTGCGAGCCGCCGGCATGTGTCTCGGTTGTGTCCGTGTCCGCGAGGCGAGGCGGTGACGTGTCCGTAACGTGACCGTCTCGGAGTGCAATATCAGAATGCGTCGCGATTAGGTCGAGTAGTGTAGCGGCGGTCGAGCGGTCGGGTGGAGCCGGAGCCTGCGCGCGCGCATGTCTCAGGTATGTCAGGAAATGTATAAAAAAGGTAAAAAAGCGAGGAATCCCAGCGCGTCACGTGGCACGCGCGCAATCAGGACGGACTCGTATGATACGATACAGTAATTACTTATTCTTCATTGGTTCCGTAAAAATACTGTGTAATGTACCTACATTATACATTAAGTACACACATTGATACCTATCACTATGATGATAATATATTCAATTTCTTAACATGTCCTATTATCATCCCTACTATCCCTACTAATATTATAAATGCGAAAGTAACTCTGTCTGTCTGTCTGTTACGCTTTCACGCTAAAACTACTGGGCATATTCTACTTTTTAACCGACTGCAAAAAAGGAGGAGTTCCACGCGGACGAAGTCGCGGGCAGAAGCTAGTAGGCTATAAAGCCAATATTTGTCGCCTAGGACTTATATAAGTGGAGGTATGCTACTAGTGCGAAATGTCAAGTTTTTCGAAATTTATTTACTTAGGTATATATTCTAGTTATAGTCGGATTTTATAAAAGTAGGTAAGTTACTAGATATTTAAATTATACATATCTACACATTTTTTATTTCATATATTCTCCAATTAATTAGATCGTAAAAGATTTTAAACGTTATCTACGGAATCCCAAATAACTAAAGGACCCAAAAAAGCTCGGCATCGCATTCTGACATAACGACCACTGAGTCACGGCTCGGAATAACAACGCGGCCGCGTCCCGCGCACGCCTCGTCAGCACGCCAGCACGCTAGCACGCCAGCACGCTAGCACGCCAGCACGCCAGCTCGCCAGCTCGCCAGCTCGCTAGTACGCCAGCTCGCCAGCACCCGCGAGCGGCGCGACGTTGCTCGACTAACACGTCACCGTCACGTCACATTTTACTAAATAACACGGTGTGTATCGATTTTATCACCTTCAGTTATCGTGGTGACTACGAATATACACATCACTATATACTTAGTATAAAACAAAATCGCTGTCGTTGTCTGTTCGTCCCTATGTATCTTTAAAACTACGCGACGGATTTTGAAGCGGTTTAATTTTTTAATAGATAGAGTGATCCAAGAGGAAGGTTTATGTACTTGTGGCGTACTTGGGCGGGCCTCTAGTACACTTCTAAAGAGGGTTAACACGTCATGACTTTGAGCAGTTCCAGACACGACGCGATAGATATACACTCTTCGAAATCATTGTGATGGGCAACGTGTGGTAATGTAATATACGAGGTCGGACGAGGATCGCAAGGGTGTCGGATGTGTTCCGTCGCAGCTCGTGCTCGGGGTGACGGGGCGAGGGAAGGCGCTTCAAGAAATAGACGTGCGTCGGCGCTCGCGCTCGGGATCGCCTCTTATTCAACAGCCGCCGTAGTAAAAAATAAAAAAATATACATCGCCTGAGGTCAGTTCTTTTTATCGCTCATTCCGTCCATTCAACCGACTTGCGTAAAGTTGAGTTGTGTTGTGTAAGGTGAATTCACGCACTTTCCCTACAGGGTGTCGCGGGGTCGCGGGGTCGCGGGGTCGGGGGTCGGTGCGAGCGGTGGGCGACGTGTTCATTTCCAAACTAGCTTAAACTAAACGCTACAAACCGCCGGAGACAGCATACGAGGTATTATGTGGTATATATAGTAGGCGGCCCGAACTCATCGAACACAATCATTATTCACCAAATACCTGATACTATTATGTCCTTTTTATTGAACGGCATTAGCCGCAAGAAGTTATCTTGGAATGCCAAACGTTATTCAGTGTTGTACCGACTTTGAAATGATAGAACATTTTATGTTAACTCGTAAAGAATAATAGTAATATAGTGATTGATGACCTCTATTACAACTGACGATTTATGACATTATATATTACACGTACCTATAATGAACTCGGTACTCACACAAACAAGTTCTATGAGTAGTATGTGAGAACTAGAAATAATAAAATCTCGATTTCTTTCAGAGCCACAATATAGATTTGGTTATGGATGTGAGCGGTAACGAAACATACAGAATCTCTACATACGAGTATCAACGCCAAAACTCAGAGGACCTGTAGAACAGCTTGCGTACAAGCATTATGATAAATTGTTAGTGTTCCAGATCCCTAATGGCACTCTGGGTATGAAGCTCGCGACTCTCTGAGCGAGCACCTCAACTAGACGCACTCCACATAAATAAATCCTCGAGCGGAACTAACACACTCATCAATATTTATTTGTACCTACAGCATCGCTACAGCTAACCATATAATTTAATGAATAAAAAAAAAACCTTGAAGGCTCTCACTGGCGGAAGCGGAGTGGGTACTGACTACTGCTAGTTGGGGTTCACTGGTAGTTGCTATTTTTTTCGTCACGGATAATGGCGCAAGTATAATTCAAGTAGGCTGTAGATATTTTTTTTTAAATGTCATTCGGAAATAGTGTAGCTTCCCAACAGTGAACGAATTTTTCAAATCAGTCCAGTCGTTTTGGAGCCTATTTAATACAAACAAACAAAAATCTTTCGTGTAGATGACTGAACACGTATATTTTCTTTTCTTAACAAAGTGTTCAATGTCTGGGGGTCGCAGAACTCGTCAGATTTTATCTAGGTACTTCTCAGTTTGTAGGTAGTATTATTATTATACTTACGGGTTTTCCCTAAGAGGGAGTCAGAAGAGGAGCTCGCATGTGATGTTAGTTTAGGGTTGCCATACGTCCCGGTACGCCGGGACATGTCCCGGTTTGATGCATGGTGTCCCGGCGTCCCGGCCGATAACCAAATTGTCCCGGTTTAAAAAACATAGTTATTTAATAGTGGGCTGGACTTGGACTTGGTAAACAGTAATATACCTCCAATAAACGCGCTCTAACTAGTATGCTAGTACGGCTAATAGTATGATTAGCCGTACCTACGTGGATAGAACGACGTAAGGGCTGACACTTGTCCGTTCACGTTTCACGAATTTTCGTTAACAGTGTCAACGCATTTCGAGATCGCAGACTCTCAGCGTTGACAGAGCAAGAGCGAGACTTAGAGATGTTTGACATAAGATCGATTTTTCTAATGTATTCATATTTTATATCGATTTTATACATTCAGTGAAAATTATAAAACGAATATTATTATGAAAAAAAAAATAACCGCCGAAAAAAAAACTAAAAGGCAACATTTTTGGAGTCGGTGCCAGACTCAAACAAACTTGAGCACCTTAGTGAAGAGTTGAGAGTGAAGAGTTGCTGCACAGCGGGCACCGACTTCATAATATAATAAATAACAGACGTTACAACCAAAATAATAATCGTTATAAAAGACAAAATTATTATTCTTTTCTTTTCAGTGTGTTATTGTTTTTTGTTGCCTTTTAGTCCTTTTCGGCGGTTAATTTTTTTTATTAAAAGTTTATTATTTTATAATTTTCTTTTTTCATAATTTATACAAATTATCACACGAGTCATTTTTAATTACTTTTGAAATAGCTACCTACCTTGTTTTTGCTATTACCTTTTAGTGAACAATTAATTTTATGTTATTTCCAATTTTTTATGGGATTAACTTTGAGGGCATACCTCAAAGTTAATCCAATAAAAAAAGAATTATCAAAATCGGACTACTCTGTAAAAAGTTACGCGTGGTCATACGATACAATCAGTGCGTGAAAAATTAATCATCCCCTATTCTCCTACCCTTAAGGTTGGATTTTTTTTTTCCAAATTAAAATTGGACTAACTTTGAAGTAATATACCCTCTCCAAAGAAAAAAAATATCAAAATCGAACCACTCTGTAATTAACCGCCGAAAAAAACTAAAAGCCAACAAAAAACATTAGCGCACTGAAAAGCGGAAAATAATAATTATGTATTTTATAACGACTATTATTGTTATTTATTTATAATTTTTGTACAAATTATTACATGCTTAATTTTTAAAATAGCTTCCTACTATGTTTTTGCTATTAATTTTTGGTAAACGATAAATTACCCCTATTTTCCCACCCTTAGGGTAGGTTTCTTTTCATTGAGGTATGTCCTATCCAATAAAAAAATAATTATCAAAATTGGACTACTCTGTAAAAAGTTACCCATGGTCATACGAGACTATCGGTGCGTGAAAAATTAATTTGAAAAAAAAAATGGGACCAACTTCAAAGTATACCGAACCACTTTGTAAAAAGTTATTCATGGTCATTGGAAATACTAAGCATACATAAAAAAAAAAAGTCTTTTTCGTCGATTGAAAATACTAAGCATGTTATACAAACTGTAATAAAAGTTCCTTTTTTTTCTACCTTTACTAGTTTTTCTTGAAATGTCCCGGTCTGAGTCCTCACACTTATGGCAACCCTATGTTAGTTATAAATGATGTCGCCGGATAATAATGATTGTTCGATGAATCTATTACAATAAATTATTATTGGAATATCAGTTTATATCACATATAATTATGTAGTACGAAGTCGTTATTTACATACGCTACGCATGCTCTTGCAGTCGGCAATTGTATGTGTGTGTTAATCCGCTAGCGTTTACATATTATTGTTATTATTATTTCTATAAACACTTTAATGGTCTATTTGGTAGTGGGCGATGTGCGCCGAGTCTCAACGAGGGGAACAAACGACATACGAGCATAGGGAAGGCAGGGCCGAGTAGAGATCACGAATAATGTGGGAAGATAACTTCGGCATCACAAAGTTTGATTTAATTTATTATAGTAGGTAGATTTTACGAAATGGATAATAGGAACGGCCTCACAAAGTAGTATCTATCCAACATACCTAATTGATATTGCACCCTCCAAAAGTTCATAGTTATATAAATAAGTAGAAGGTACCTAATTAAAAGTAAATAAAGAGAAGTTTAAATGTGACCGGCGAATTAGAGATTGTTTTGTTCGGGGGCACCAATATCATTTGGATGCAGTGGACTCGACCGCGACAGTCGCGACAGTCGCGACAGTGCACGACGACCTTGCTTCGGATCTTAGACCGATTGCTTATTTATGGAATTCGGTTAGTTACTTATCTTCAAAAGTTTCGAAATTTTGTATCGGCGTTAATAATGAAACGACTGTACCTAGTTACCCAAGTAATATTTTAGTAAAGGTATCCGCCTTTCGTTGTCGGTAAGTTGTTTGAAAACAACGTAATGAAAAAACAATTAACTTATGTGGAAACATAACCTTATGCAAACTAAATAGATTTTTAATTTAAACTTTTTTTGATATAACAGACACGTGTTTGTCGATGAATTAATATCTAATTTGACGATTTGATTTATGCGTTTGTCGGCCAAGGTGACCATTGCCACACTCATATTTAATTAGGTACATACCTACCTACTTAGTATTTAATTTTTGCTCGAAATCAATTTATCCAATTCAGATTAGGCACCTACGTGCGATGAATACCTATATCAATCAATGAATTTTAGGGTAATTTCAGTTTTACACGTCTCAAATTAAAAAAACTAGGTTTACGGAGTGTCGGAGAATACCCGAGTGAAAGACCCGCTCGCCTGCACCGCGTCTGCACCGCGCCTGCACCGTGCCTGCACCGCGCCTGCACCGCGCCTGCGCCGCGTCTAGTCGGGTGCGTTAGACATCGACGCGCTAACTCACGCTACTTCGTACACTTGCTGATATAGTTTCGTATTTATAAAAACTTCTAATTTCTTTGTAAACATTGTTGAAATATTTCATCAATTTTCACTGTTCACTTTGATAGAGCCGCTCATATTATTCAAATGGATACGTTGAAATTAATTACGAGGGTTATGTTTTTCTGACATTCAATTCGTACTGCGGCCTCCGATTTATATACCTATTGCAAAAATCTAATTTATATTGTAGATATATATTCCTCCATTTGTCATATAGGTACATGTTTATTTTGTTTGTGTATTTTAAAAATATTTTTTGCATTTATAATTTGCGACGCCGCGTTCGTACGAAAAAATTCCTCACGTAAAACAACACGAATCACTCGCATAAACTTTATTTAATTATATAAATGTACTTACTTGAAAGATTATATTTTTCACTGTTCAGACCACTCAAAAAATATGGCTATACACTGGACTTAGCAATATATCGACTTTATTCTTATAGCTGTATGCAAAGTTATTTCACTCACTAAAGTAGGTACTAATGAATTATACTTTATATAATTTATAAATGAATTCTTTATACGAATTGATGTGTGAAAAAAATATACATAAGTAAACTGCAAACACAACGGAGAACTCGTTTATAAGTTGTGAATAATTAGTGACGAAAGACGTTCAATATTTAAAGCAATCTACAGGTAATAAGATCAGAGGCGCGCGCGCAGACCGGCGTGTGCGCGAGGACTGACCGGCGACCCGCCGCGGCCCGCGGCACCGCGGCACCGGCACCGCCTCCACCATGCCGCACCATCACGCACCATCACGCGACACCTGATCACTTATCGTCGTCCGGTCTAGTTTCAGTGATAAGCACAGGGAAATTCACCTTACTAATGGACGGCGCGAGGAAATTCAAACTAAACCAACTCGGATGCCGACATTTCAAAATATAAGGACTGTCGATAAGCAAATGACGGACGGGTAGTAGTCGCGCCCTAATGATGAATCATATGACAGGCCCCAGCGGCTGAATATCACAGACGATAGTTTTTGCTGAATTGCTCATTCACATTCAATTCAGCAAAAAAGTTAAGTTGACAATAAGATTATTTTTCTGATATGCACGACGATCTTTCTTGGCATGCCTGTATTTCATCGGCGGCTCTCGAATCCATCGCGTCGGCATGTCATCGGGATGCCTCCCGGCGCGGCGTCCGGGCGTCGCCGCGTCGCCTGCGCGGGCGGCGTGCGGCGGCGAGCGGCGGCGAGCGGCGGCGTGCGGCGGCGAGCACCGCGGGGGTGGAGCGCGTCGTCATTCAGAGTATTTGTCGTGTTTCGTAAACTGCGGCTGAAGCGCTGCCGACAGACGCCTGCGCCGGCGGGCAATACGCCTCTTGCGTATCGCTAGTGGCGCCGCGTTGCGGCAAATTCAGACAACACTTGGGTGGTGAGTGCGGTCAGCTGTTCGCTTAACAACGTTGAAAAGTGCACGTAAAAATATTAAAAAGTGCTCGTAAATAATTAAAAAATGGGTAGTAAGAGGTACTGTTGTGTTGTGGGATGTACTAATTCCCAATCTCGAAATCGAGAATTAACTTTTTACTCGTTTCCGAGGCAGAACTGGGAAATTAAAAAAATAAATGTCTGGATAAAAGCTGTTAGAAGAGTGTAAGTAATTATTATGATATTTTAATGAGTGTCTATCATTTAATAGAAATACGTTTCATTAAATGTTCCATTTCATCGTACATTCATTTCAATATAAGCAATTTTCTCTAAAGACCGTTTTATTTTTAGATTTTTTATAAAACAAACCTAACCTAAAATTTACAATATAATTTTCAAATAAATGATATTATTATGGTTTCTGAGTAAATGGTTTTGATGAAATGAAACATTTTAATACCAGGAATGTATTAAATACATACAAACTCCGTTTTTTCTAATTTTCTGTTTGTTTGTTGCAGTACATTAGATAACAAGCCGTGGCGGCAGCCGAGTAAAAACACTCGAATCTGCAGTGCTCATTTTGTTGGAGGCAAGCAGTCAAATAAATAAAATAAGAAGAAATAATAAATATTTAAATGAATAAAATGATTATCGGTGAAATATTTCAGAACAATACTTATACCTTCGATATATTTTATATATATCTTTGATAAAGAAATATATCTTAATTTTCTATATCTATTTTGGATGTATGGTTAATATTTGCTGAAAATATATTTGTTTAGGATATTATTTAACTATTAATTCATTTTAAATAAGTACCTTAACTCTCACGTCGTACGGTGGATTATTTACTTTTGTCTGTGTGAGAACTTTCCCGCGGATAATTTGTTCTCCACCATAATTAATTTCGACAACCTCCTGAACATGGTGCCTTTCGAATAGTTTGTGCCCTATTCCTATAATTTTTAATTAATTTAGCATCATGTTCATAGTAGTGCGATAATCTATCATAAATAAATAAATACGTAGTAAAAATTGTACACAATCAATCTGAAAAATATATTTCCTGGCTTGTGTATTTACTTGCCTTTTGACACAGATTTCCCACGAAAAAAGTCTGCATAAATATTCTGAAATGCACATTTAATAATAGTCTGGCTCATTAAATCCATTTAATTAATTTTTATCGAGTTAAAATAAACAAACTTGTAAAATTTGCAGCTACTTTTATGCGGATCATATGTTCATTTGAACTTGACAAGTGGGCAAGTGTTGCCGCTGCTTGCCGACAGTTGGCGCTGCAGTCGATCTGCCCGATACGCAAGAGGCCTATTGATTGCAATAATGTTGCATTTTATCAGTTTTTTTTTTTAATTAAACGTCACGTTCTGTTATGTAAACTACTTAATCGTAATACATTTTAATCACGTTTATAGCTTTGATACTATTACAACATTATCACTTACAATATTTGCAAATAATATTAACAAAGTTCTAGTGGCAGCCATTTCTTATTCTATATCTATTCCATTTCAAAGACTTATGTAGGTACGTAAGTACCTAAATATGGAGAGTTTCGGTGTAGGTAGATATTAGAATAAGCTCTGAATCTAGACTCATTACGAGTCACAGCGAATCATCAGACTTACAACGCGATTAAAGTAGGTAGAGTCGGTTGGCTTTCCACAGTTTCAAGTAAAACGCTGCAGCAAGTAGGAAACTTTGTGTCATCTCTAGGTGACTTATCTTGCTCGTGTGCCACGTTCAATTATGTTATGTTTTGATCCCAAACCTGTTTTACAACGTCGGTCATACGTTTTGAAAGATTCATAATTGTTGTCAGGACGAAGTAACAACAAAGGAGTGTGGTGTGTCGTGTTGTCGTGTTGTTGTGTTGTTGTGGCGCGCCTGTCGCCGCGCACTCGGCTCGTCGCGGCGTCGTCCCAGTCTGTAACGCGAGCAACGACGGCAACGTCTGCCCTGCACCACTCGGCACCACTCGGCACCACTCGGCACCACTCGGCACCACTCGGCACCACTTACACTCCTCGCCGGTCAGCTCGCGCCGTCGACGGCGATCCACAACATAATTGTTGACGGGATTCTTTTACACTTTTGATTATTTACGCCTAAACTATACCAGTAGTCTCGATGATTAATAGGGTAGATGGTATAGTACCATCGGTACTGTTCCGTGTAAGTATTTTCTAACAATTTGCTCTACTAAGATTTTCGGCGGAACGGTTGTAGGTGACTGCGGACTGCGGACCTATCCGGGAGCTTTGGTATTTATATCTCGATATAACTCGTATAGAGCTCGGTTCGTGCTCAGTCGTGAAAAGCCATTATGAGTTTATATTAGTAGGTATGGGGCGGTGTAACGACGGAGCAGACGATGTAAAGCGGCAAGCGACGCCGCGACGCCGCGACGCGATGACCAGGCCTAGGTGCGTCAAAGATAAAGCACAGTTTGCTGAAGGGTAACACGGTTGCATCGATAACGGACCAGCCTTTATAGTTTCCGCCGAGTATTAGGGACACGTTGATTGTTTAAAAAATCGATAAGGACTTCCCGTAATGACTCGCCGTTGCGAAAGTGACTAAACCGTTTCCTGAAATACTTACTAATGTGGGTACCTACACAACTTCGTACGAAACAGACAAAACGTTCTTATCAATTTTTGAAGGGTTTTATTGGCAAGAGGTGGTGATAAGGACATTTGTACAGACTAGAATAGAAAAAATGGATTGATTATAATGCCTGCATTTAGTTATTGTATGTGTCGGGATTCGAACTCGTTACCCGACGACGGTGTGAGCGCGCCGCGGTGAACCCGGCGCACCACGCGCTCGAGGTACTTCGTATTTATCAGCGGAGCGCAGCGCCGACATGATTGACTGTACCACTTTCTCGCTAACTATCGCTAATTTATTGTACACTCGGCCTCCGATCGCATTTTATACATATGTATACCTATAACTATTATAATGTATACTTCTATGCGAGGGAAAAGATATGAAAATAATATTTTTCTCATGACGAACGTCATGTTGAATTCTGAGATTCTTATTTGCTTCTGCTGCTGTTAATGAATAAGTACCTACTTCTTGAAAATATAGGTTATTTATTGTATGCAAAAGCCAAATTATGCGACAATTTTGCAGTTTTCACTGTTTAATATAAATATGGATGATAGCAAATATAGCAGCTAGCAGACATCCATATACCTGGCTATATGTCATTATGTCGTTAAATCAGTTTATAGTCGTTTCATTCCGATATTATTTAGACAGTATTCAACAATATTGTACCTTTTTACTTTGTATGATATCTCGCTCAGAACCCGTTGTAAGTACTCTTTTACAATACTTTCATCAGGCAATACAAAATATACCTGATTAGAAATTACTTGGACATATAACTGTCCGCAGATAAATATCGCAGAGTGTACCGGACCAGTTGCCCACGCCCTTACTTATAAAGCTACTGATTTGATTAAGTAGCAACTTTGCGAAACACTTCTCCGTCCTCGAGCAAAAACAGTCGCTCAGCTCGCGCGTGGAGCGCCGCCCGCGCCGCCCCGGCCCGCTCCGGCCCGCTCCGGCTCGCTCCGGCCCGCTCCGGCCCGCTTCGGCCCGCTCCGGCTCGCTCCGGCTCGCTCAGGCCCGCTCCGGCCCGCTCCGGCTCGCTCCGGCCCGCTCCGGCCCGCTTCGGCCCGCTCCGGCTCGCTCCGGCTCGCTTAGGCCCGCTCCGGCCCGCTCCGGCTCGCTCCGGCCCACTCCGGCTCGCTCAGGCCCGCTCCGGCTCGCTCCGGCTCGCTTAGGCCCGCTCCGGTCCGCTCCGGCCCGCTCCGGCTCGCTCAGGCCCGCTCCGGCTCGCTCCGGCTCGCTTAGGCCCGCTCCGGACCGCTCCGGCCCGCTCCGGCTCGCTCAGGCCCGCTCCGGCCCGCTCCGGCTCGCTCCGGCCCGCTCCGGCCCGCCCGCCGGTCTGCGCGCGCGCTCCCACACGCGCCAATCACCTTTAAATACATAACACTAAAAGTGCATAAACTCGGAGAAATTAAGGAAGCAATCGATTTACGCACAAAAAAAATAGTGGCTTTGTTTATAATATCTGACAATAAGACTACAATTTAGGGTCGGCCGGGTGAGGAGCACGAGTGTTTGTTGTCGAGTCACCGACTATTTATGTTTGTTCTATTACAATAAGCGAAACTTGCAACAAAGATAAACTTTGTCGCAAGCGTCGCTCACTCTGTAGTCGGCATGAAATAGGTACTCGTCTTAATAGTTGAGTTAATTATTATCAATCTATTATTGATAACCTAGAACTGAGCTAAATAAATAAAGTGTGCCTATACTTAAAATGTTTTGTTTTTAATATAAGTATAATGTACGCCTGCATAGCTTTTTTTTTAATTATTTAATCGGTTTCTTTATAGAACATGACGCAAGATATTAAATGTTTCATTTTTATTTGTTACAGAACCATCCTCTATCCAGAGACATCCCTCGGGGAACTCCGATAATAAAACGACAAACACACCCTCCGGTGACGCAAACTTCGCGACAGCTTACTCAAATATAATCCCCGATAATCGATCCCATCTGGTCGATCAACAAAATATCCCAATCTCGAAAACACACGAGCGAGCCGCGGAGTCGAAGGCTTTACCGAAATCTGACGATGACTTCGACGTCAACGAATACTTCGCTAGACTGCAGGGGAGCAGGTACGTCAGCGCCCCTCTCAACAGTCTCCTTAAGGAGGATAATAATGCGAATTTAGAAACAAAAGAGGAGAGCCTGGAAGAGATCAACCTCAATGAACCAGACAAGTTTGCCAACACGGAAGACGTCCCACAGAGCCTGACGGCTGATATCGCTCAGAACTTTTCGCAGCTACCGACAGTCCTGCCGCAAGTGGCGAGTGCGGTGTTCAGCTCCTTCTCGAGTATGCTCAACTACAAGAGCCGCGAGCAGACGCCGGACGACGCGCGGCCCGGCGCTCACGCCTCTCCCGGCGCTCCCGGCGCTCCCGGCGCTCCCGGCGCTCCCGGCGCTCCCGGCGCACCTGGCGCTCTCGGCGCTCCCGGCGTTCTCGGCGCTCCCGAATTAGTAGCAAGCAGAGAAGTGGCTCCACCGCCCAAGGAAACTAAACCACCTGTATGCGGTAAGTTTTATAGTATGTTATGTATTGCTTTGAAAATTTACCCATTCATTGGAACGAAACAACTATTAACGTACCTTACCTATTTTTAAAAATAGCAAAACTTGAAACGTCGCGCTGTCGCGGTCGCTGGCGCTGATACTGGTATAAAGAGTTGCTGTTTAATCACCAGTGTCCAGTGTCATTAAGTATTCAGGTGATGATGAGTTGCGGATGGTGGTGATGGTCTCGCCCTGCTCATTGCCACTGCTCCGAGCGCCACTCACCCCAGACCTGCGTGATTTTTAGGAAAGATGTTTTTTTTAGGATTGGTTTATAATATAAACTTAGTAAGACTCACCCCGGCTTCACTTGGGTGCTATAAACTTTCCTCTTGAATGACTCTATCTATTAAAAAACCGCTTCAAAATCTTTTGCGTAGTTTTAAAGATTTTAGCATACATAGGGACGGACAGACAGCGACAGCGACTTTGTTTTAAATACTATGCAGTAAAGTATTTAGTTTTAATTATGTAACTAAAGACCGGCTGAACCGATTTAGCTGAAAATTGGTTGGGAGGTAGCTTACAACCAGGAGACGCATGTTTTTTTTTTTTCGACTTTGGTACCCGCTGCCTGTAAAACGATCCCGCTTTCAGCTTAGCGAGTTTCCATTCTTTTGTAAGTTTGTATTATACTTACCACCGATCCAAATAGATTACTTTGACGATGAGGGTGTCACGGCACACAAACACTACACCGCGTTTTAAATAGCGGTCAGATTTGCAAGATTGTTAAAACATTAAAAAAAATAACAAGTACCAAATTCAGAAAGAATTTGTCTTATGGGAAAACCCCTTTTTGTTCCTTATTAACAAAAAAAAAGATTGTAATGAAACAACTATTAACGGATTTAACTCGCGTATTTTTATTTTATTTTATTTGCTGACGTTTCGGATTCTTTACAGTTTCCATAATCGTAGCATGACTGAGCTGACAAAAGTCTAACGCTAAAGTCTAAAGTTAGCGTTAGACTTTTGTCAGCTCAGTCATGCTACGATTATGGAAACTGTAAAGAATCCGAAACGTCAGCAAATAAAATAAAATAAAAATACGCGAGTTAAATCCGTTAATAGTTGTTTCATTCCAATGTGTAATAACCGCGAAGGCATCAGAAATTATTAAAAAAAAAGATATTACATACGTCATATCAGATTCACGAAAAATGTTTAGACAATGACCTTAAGTGACCCGCGTTACGAAATATAATATAATAACTGCGAACCACTGTAATTTACCAAGTGGCGGTCACGGCGTCACGCGCACACGCGAGCCCGCCGCGACGCCGCGCCACCGCCGCGCCGCCGCGCCGCGAACGATAAATAATAACTCCCAGCTTAGTACTATAGATTCACAATAAACACAATTAGATATTTTATTTTATATAAATGAGGATCTAACAGAACGTATTGGCAATTTATAATATAATTGGCACTTTATAATATATTAATATAGTGTCCATGCTGAATGAATCACTTCAAATTATGAGATATCAATGTAATCTCATCAAACGGATAGTACTAAATATTTATTGTGTAGATCGGTGTATGTAGTCTGCGAGCAGATGTTATAGCTTCAGAGAAATATGTTGTTACACAGCTAGCTCTGACCACGCCGAGCCGCGCTCGCCTTCATCCTGTAAGATTGGGTGAATTTTGTATCATTTCATCGTTTAAACATACTTTGTTATTCCGTCGCAATACACCCATGTTTGTTTCTTTCTTGTTTCAGGGGTTGGGAATTATCGCATCACAACAAAAAAGAAAGTATACGCACAGATACCAGGCTTAAGTTCCGGAGATACCGCTCAAAGCTTTCCCACATGCATCCCGCCCGTTGATCATAATCCACCTTACTTCGACCCTCACGGCAGCAACACGGAAGCGCTGCCAGCACAACACACACCACGGCCGTCTGACACATCGACAGAGCCAAACGTGTTTCATCAAAAAGTGGAGTGCCCGCCAACAAACATTCCAGTAACTAGTGATCTACCAGCAGTGCCGAGTGATATTCAGCCTAGTTCATTTGCCGAGAAAACATCCGATGCACAACTGGTATCACATATTTTTACGCAAGAGAAAACTACGGCACCGGTCGCTGCAGGAATTATACCTCCACCGCCGATGTTCTCAAATTTACCTCGAAGAGACAGCCAACCTCATGTTGGAAAATCTTTCCTACCTCCTTCGATCGCTAGACGAATTTCTTCCAATAAGCCTACTTTTAACCAGTATACGCCGGGATTCAATAGTTATGATAATATTTTCGTGCCCGCACCGTTGACTGCTGCCCCCCCTGAGTCTTCGCAGGATAACGAGACATCTAATTTGCTCGCTCATCATACAACTATGCAACCGGTGCTATCAACACAAATGCTTCCCTCGACGATAGCACAAACTAGCCAACCTCCACAATTCTTGTCAAACAACTCGTCGTCCCTACCGTCAGAAGTGGGCCAACCGAAAAATCCTGAATTTAACATACCAGCGAATTCTGCACCCGATTCTTTTACACCCGTAGTGCCAGGATGCTCACCTTCATCAGAGGCTAAAATGCAGCTACCTCTTACGGTTCCAGCAAGTCAAACAGTGTCTCAATATGTATCAGCATCCGAGATGTGTTCATTGCAATCCAGGAATGCAGTTGGAATATCATTTCCATTAATATCGCAAACTACTCAACAAAACCCACTCCCGGAGCCTCAGATATTCAATCCGTACTCTGTACCGCAGAGTCAACTAGACGTACAACACATTTCTAACAACACATCACAGATAATTAATGCTTCGGTAGTTACATCTGAGCCGCCAAAAGCGATCCCTGAACCTCCCAAATTCTCATCAGAAAACACAAACTTCAGGATGACGAAGAAAAGACCACAGTATTATGCAGGACCTATAGACGGCGTCGGTGCTATCAGTAATAATGTAAAACCTGTTATACCTCAAGCAGTGGATTCCTCATTCCATGGTACTTTATATACGCCTGAATCAATTCCTCAAAACGTTCAAGATTTAAATACATCTATAACTAATTATACTGCACCCTATGACGTAAGCAAGCCTGTAGAAAATGTATCTGACTCAGCTTACACTCCCTTTGACATAAATCAACCGCAGAAACAAAGTTACGCTCAACCCGACTACAACACAACGTTTGACTTGAGTCGCCAGACCACAGAGTTCTATGAAGCACCTAAGCAAGAGTTTACAGGGTTCGGAATTATTGGCTCTTTGAAATCAAAATTAGGCTCTATAGATATAAATAAGATTCAAAGCAGTGTAACCACGTTTTTTGACCCTGGGTTCAATGAACCTAAACATGGGTCAGCTCCAGCACAGCCTAATTATCAACATAATGCAGCTACATACGGACATGATACTGGGATCGAAATATTTGTGCCGAATGTTGAACAAATGTCAACATCGTATCAAAATGCCCAACCGTACAGATACGATCAACGCCAAAATGAGGCCACTAATTTTACCCACGGCCACGGAGATACTCAAGACACTTCATCATGCTTTCATGAACAAAAATTGGATGATGTGTATTCACCGATAAGCTATTATTCAGCTCCGAACAGCAATCCGTCAAGTTACAATCTGAGTAGTTCTCACAATGACGTAAAGCAGTCGCGCAGCCCAGTGCCGATGCCTGCTGATGCAGAACCTTCCACAGGATTGAATCTTGCTCAAACTGAGGCTGCCTCGGAAACACCTTTAAGTTTTCAAAATTATGAACCGAATAATACTTTAATATCTGGTCATAACTTACAGAATATGTTAACGACCGAGTCTGGTAATATGCAAATTCCTAAACATGAAGATTTAGGTCAGATGATGTCCAGTCTAGAAATCAACGGTCAATCTGCAGAATTTGCACTTAAAGAAATGAACTCTGAAACTCAAAGCGCTAAGTTACAACCACTTAAGGAGAATACGGTAGATAATGTATTGACTGTGTCCTTACAAGATCCTAAGGACGTCTTCCCGTCGCCGTTTGTTAGTCAAAATAATGAGAATAAATCGTTCGACCATATTCCAGTTAAATATAATATTGCAAGCAACGTATGTAAACAGCCTGATTCGGAAACGCATAAGATGGAGCATGAAGAAACCACGGCGCCTATAGATATGTCATCAGCTCCTCTAGTTGCTCTTTCTTCAATGATCGCTATTAAATCCAAAGAACTGTCTGATGACGACAATGACTACGCTAACGATGATACTTGGAAAAGCAATGACGGTAATTGCGACTATGAATCGATCGCTGCCAACTTGTTGGCATTAGCCGATCCTGAAGACGACTTACTTGAAGATGAAGTTCAAGGAAGTGATTTAAATATTTGCGAAACCTGTAGAGAGGTAAACAAACCTGAAGAAAGAGAAGCGGATGATCTTACTACTCAAATGATTGAAAATATAACGTCACCTATACAGCTTTTAAATCCAGTCGAAATACCACTATCTGAAAGCGATGTACCTGTTACAGAGGACACGTTCGACTCGTTCAATCAATGCGCGGAAATATCTTTGATCGCGGACGAAACTATCGAAACTATCCAAGTTCAATCCGCTTCGGAACTCCTGGAGGACGTTCCCGATAACGAACCAGAAAACGAAAGAAGTTACGACTGGCGTTCTGATGAACCATGTTTCGCTCCTTCGCAAGACCTACTCGATCATGATTATACATTTCCCACAAATCCTAATGCAATAGGTTTCCTCGGTAATAATAACTTATTCTTTGACAACGTCAACATCCCCAATATCGCAAGCGATGAGATAAAAGCCGAATACCAATTCACGCATGACGCCGCACCTATAATTGTACAACGGCAAATGAGCATACCTACAGCTCCTCCCGCCGAAGAGTCAGACGAAGGAGTATTGGACGTGCAGTCGATAGAACAAGACGCGAGTGAGGACTTCCCTGTGTACGAGGAGTTTATAATTGAACCTTCAAAAACAGACGACGATGAAATTAGAAACAAGGATCTCGATAAATGCGATATTCCCGATAAAGATACTTTTACTAATAGGGTAGACAGATTTAAGAAAATGGAAGTAGAAGACGATCACAAAAGTTCCCATTTCGACTTAACAAGTAATAGTCAGCCGCTAAGTATCCCGTCGTACTTCGACACTGGCAATTACGCAGCGGATACACATTACAAGAAGTCACTGTCGTCCCCGACATCACTTTTGACTAAGAATTTAGACTCTTCGGAGATCCAACTCCGCAATCCGTTCGCTTTTGAGGATCAGCACCGAGTTATGTCGCAAGATTTGAAACTCGACAGAAAGGATGGTTCACCGTCAATACCCGACACCAGCTCGCAGACTCCTGCGACCACTTCATTGACGTTCACTCAAATTAAATCGCTGCCCGAGCGCACGCCGGCGACCGCCGCCGCCGCTGTCGACACCTCGACTACGAGCGGTGCGGCACCGGAAGCTACAGCAGTCGACAGTGGAGCGCAGTTTCGTTTTTCTACCGTTTCCGGTCCATTGAGGGAAGCAGACCGTGCGCGAGAACCACTCGCAACAAACATACAAGCGATAGTCGACCATTTAACCCCGAAACCTATAGAAAACCATCACGAAAAGCTCCCTGATCCTATAAACTTTTTTTCAACTGTTTCGCAAGAACCGTCGCCCGCCGCGAACAGGTTGGCAAGTTATTTCGCATCGCCAGCGAAACCCGAACAAACGAAATCTTTTTTTGAGTTGAGCCTAGGACAAGATCATTATAGGCAAAAAATGCCGGAATCGTCATCGAACGCTATCGAGAAAGACGGGGACGGGCCGACCCCGAAACCTTTTTTTGAATTAAGCCTAAGTCAAAACCATTACATGGACCGACCCGACGTTTCGGACGAGAAATACTTAGCTAGTTTGAATTTAATTAAAGATTTGACTTCTTGTCATAATTTCGAAATCAATAAAGAACAGATAGTTAGGACTTGCAATTATGTCAGTTTAGAATACGACGACCCCGCTCTGAACACCGGCGCCGCGCAGAGCGTCGCCCGCGCCCTCGCCGCGCGCAAGACCGCACGCGAGACCGCACGCGAGACCGCACGCGCGGACGGAGTAGGGGAAACCACCGCGTATGATGACGAAACATCGATAGCGATCATAGGAAAATGTAAATATTGTCGTAACTCGCCAGCGGTCGCCGCCGCGGCACTCGGGGATAATGTTTTAGACGAATCTTTCAAAGTTAGGAAAGCTATGGAAAGCGGCAGTGAGCGCCCTCGGTCGGGCGAAGCGGGCAGCGCGGGGGCTCCGGGCGCTGCGGGCGCTCCGGGCGCTCCGGGCGCCGGCGGGAGCGTCAGCGTGAGCATGGAGCCCGGCGCGCGGGACGAGCACGCGCCCTTGGTGACGGAGGTACATTCATACTACATAGTTGCAAACGTCTACCTATAGTTTATTTTTATATAAGATAGGTTTATGTGATGTGTATAATATGTGTAAATAGATTTTAGAAGGTTTCAGCGGCAGCCGGTATCGCTTATGTTATGTGATTAGCACGATGTGTTGGGTGGTCGCAGGCGCGGGCGGCGGGGGCGGCGCAGTACGCGCCGGTGCGGCACCACTGGTTCTACCGCGAGGACCAGGACGACAAGTCCGTGTGGCGCGGCTTCTCGCACGCAGACTCCGCCGCGCTCGAGCGCGCGCACCGAGCGCGTGAGTCACACCCCCCCCCCCCACCACCACACACGCACACGCACACACACACACACACACACACACACACACACACACACACACACACACACACATACACACACGCACACGTATAAGTGTACAATAAATCAAACTAACGAAAATAGTTTCCTATACATTTATTATAAGATGATCCTTGAAAGCGCGTATGTATACATATATATGTATTTATGCACAAATCCTTTATAGACTATGGGCCCATGTTAAAAAAATGATGGGTCATTTGAACCACCAGATGACCTATGTAGAACGATATAAGAGCATAAAATAATAAGATTTAGCATTGTGCCGTCACTTGTAAGCTGTCCAACTGAGTGCAGGTGAGAATTCAAAAGTACAGGTAGAGTGAGTACATTTTGGTCATATATTTTTGAACGGCATTGTTACCATCGATAGATCCATGAAAAATATAACTAAAACGCGTAGTGCCGTAAAAAAATGGTGATCCATAAAGTCGGATTTTTTTTTTGATTTTCCGACAATTTCCAGGGTGAATTTGGTCATTTGATACAGTACGGCATCAGTTTCATACTATTTCAATACTGCTTCTAATCCATCATTCCGCAACGCCGTAAAAAAATCAAGCGACAAGGGGAAAAAACCGAAGGTTGCAGCCCCCTCTCTTGCCGTGGTCCAGGGGGTGATTTGACACAACATCAAATTAATTTATTTCGAAAGTATTTTATGCATAGATAATATTTTTTCATATGCCGTACATTTTCGTTGGTTCAAAGGGGTGTGTAATGATCGATATAAAAATATTTAATATATTTTCTATTGATATATCAACATTTGATATAATTTCAAATAATTTCATTTGATATAATTTAATATAATCATTCATTGTGTATAATAAACGTTTGGTATAATTTTAAAATATATAAATTTATTTCGTATATTTATCGTTCGGTATAACGCTTATTTCTTATAAAGATTGTATGGTATAACGCTCATTTTATATACATACAAATCATAATGAATTATTAGCTGAATCTAACATTATTCTTGGAAATAACATTATTCTTGGAAATATACAATCATATATGAATGGGCAACCGCCAGAAAAAAAAAAGAAAATACATATGGAGCAACAAAAAAGAATTGATAATATTATACTTAATCGAACGAAGGTGAATTTTTACGAGCAATTGCTTCAAATTTAAATCTAAACTAATGTGCCTGGGATTTATGTACTTACTTAATAATATATTTAATTTACTTTTGCACATTGTATTTTATTTACCTATCCTCCTTTTGTTACCCATTCGTTTTGGTAGGGGGACGCAGTTCAAACCTAACCTAACCTACTTTTTGATAGCAGTTCGTTTTGTGATTATGTCTCTAATACATTATATCAAGAATTATATTTTACTAGCTTCTGCCTGCGACTTCGTCCGCGTGGAACTCCTCGGTTAAAAAGTAGCCTATGTCCTTTATCAGGCTCCAGACTTTCTTTGTACCAAATTTCATTTAAATCGGTGCAGAAGTTTTAGCGTGAAAGCGTAACAGACAGGCAGACAGACAGAGTTACTTGCGCATTTATATATAAGATATGGTCTACATTAAAATGTACGGCAACATTTTTTCCTAATTTATTTATGTTAATACTATTTAAAACATGGGATACAATGTAGAAAACTGCTATATTTCATTAATTAAGATATTTAAATTTCTGCAATAATTTGCAAAATTTCAGTTTTTGTATTTCTCCATAACTTTTTTCAGAACAGTTTCTGCTGAACGGCAATACTATATAACAATTGTATTTTACAATATTATGTTAGAAAAATAGTTCCCGTACAGGGTCAAATGATTTTACAGCTTTATAAATCAAGAATACGATGAAATTAAGATAATTATTGATATACATTCAAATGAACAATCATTTTTTGACGGCATTATTTTTAATAGTACTTTTAAGTGCTAGATAATGTTGTGGAACCGAAGCCGTACTTTATCAAATCACCCCCTGGACCACGGCAAGAGAGGGGGCTGCAACCTTCGGTTTTTTCCCCTTGTCGCTTGATTTTTTTACGGCGTTGCGGAATGATGGATTAGAAGCAGTATTGAAATAGTATGAAACTGATGCCGTACTGTATCAAATGACCAAATTCACCCTGGAAATTGTCGGAAAATCAAAAAAAAATTCCGACTTTATGGATCACCATTTTTTTAGGGCACTACGCGTTTTAGTTATATTTTTCATGGATCTATCGATGGTAACAATGCCGTTCAAAAATATATGACCAAAATGTACTCACTCTACCTGTACTTTTGAATTCTCACCTGCACTCAGTTGGACAGCTTACAAGTGACGGCACAATGCTAAATCTTATTATTTTATGCTCTTATATCGTTCTACATAGGTCATCTGGTGGTTCAAATGACCCATCATTTTTTTAACATGGGCCCATAGTCTATTACGAATATGTATATTATGATTATGCTGGGTGTATATAAATTATAATCAGTACTCATATTCACGCAGGGGAGGCGGGGGAGGCGGGAGAGGCGGGGGAGGCGGGAGAGGCGGGGGCGATGGTGTCGACGGACGGTGGGCGGTACGACGTGGACGTGGGCGGGCGGCTGCGGGTGCCGGTCTACTGGCAGGACAAGCCCACCAACGTCAGGCGGTCAGTCGTCACTCATACGACCTCGCTCTCGTTGCCTTTCCTGATAAACGTACATATCAAACATGGCGACGCTCCGTCACAGTGGCGACCAAAGAACTACTTGCGATGCGCAATCATTCAATTATTTTTTTATGTAATAATTATGTCGCTCGTTTTTATTATGTTCTTAGAAACAAATTTATTTTCTGAGGTTTGTAGTAGGTAGATTGATATAGAGCGGGTAGTAAAGTAGTTTGGCAACAACATACTATGGTCAGTTAATAAGATGTGTGTGTATGTGTGTGTGTGCGTGTATGTGTGCAGGTGCAGCTGGTTCTACAAGGGCGCCGCGGAGCCGCGCTACGTGCCCTACACGGAGCCCGTCGCCGAGCGGCTGGAGGTGAGCGCAACTATAATATATTATATATTATATCGTATTACCACTGACTAATCTTATAAATGACAATGATAAAACAAAGCATGGAAAAAACCCGTTCGATGAACTGTCGGAGTGAGATCCCAGTTACCCCAGACTTCTTTACATAATTTTAGGAAAATTGATTTTTTTAAGATCGGTAGTATAATTAGTAGTTAGTATAATAGATTTTAATCTCATAGTTACTAACTTAGTTCTTAAGTCAATATGTTACTAATCAATTATGGATTTTAAATGATGTCCGAAATAAATGATTGTTATTATTATTATTATAAAGTAAACTTAAATGGATAGGTTGAAATTACCGGATTATGACGGACGAATATAATACTTTTTATCTCGTTCCCGGAGCATTATTTTCTTAACCTTTTATACCTGCCACCTGTAACACGGCCCCGCTTTCAGCTCGGCGAGTACCTACCCATTCCTTTCTAACTGTAATAATATAACATAACTACCGATCCGAACGAAAACATCTTTCCTAATATCACGTAAGTTCGGAATGAGCGGGATCTCGGTCTATATACCTACGGGTTATCGACAAAGAAGGAGACTAAAACAAAACCCGGTCTCGGGGCGCATGGCCTCGGGCGCGGGGTCGTTAATAGTTAATACGCAGCGGCGGTGTGCGTGTCGCAGGCGGAGTACCGCGCCGGCGTGGTGTCCGGCGCCTGGCACCGCCGCGTGCCGCTGCCGGGCTCCGGCGAGCTGGTGGTGCTGCACGGGCCCGCCGTCATGGTGCATCTGCAGCACGCGCCGGACCTCGACCCCTTCGCCTCCGCGCCGGTGGTGCGTACCAGTTACCACACTACTACCCACCTCGCCACACACGCACGCACGCACACACACACACACACACACACACGAACACTTTCATACATAATATGTGGTCTTATTATGCGTATATTTTCGTAATGTAGGTACAGATATCGTAGGTAGTATAAGAACAGTCGTGTTACTCGTCAGGCGGGGGCGGCGGGGGCGCGCGTGGTGCGGCGCGGGTGCGCGGCGGAGGAGGCGGCGCGCGAGGAGGCGCCGCGCGTCGACCACCTGCTGCTGCTGTGCCACGGCGTCGGCTCCGCCTGCGACGTGCGCTTCCGCCCGCTAGAGAGAGTCGGTGAGTACCTACCACCTCACCACCGCCACCACCACACCACCGCCACTGACCACCACCCACTATACACCGCACCACTACATGTTCTACAGCAGGCGCGTTGCGTTTACAGTGGACGACTTCCGTGCGACGAGCGTTCAGTTGCTGCAGTCGCACTACAGACAGTCGTACGACGCCGGCGAGATAGGACGAGTGGAGGTACGATTCTAATATATATTCTGTAAAAATACAAATTAGATTAATAATAAGCGCTACGAAGTACTTTAACGAAATTTGACAAGAACCGTCGGACGAGGTGACCGCCGTGTCCCGTGTCCGGAGCCCGGTCCCTCGTGAGCGGTGAGCGGTGAGCGGTGAGCGGTGAGCGGTGAGCGGTGAGCGGTGTTGACGGGCGCGGTGTGCGCGGTGTGGTCGGTGTGCGCAGGTGTTGCCGATCTCGTGGCACGCGCGGCTGCACCGCGGCGGCGCCGGCGTGGACTCCCGCCTGGACCGCATCACGCTGAGCTCCATCCCCAAGCTGCGCAACTTCACCAACGACACCGTGCTCGACGTGCTCTTCTACACCAGCCCCCTCTACTGCCAGGTACACACACACACGCGCGCGGTTGTAGACGGCGACGCGACGGCGACGGGAGGTGTAATAAGTATCTTGTGTCGCGTGCAGATGATCCTGGACACGGTGTGCTCGGAGCTGAACCGCGTGTACTCGCTGTTCCTGGAGCGCAACCCGGGCTTCACCGGCCGCGTGTCGCTCGGCGGACACTCGCTCGGCAGCGTCATCCTCTACGACCTGCTCTGCCACCAGCCGACCAAGGTCAGCTCCGTAACACGCTTGGGTCTGTCGCCGAGACGTTTATAATGGATTTGCATGTAACATAATGTATATATATATATTGACTTCAATTATAATTTATATGAAGTACACTCGGCCAAATTACACTTTGCGGTCGTGTGTGTACAATGCGTGTACAGCGCGCGTACAGTGTGTGTACAATGTGTGTGCAATGCGTGTACAGGGCGCGTACAGTGTGTGTACAGTGCGTGTGATGTGTGCAGGACGCGCCGGAGCGCAGCCGCAAGCGCTACCTGCCGGGCGCCGCGCCGCACTCGCCGGGGGAGGCGCCGGGGGCGGCGGGGGAGGCGCCGGGGGCGGCGAAGGAGGCGCCGGGGGCGGCGGGGGGCTGCGGCGGCTGCTTGCGGTACCCGGAGCTGGTGTTCGAGCCGCTGGCGCTGTACGGGCTGGGCAGCCCCATCGGTGAGTCCTCCGCGGCCGGCGATGTTGCTGCGCGTTGTCAGTGGCAAGCGGGAGCCTGACACAAGTAGTACGAAAATAAAAATACATTTTTATTGCATTTTTAATATCGTATATTGCGGTTGCAGCGATGTTCGAGTGCATCCGCGGCGTGGAGTCCCTGGGCCGCGAGTTCCGGCTGCCGACGTGCCCGCGCTTCTACAACATCTTCCACCCGTACGACCCCATCGCGTACAGGTGAATACACAGACACACACACACACACACACTAGACTACTACTACGAGATGAGATGACATGTACTTACGTGACGGTCGGTGGTGGTTGTGCGCAGGATGGAGCCGCTGATCGACGCGCGGCTGCAGCGCGCCAAGCCGGCGCTGATCCCGCACCACAAGGGCCGCAAGAGGATGCACCTCGGTACTCGACCGATGCCTTTACTGTTTCAAATACTTACACCGAAATTACATTCACTTTCCAATTTTTAGTTCCGGCGTATCGAAGCGGGATAGATGACGGGCTCGATCGATTTTATTTTTATATATATTTTTTTTATTTTTGCCTCTCGTCATCGCCGCCCGGCGTCGTACGTGGAAATGAAGGTAGCTATGTGTGTTTGTGTGTGTGTAGAGCTGAAGGAGACGATGGCGCGCGTGGGCGCGGACCTGAAGCAGCGCGTGGTGGACTCGCTGCGCACCACCTGGAGCACCGTGTGGGGCGCCGCCCCCGCCCCCGCCCCGGCGCCCGCCCACGCCGCCCACGCCGCCCACGCCGCCCTCGCGCACTCCGGCGACGCGCATCACCTCGAGAAGGTAAGTAACGCTCTCGGCGAACATTCCATGCGACTCGCACTCACTAGCTGTGCTCCCATACGCTGCATATGTATATTATTTTTTCTAATAAAATGACTTGTTCAGGTGGAGGAGGAGGAGGAGGAGGAGGAGGAGGATGATGATGAGAAGGAGCCGCTCGAAGACGTCGAGGACGAGGGGGCGCCGGAGGGCCGGGGGGGCCAGCGGGGGCTGCGGGGGCTGCTCGGGGCGCTGAACGGCGGGCGGCGGGTGGACCACGTGCTGCAGGAGGCGCCGCTCGAGATGATCAACGAGTACCTCTCCGCCATGACCAGCCACCTCTGCTACTGGTACCTACATCCGATGTATAAAATTCTCGTGTCGCGGTCTCTGTTGCCTCACTCCTCCGAGGGACCAAATTTTATGAAATTTTGTGTTTAAATTTTCATACACGAGCGGCCCTCACTTTGCCAGCGTTATAGAAGCACCTTAGGGCCACACCACATCTAGCGTCTTCCGAACGTCGACGCCTCACCAACGCCCGCTTCGCGTCGACGCCGCGCCCGCGCAGCGCCACCTGGACGTCCTGGCGACCAACATCCAGTCAGCGCCAGGACGTCCAGGTGGCGCTGCGCTGGCGCCGCGTCGACGCCGCGTGAACGTCGATGCGACGTCGACGTTCGAGAGACGCCGCAGCGCCGCGTCGGCCCGGCGTCGACGCCGCGCGGGCGTCGGTGAGGCGTCGACATTCGGAAGACGCTAATGCGGGGTGGCCCTTACGTTTATATCAAATATGTATCGAGTGCTGAGGCTAGTATTTTCATATCGTATCCGTGATATCCCCGGCGCGTTCGTCCTCAGGGAGAGCGAGGACACGATGCTGCTGATGCTGCGCGAGATGTACGCGGCCAGCGGCGTGCAGCCCGACTCGCGCCGGCCGCAGCACGGCCTCACGCTGCGCCGCCCGCGCACGGTCCGTACGCACGCACGCACGCACACACACGCACGCACACACACGCGCACACACACGCGCACGCGCGCTCATACTATACTTATCAGAGCCCTTTCTGAGCGTCTAGTGATAAATATTTTGACAATACAACCTAGTGGAACATATTTTTATCGTTAGGTACACTAGACTTAGAGGTGTTATCACGTAATATATTTATTTTTTGTCGCGCGAGAAAGCTCGTGTCATTGTCGCTCTTCGACTCATTGTTATAGTGTAACAGTGACGTAGCGCTAACCGGACTATTCTTTTTTTCATTTTCAGGACGATGTTGGGAACGATATACAAGGTAACATTTTCATCACAATTTCTATTATATGCTTCATGTAAACAGTCGGCCTGGTATAACATACTACTCGTATATCCGCGTCAATCAGGACATAGACCGTAGGTAAAACAGGTAATTTCGTCGATATACGACGTGAATATTATATGCATAGGTTTATTTATATACTTAATCGTAAACATTTTTTTTTTTTTTTTAAACTAACACAAAACTAAATTCTCTTAATCTATACAACAATATTTTTTATATTTTATTGAACATCTGTATATTTTATTCACAGAACACCCAACGACCAGCGGAGAAAGTCCGTGATAGATAATTATAATTTAAATCATAGGAAAATACATAAATTATATTGTATCATGTACCTACCTTAATTACACAACATTTATATAAAACAAAATTAAATATTAGTTGAAAAGATCAGAACATATTTTCACGCCGGTCGTATTACATCTAGCGGCATCAGTGCGCTGCCGACAGACGCGGCACTAGCGGCGCTAGCACTGGCACTAGCACTAGCACTAGCACTGGCCAGCTCTGCACTGCTGTTTGCTGCGTCTATTTTAGCAGATTGATCAATCTCTAAAAAGCCTTATATTATGGATAAAATAACATTGATTGATAACTTTTTCTGCAAACGTTTTATTCAGAGTCCAGAAATATTTTGTTATCCATTTTGTACCTACCATCTGCGGTCGATGTTTTCAATAATACTGCAGAATGAAATACTATTCGTCGAGAGATTATCTTTCAATTGATAGGTACTAGAAGTATTGAATACTTATGTATACATAAGTAAGTACATACTTGATGGTAGTGTACAGTTGGAAGATGCTGCTGCGCCGAGCCATCTTATAAACAACTTCAACCGACTATCGGTTTGTGTGCCCTCGTGGCTCGTGGCTCGTGGCTCGTGGCTCGTGACTCGTGGCTCGTGACTCGTGGCTCATGGCTCGTAGCACAAGGCTCGTGACGCGCACACAATTCACCAACAAATGGTACCTATATTCTTAAAATACATAACATTCTATGCAGTGTTATTATATCTTGTGAATATTTGTAAGTCTCCCGCGGTAATTAATGTAACGAAATCAATTATCACTTATTATCTTACAACTGAATTGATTGTTAAATAAAAAAATGTATAGCTACTAAAATAGCAACGTATTTGAAATACAGTAATTTTTTGTTTTGTTAAGTGTTTCACATTCGTGACTAGGCTAATGACAAATATATACAAACAATAAAAATACTTTATTTTGTTAAAATATATTTCTTATCATATTTATTGACTTCATTATATTTCGACAGTATATTAATTCAATATTACCATTTTCTTTAAGCCAATTATTTATACGTGAAATGACAAAATACAACTTTTTTACAAGTTTGATCATAATTACTTTATTAAGTATGTAGAAATTTATAAAAAAAATACTATACCATGTATTTATGCAAATTAGGTGACTAATTACTGTTGTCTTATTAAAGTTTCTATTTTACTAAGAATGTGTTTCGTTTCCACCCACTCGTATGCCTGTTCCCCGGCGCCGCTCGCCGCCAGCCGGACCACGCTACGCTTTTGCCAAAGCACAATTTGTAAAACTCGAAACAAAATAAAATCCCCGAAAACAATCTAGCTGTGTCTCGTATAAAGGTTGTACTTCCTATGAATTCCATCGTGAGAGCTCGTCGCAGTTCACGCATTAGCGGCGAGCTCACGGCCACTCCCCACCACTTGCGACCACTCGCCACCACACGCGACCACTCGCCACCACTCGTCACCACTCGTCACCACACGCGACCACTCGTCACCACACGCGACCACTCGCCACCACTCGTCACCACTCGTCACCATTCGCGACCAATCGCGAGGCAAGGCAGACAAAACAATTTATAGAATAGTAAATTTATTTTTTATTTACCTTGATAATATTACACAATGTAAAAATACTTCATGTCAGAATACATTAAATGACAATGTTTAGAAAAACTAGCAGATAACAAAACAACTTATTAATAAGAATACACATCTACATGATCAGTAGGTAAATATACCACGTTTATTATATATTTTTAATAAAAATTAATTACATGATGGTGGGTCGATTACTTAACCGATTGATCTGTATTTATTACTGTAACAGCGCATCATACAAACCTGCTTCCTTTCGCATAAACTACTAACTAACAACATGTATAACTAATATTAAAGCACGTGTTTGGAATAACATAAGTAAACAAATCAGTTCTGATGATTTCGCGATTATTACACATTAGAATAAATCAAGTATAACCGATTTAACACGCGTTTACTAATCGCAGTTTTAGTATAAGATTATAGGCAGCTGTCTGCTACGAATATGGAAACTATAGTTTTCGAAATTAGCATATAATTAATACGCGCGAGTTAAATCTGTTACTTAGCAGCAATTGAAAAAAGAATACATAATCATTAGAGAATGGTTGGAACACACCGGCGACGCAGTGTAATGACCTACTACCTCACACACCCCTCCCTCGCCCCGCCGACACAATCTATCTTCGACATTGTTTACATATAGAAGGTAACATTTCATTGACGTGAACATTGCACATATTCTAAACATTTCAAAATTATCCAGCAATCTATTAACTAAAATTAAGAATCATAAAAACATTCAAGACCATGTCAAAATATTAAATCTATAATTCGCAATTCTGCAACTCTAACACTATTCAGCAAACAGTAAGTAGAGATTTCTATTAATAATATATAGTAGTCTACACTATGTTTCTGTTTAAATGTTAACGGCCTTTTTCATAATGTTCAAGTACATTTGAACTATTTCTAGCGCATGAAGACGCGGTCGAGGCGTCGGGCAGGCGATGCCGCGATGATGGAATATATTAACTCCTGAAAAATAATTCCCGCGCGCGTATTACGGGTAACGCGAGATAAGCTATGGAGCACAGACAGTTAATTATTACAGACAATACTTTTATCTTCTAGACAAGTTGCAAATAGGTTACGCAAGTCTTACTCGGTTATTGTGAAACGTGAACAAATATTCGACCTAATTAATAACCGGTAAAATTATTCAAGGCACATACATACACTCCTATCATGCTGGAAATGAGGAAAGGCATTTCAATTAAAACATCACTAAAAATAATCTCTGAAAACTCGCCATCGTTTCGGTGCATGAAAAATAATACACGAGGTAATAGGTAAAAAAAAATGAGTTTTTCCCGATTTATGGCAAGACGTGAAGTTATATCATAAATAACCGGAGACAAAAATGTAGTTAAAGAAAATATGTATAAAAAAGTTAAACCATGGATAACATTTAATAGATAATCTTATGATGTACATTTTTGACTCCGGTTATTGTATGGTATAACCTACCGTTTTAGCGAAAATCGTGCAAATCCAATTTTTTTTTACCTTCGACCTCGTGTATTTTTTAATTCCATGGAGTTTTTTTATTCCGTTCCGGAGGGAAGTCTTCGGAGGTTATTATTAACTATGTTTTGACCAAGTTTTTCAAGCTCGATGGGAATTTATGTACCTTTTACTCTTATTTTTCGGTTTAATTTGATCAGATCATACTAGTCATAATGGACACTGTCCACCGGGAGCTCGACGGAGACGGGGCCGTGCGGCGCATAAAGACGAGAATCATTCGTAAATGATCAACGTCTCCGGCTCCTCCTCTATGAGCACCACGTCGCTGTCGCTGTCCTCGGCCGGCTCGGCACGCTCGGCACGCTCGGCCCGCTCGGCCCGCTCGGCCCCCGCCGGCGGGGCGCGCAGCCGCCGCTGCACCTGCACGGACTCCTGGCGGAACTTCTCGACGAGCTCCATGACGTTGGGCAGCGAGACCTGCAGCCCGTGCTCGCGGACCGCGTGCAGCTTCACGTCGGACATCTTCCTGTAGGACGCGCCGCAGATGGGGCAGTCGGCCTTCTCCTTGCGCTGCTTGTGCGCGAGCCACATGTGCTCCCACTTGTCCTTGAGGCAGTCGAACTGCACCCGGCAGATCATGCACTTGTAGCGCGGCGCCGGGCGCAGGTGGTGCTGCCGCACGTGCCGCCGCAGCGCCGACTGCAGCGGGAACACCTTGTCGCACTGCGGGCACGGCTGCGGCGCCGTCTCCATGTGCATCTGCGACCCACACACACACCCGCCGTTACAATAATCGTATCTAGAGACCGTTCGGAGGGTCGTCCGACGATCCAAACATACATGACCTACATAATATAACTTTGAAAATCGGATGCATTCGCATCTGATCTAAGAGGAATTATTTTGCAAAAAAAATTGTGTCACTCACATAAAACTAACGTCCGTCGGCGCGGAACTCACCTCCATGTGCTTCTCCAAGGAGACCTTCGCCTGGAACTTCTTCCCGCAGATGTCGCACACGTACGCCCGCAGGTTGTGGATCTTCTTGTGCTTGGTGAAGTTGCTGGAGTCGCTGAAGGTCTTGTTGCAGAGCGCGCACTGGTATATCGGCAGCGCGGCGTGGTCGCGCATGTGCTTCTTGTACGCGTCCGGCCGCTCGTGCCGCTCGCCGCACAGCTGGCACGCGAGCCCCCCTCCTCCCCCTGCTCCCCGGCCTCCCCCTCCTGCCCCGGCGCCTCCCCCTCCTCCCCCCGCCGCCGCCTCGCCGTCCGCGCGCTCCAGCTTCGTGTACGCGTCCTCCAGCAGGTGCTCCACCAGGTGCCGCTTGCAGTCGTTCTGCCGCGAGAAGAATCGCCCGCACACTATGCAGGTCTTTATCTTCTTGGCCGGCTCCTCGGTTTCCTGGCTCTGCAGCAGGCCTGGAAAATAAATGTAAGTGTAACGCACCTCACCTCCCTCTAGGTATACGCAAAACTGAGAGCATTCGATGTATTTTTAGTGTCAGGTAGCGAGTAGTGGGAGGCGGGTACCTAGGAGTTCGCGGAGCTGCGGCGCGGAGAGAGCACGGGCGCGCGCTTCGGGCCGTGGCGGCGGCTCGGCGCGGCCCGGGCGGCCCGCGGGCCCGGAGCGCCCGGGCCGGCCGAGGAGCCCGGGCCGGCTGGGGTGTCCGGGGTGTCCGGGGCGGCGCGGCGGCTCGGCGCCGACCAGTTTCAGGTGCCTCTCCCAGTGCACGAACGAGACCTTCGTGTCGACGATCTTCTTGCACTTCTTGCACTGGAATATGCGGTCGTGGCTCGTCTCCTCGGGGTCGTTGATGAGCTGGATCCTCACGTAGTTCTGCTTCACGTGGTTGCCGAGGTGCGGCACCAGCTTGGTGATGCTGTCGAACTCCACCTGGCACTGCGGACACGTCAGATACGGGTAGCCGTGCTTCACGAAATGATGCGCGTATCTCTTCATCGTGGTGAAATTCTGTCCGCATTTGGTGCAGTGGACGTCCGCCGCGGCGGCGCCCCCTCTGCTCTGTCCCCTCCGCGAGATCCCGCAGAGACTCTCCACGTGGAGTCTGTATTCCCTGTGGAAGCCCTTGAACTGGCATCTGCTACAGTTGTACAGCTTACGTTTCCTGTAACCGGCCTTCAATATCATTTCTGGCTCTAAATTCAACATATCCAGTTCATAAGCATCGCTTTTAAAGAGGGGTCTCACCGGCTCCTCGCCTATGACGACCGTGTCGTCGCAGAAATCGTCCTCCTCTTTAATTTCTTGTTTTATTATCACTTCCGGTTCCATGACACTTTTTGATACTCTAAACACTTTTGTATATTCGTGATCATTGTGTGCCTGCGTGTCGGCCCGGGTGTCCTGGTCCTGGTCCGAGTCCGACTCCGGGTCCGCCATCTCCGCGGTCACCCTGGCTACTAGCTCACGGAGTTTATCTTTTGAATCCATCGATTCGATTACGTGATCTGTTGATTTAGACTTGGCATCGCAGTCGAAAACTATATTTCGATCACCATTCATTTGAATTATCGGTTCATCGGCGGGTTCATTTATATTTTTTTCCTCCTTGACTGTAACGACGCATTCGTTTTCTCGAGGCACGCTATCTTGTTTATTGATTCCCTCGTCTGGTATAATGCTTGTAACGTCTAAAGCCTTTTCTATCTTGACTGTCGGCACGTCTACTTCTGTTTCAATAATGGTTTCAGATTCAATGTCTGGTATAGTATTCATTTCATATAAGTTTGCAACATCTGTATTTTCCTCTTGCTTCACCGCAGTTATATATTCGCCTTCGTTTGTTTGAACTAGGATTTCTGCTTTATTTACTTCAATGTCTGGTTTATCCCTCGCATAGTTTGTTTCGGTGGTGGCAGCTACATGTTCCTCTTGTTTAATAGAAGGTGCACAAACATCTATTTCCGTTTCACTGTAAATTTCATCTTCATATACATTCCGGTATGGTTCTTCAGTTCCGTCGTCCGTCTCTCTCTTCACTACAGGCATGCATACATCTATTTCTTCCTCACTCATGTCTCCGGGTTCATTATCATTGTCATCTTGTAATTCTTCCATCAGTTTCGCCACATCTTCTTTAGGAATAACAAAAATATCATCTTTGTTTATCAATTTTGCTTTTTTTTTGTAAACTCGTGCTGCTCCTGAAAAGAATAGAAAATGGAGGTGTAAATTATTTATCACGCTATATTTATTTATTATATATGTAGTTAAGGTTTTTATATATGTATGTATTTTGTTACATATAACTTGTTGTTATAAATTTTAAAGCTTGTTATTGTGTAATATTATTAATATTCAATATATACTGGTTATACAGAAGTGTCCTGCTAGATGCAATGTAAATAATTACTTTTCTTTGGCGGAGCTGGATTGTAAATGCACTCTGTCAAGAAAAACTTCGGAGTCAATATCTGAAACAAAAAAAAAAATAACTTGCTTCTGCCCGCGACTTCGTCTGCGCACGATGAGTACTATACTCAATATTGTTATAAAATATAGCCTATAATAATATGTTATTCTGATGTATTAGCTATATTATTGTAAAGTTTCATCAAAATCCATATCATTATAAGTAAATATAATCATTGAACATAGAGGAGATGAAGGAGTGATTCTCCTGTCCGGCCTGTCCGGCTGTCCCACAGAACCTGATACGAATTAAATGTAATAAACATATTGAACAGGCATTCTTTACCAGTCCACCATTGATAAATTATTCAGAGCTAGGAGAAAGTAGGCATATAATTACTTTATCGCACGCCCTCCTGTAGTCCGACTTGGAGTGATATTTGGACTTGTGATACTTCAGTTTGAATTCGTTGTCGAACACTTTGATCTTCTTGCAGACGACGCAGCGGTACATCATCTGGAAGTTGTCGCTGTGCGTCACGTAGTGCTCCATCTGCATGCACTCCTTCGATATGAACTTGTTGCAGATGTTACATTGCTCCATGTTCTCCGACAGGATGTTGTGACATTCCAACATGTACTTGTTTTGGTATCTCCTAGGGCAGAATTCACACTGATGTATCACTCTCTTCTTGGGGCAAACGTGAAAATTGTACAAGCTAAAAAGTTTTCCGCACGGCGAGCAAGTCTTGACCGGCGCGACTATGGGCTCGTCGGACCGCACCGCGTGCGTCCACCGCAGGTGGTCTTCTACCTCAGTTTTAGTGTAAAATATTGAACAACAAATTTTGCATCTTATTTCAATTTTTTTATCGTTGGAGTTGTATTTGAAGAGAGCGGATATCCCGGCGGCGGCGGCGGTGGTGGAGCGCCGCTTGGGGTTGTTGCGGCAGACGCCCTCGTGGCGGCCGTGCTGCGAGCACGTCTGGAACTTGTCGGGGCAGTACGAGCAGCGGTAGTACGGCTCCGGGTCCGTCCGGCTCGCCATGTGCTCCTCGTAACTCTTGGCACATTTGAAACACTTTCCCGGCGCCGCTATATTTTTCGGCTCCGGCCTCCTTCCATTGAAACCGATAATATTACATTCGGAGTGAACGAACTCGCACTGCACCTTTAAACACAAATGTATCTTGATGTGGTTCTGGAAGCGCGCCAGACTCCACCAGGCGGCCTGGCACACGTAGCATTTATACAGGAATGGTGTCTCTCTGGTTTTCGAGCAGATGACCCACGATTTCCACTCCGCCAGCGCCTTCTGGACATCGCACTGCTCGTTTACGTTCGAAACGATTTCGTGGAACAGTTTGCCCCACGCGTTCCTCGTGTACGCCACCAGCTGCCTCTCGTCGGGCAACCGCTTGTGGAGCACGCTGAGCATTTTAACGACGGCTTTGAAATCCAGCGTGCACTGCTTCTCACTCTCCGACGTGGAAGAGTTCGTCTTCGCCCCGCTCTCGACCGACAGCTCGTCGTCGTCGTCGGGCATGTTGAACAAGAATCTCAAGTAGTCCGAGTGTTCATCTTTCGGCTCGTCAAACTCTTCCACCTCCACCTTCACGGAGAACTGTATCGGCGCGGGCGCGGTGGCGGCGGCGGGCACAGGGGAGGCCGGGGAGGCCGGGAGGGCCGGGGAGCCGGGGGGCGCGGACTCGGTCTCCGTCTTGACGGCGCAGCTGGAGGCCGGTTTCGTCCAGGCGAGCGCTAGTTTTTTTAACAGAAGTTTCGGTTTCTTCTCTGTCTGCACCTGAAATTTAAACGCAAATTGTTTTAATGTAAAACTTAAAAGAAATAATACTATAGATATTCTTATTTCTTCATATGCTATAAAATATTACAATGTTTAATTGAGCCATCTTTGAGCTATTTTTTGGAGATTACAGATGCAATCAGGATGAGACTCATCTGCCTACTACTAGCCTACACACTGGATGACATGACGTCCACTCTCTCAGAAGACGAACAAAAAGTACACTTTTCAACCGACGAAAAAAACGGAGGAGGTTCTCAATTCGACGCGTATATATATATATATATAATAATATATATTTTTTATGTATGACGCATAACTTTTTACAGAGTGGTTCGATTTTGATAATTATTTTTTTAATGGGTACCTATACTTTGAAGTTGGTCCCATTTTAATTTGAACAAAAAAAAGAATCCAACCCTAAGGGTAGAAAAATAGGGGTGATTAAATTTTCACGCACCGATTGTATCGTGTGACCATGGATAACTTTTTACAGAGTAGTCCGATTTTGATAATTATTTTTTTATTGGATAGGGCATACTTCAAACTTAATCCCATAAAAATTTGGAAAAATGAAACCTACCCTAAGGGTGGGAAAAAGGGGGTAGTTCATTGTTCACTAAAACTTAATAGCAAAAACCATATAGGTGTTTAAAAATACTTGACGACTAAGAGAAAAAATATCATAACGACATTTTGTTATTTCCCAAAATAATGACTTGTTTGAATTTTGTGTATTTCTTTGTTTACTTATATATTATTGACGATCTCACTATTAGTACATATAAATACAATGTAATTATGATGTATAAAATATTGAGAAATAAATGAATCTGAATCTGAATCTGGTAGTTATTTTAAAAATAATTAAAAATTATGCATGTAATAGTTTGTATTTATAAATTATGGCCACAGAAAATTATAAAATAATAACTTTTTAATAAAAAAAAATAACCGCCGAAAAAAAATTAAAAGGCAACAAAAAACAATAGCAAACTGAAAAGAGAAAAATAATATTTTTGTCTTTTATAACGACTATTATTTTGGTTGTAATGTCTGATATTTTTGGGAGCCAGCCTTAAACAAACTTGAGCACCTTAGTGAAGAGTTGCGAGAGTGTTGGAGTGTGGATGTAAGTTGGTGGATTACACACACATATTTTGTTTCAATAATTTTCTTTATTATAATATTAATTGATAACAATTAATATTATAATAAAGAATTTATTATGAATTTAATTTATTAGAATTTATTATTTATTATTTATTATGCATAAGCATAATAAAAACAAATGAGGTGTGCCTGTGCCGAACCCCTTAAGCAGTCTCCCTCAGCTATACTAGTGCCAACTGCGAGTCTGCTGCTCACTCACGGTGGAGCCTGCATACAACATCAAACTTATCTCCTTTCACAAACAAAGACAAGAGGCCATATTAATTATGAACATTCCCAGGTACCTATAATGGAATAGCTAATATTATAAAGAGGAAAGGTTTGTTTGTTTGTTTGGATTGAATAGGGTCCAAAACGACTGGACCGATTTGAAAAATTGCTTCACTGTTGGAAAGCTACACTATTCCCGAGTGACATAGGCTATAAAAAAAAGGGATCCGGGTGAAGCCAGAGCTGGCCGCTAGTATTATAATATAGTATTAAAGCTATAATATGTACTAGCTGTGCCCACGACTTCGTCAGCGTGGGATAGTTATTTTCCCCATTTTTTACACATTTTCCACTGTTTCTTACTACCTTATTATTACTTCATTATAGTGGAACTTTTGTATTAATGTAATAGTCAAATTTCTGACCTAAAAGATATTTTTACAAAGACAAACTTTATATAAAATGTATAAATATAAGTACATCAGATCATTCACATGTTTAAAGATATAAGCAACAGCAGTGATCATGGTTGATGTATCCTTTTGTTATTAAACAGAATTAAAGTACAGTAGTCTATGTTGTTAGATGGATATGGTCTCTGTGTATGAATATGGGAAAAAGGCTTGGCAAATCTATTTGTGAATCTTGTCACAGTTAGGTATCGGATGTGCGCAGTGCTAGTACATCAATTATTATTGTAATTTTACTAGTTCCACATGTACCGAACTCCACTAATATGTTAGTGAGCAGTGCTCTATCATTCTAAAAACAATGTTGACAATCTCATCAAGTAAATGGTCTAGAAGTAACTCTAGTCCTCTTACACTGTCAACATTAGTAATAAACAAACATACTTACAGTCTTTAACATGATTTACTATTAACATATAGTAATGAATAGATTTTTCAATGACAAATTCATGTGTTGAAACTAGTCCAAAGTAGAAGGCATCATTATCAAAAATTGTATTTTGATAGTACTATTATTTTATACCTATGTTATATTTAACTTCCTGAGACTATAATTCTGGGAAGGTTTATTTCGTTAGTGCTTTCATCATTATATTATGAAAGTGCCTACTACAACATACCTAATAAATATTATTCATGGTACGTAAAACACATCATTTGTAACATAATTATGGAGGTACATATCATAACTTAGGTTTTAGTATTTTTACGCTTGCGCGAACTAAATAACAGCGCCGGTTTTGTCGAATATTTACTAAAAAATGTTTTAATTTGAAATATACACTGTATACCATATAACATTCGATATTTTAGGATGTTACACTTAACAAAACGAATTCTATTTTTAGGAGAAAACAATTGAATGCATGAACAATTCTACCCACATAAGTTGTTTCTCGCCACTGTTGTAAGTTATTATTAGTCAGTCATTAAATATTGTAAATAAACGATCGCTCGCAATTATTATTATCATAGTGTATACATATATAATTACAATATAGTTGAAATTTAACAACAAGTCAATGTCATGTTATTTCTTGGTACCCACAAAAGTGTTACTAGACAAGATGGAGGCCGACCTGAGTCGGTATGCCTACCTCCAAAGCCGATTCTTCATCGAGGCAAACATCACGAGGCACCAACTTTGACTTCCTGGATCTTTTTCTACCATTTTCAGACATATTTTATATTTAATCACATATCTTACTATGAAACTGTAAACATTCACAGCAGAAACTTAACAAAACACTAAATTAACACGCGCGATATAGCTATCCTAAACTGAATGACTTTTTTCAATTGTGTTTCAAACTTGTTTTCGCTGATAAACTATGTGATCGTTTATTTCGGATATTTCATTTACTCTTACTACAATTTGCATAGACACTAGCGCCAATTAAGAGAACCAGGGATCTTTTCACTCTGGTTGGATTATAAAGAGATTACTCCACGCGGGTAGTTTATACGAGAAACTTCTTGAAAAACCATGGACTGGCGTTTTTAAATACTATAAATCCATAGCATATACCTGTCTCCTAACAAAATTCAATTTAAAATTTTATACATATAATAACCCTATTTAGTAGTCCTATTTAATAGATTTAAATGTATTATTATTTTATCTTCGAATAGAGAAAACAATTATTTCACTACGTTTGGAACGGCAACAAGTTTGTGTTGTCTATAAAAAATTAAATGTTAATGTTACCTATAAAAATTACTTTTCCCTAAAAAGTCTGAAGAAAATTATACAATAAAATTTCAGTAATTATGCCTTGAAGAACAGTATGATAAAATACCTACTTCATGGATAGCCGATTAATTAGATAACCAAATGACATAAGTAATACGGGTATGTTGGTAACGGGTGAACATTGTAATAATGGCTATCGGGCCTATTAGTGCAGTCATTGAAGCGAAAAATACGGCCTTACCTCCGAATTTTTTTACTGTGAACCGATTTGCATGAAATTTTTGGAATTAGGCACACCTTAACCTTCACTTCAAAAGTGAAAATGATCTGAACTCCGCCTATTATTTTTAAGGGGTGTAAACAACCCCTTAATGGAAAAATTGTAATTGAGCCATTTTATCGCTAGAAAACATGTCTAATAGTAAGTGGTGAAATGGTAAAGTATTTTATAACATAATTACCTCATATTAAAATTATTTTCAACCCCTTGAAAATCTTACAACCCCCAAATTGAAAAAATCTGAAAAAAATACTTTGGTATGACATAAAAAGATGTAAGTATAAAGTAAGTAATATTTTATATTCTCTATAATAATTATCAAATTTTTAACCCCCTTTCAACCCTTGAACACTACCCCTTGATATTTTTTTTTGATAAAATGAAAAGGATTTAAATATTATTCCACACTCTCGCAAACGATTATCATGTTCTTAAGCTTTTCTACCCTTTAAACTAACCTAACCTAACCTAAAAAAAAAACCTAACCTAACTTTTTTTTTTTTTAGCGGGGAAATCCTCATTGATACCTTATGCCCTGGGGAAGGCAAAAGGTTTGCCAGACTCATACTGGCTCGCGGAAACCTAACCTAACCTATGTCTTAAATGTTTTACATTTCCGATTGCGATTTTAGGAATTACATACATTTCCTAGGAATTGTATACAATGACGGATTATATACATTTCCGTTAACATATACACATTACAATAGTTGTGGGTCTATATTATACTGCGTACCTTCACATTGCTCCAATTATTCACACTCCTAAATTTTCAGTTACTAAGTAGAAAAAAATATGATAAGTTTTTGGACCATAGCTCCTTTAATTTTCACGCTATCACAATTTATAAAAAATCATTGTAAAGGTAATTAAGAGAGCTACAACATCCTGTATTGCAATATATAGTAAAAAACCTTTTTCTAAAACGGGGAAGGGTTAAAGGGCTTAAGAGAGGCAGTGATTGCGCTGCCACGCGCTCTTTAAACAATCACATTTCCGTCAATTTTTGTTTTTCAGAAAAAACAAAAAAACCAAATTGTTTGTCAGAAAAATACCTACATTTTTTATTCATACACTTTTATTCTTATCTGTCGTCATTCTTGAAATATTATGAAATAAACGTGGGATTCTTAAAAATTTGAAATTTTGTTTTTATAGTTAATCGTGAGTTTTTTGAAAAATATGTGTCCTGAAGCAGCCAAACTGATACTATCTATCAAACTCTTCATAATGAAGTTAATTCTAGGCGGAATACGATTAATTTTAATTATGGTGGAAATGGCACTTATGAAACCCATTGATTTTAAAGAAAAAACATTAGTTGTTCCCCTTATTTGCAATACAGCTCTCTTATTTTACGTGCAAAAGACTTTTAATAGTACTCATTTTAAAGCTTATTTCAAGCACTACAAAACCCTTTTGTATTAGAATGCATAAAATGTATCTGCTCGCCGCTAGATGGCATTGACCACATCGATTAAATTTCAGGCAACATAAAAAACGGCTTTGATCTTTAATTTATAGCTTAATATTGCACTTAGAATACTGTATAAAAAACCAAATTGTTCACTGTTTTGCTTGCTACAATTTTGTTCTTTATAAAATTTTCGATAAAACGTATATTTTTGGAGATTTTTGCAAAAAACCGATGAAAAAGGTGAAAAAATTGCGAATTTTCAATTGCAAATAACTTGAGAAGTATTGGATTTTTTGAAAAACTTTATAGACAATTTTTTCCTTAAAATTAGGCCTTCTATCGATATCCGAGGTTATTTTGAAAAAAAATAATTCACCCCCGAGAAGGGGTGGCAATCACCCCCCGGGTGGTAGCGGAGTTCAAATCATTTTCACTTTTGAACTTAAGGGTAAGATGAACCTAATTCCAAAATTGTATGCAATTCGGTTCACAGTAAAAAAAATCGGACCCATAATGCTTCAATGACTCCACTATATTGGCTGATGACATGAATCATGATCAACAGTAACTCTGATCAAGCAACACAACAAGAAGTGACAAGAACTGTCAGTCTGTCTCTGTCAAGAACTAGTGTATTTTTGTATAGCTATGACCTAAAGATGGCTCGTCATTAACATTAATATCATAATTATTTCTTTTAAAATAAGCAAAATGAGCGCTTTAATCAAACATTACAGGCCCAACAGCTTTATTGCTGTGTTCAACGTCAAACTATGGCGTTCGAGTACGACAAGCGCCGACGTAACCTTAAAAAAAGACGAAGAGGAAGAATTTAGAGTACTCGATATTATGAAAAAGAGCCAAAAACAGCAAAGGAAAATAGTGAAAAGAGCTGATGTGCAACCCGATAGAGCAGACCGAATGGCCGCAGATCAGGTACGCGTGAACACACAAGTGCACAGGAAAATAACCTCTCGAGTTATTGCTCCAATGAGCTTTTTAAAGTTGTTTTGTGTTCAAAATTTATTTACAAAACGTCTATATATTACAAGTGACCCAGAACGATTATAATACCTGTCTTAACGTATTTACGTTGAATAGCTTCCATCAATTAGTAAATTATATTACCTACGAGATCCAGTTGCAGAATCAGTGCCCTCGTCGACTGTTTGTACAGCAAACAGTCAAATGAGTTCAATTTTGAATATTTTCACAAATTGTTTGTTGAGGAATAATACTTCTTAGATATATGCAAATATCTTATTATGCACTATAATTGGTTACTTCTAAAGCCCCTACATTTAGCGTAGCGTAGTTGAATCTACAGTACATTTGTAGCTAATTTTAACTCTGGAATAAAACAATTTAACTTGCTTATAAATATATGCCAGTTAAATCCATTTTAATTTAATTTTTTCTCAAACACAATGTTTAATTTATTTATTTTAATGTTTCTAGAACTGGGGCAATGTTTGGCCTGGTCCGAAAACTTTCCATCCATCGTCGGTGCCCCTCCCTCTCCGACAGGGCTATGTACCTAAAGGTCAAGCCCCACCCGGCAAGAAGGCTAATGCGGAACTTATGAAAATACCAAACTTTCTCCATCTCACACCTCCTGTCATAAAAGCTCAGTGTGAAGCTATCAAAACCTTTTGCACGGAATGGCCAAAGCAACTAAATTCTGAAGAAGCAATCGAGAAACACTACCCTTTAGAAAGCATCACATCTGATTATTGTCATGCTAGTCCGTCTATAAGAAACCCATTAGCAAGAATTGTTACATTAAGGATTAAATTATCAACTCTTAAATTAGATAAGCATGCTAAAGACAAGTTCCTCCGTCTAGTCGGTGACCGTTATGATGAAGCCACAGACCTAGTGACTATCACTGCTGACCGTTGCCCACTGAGGAAACAGAACTTGGATTATGTGAATTATCTCCTAACGGCGCTGTATTATGAATCATGGAATATTGAAGATTGGGAAAGATCTAAAACTGAAGATGATATGGAATACTATGATTTTGATACTAACAAGTCTAAGAGAAGTTTGATTGACTGGTATCTTAAAATTAGGAATGAAAATGTTTCAATGACTGAAGAAGAATATAAAAACTTTGACGTTTCAGTGATCCCCGAAGGGGATAATTACAAGCATGCAGTCTCCAGCATCATGAACGAGGGTGAGAGCGACCACACGCTGACGCAGTACAACACCACAGTCAGGAAGCTCTTGGGATTGCCAGTGTAGATTTTGTAAAATAAATGTAATTAGTGTTTATATTTGTATTATTGTTTTTATGTTATATATATACTAATTTTTGATCTATAGTTAACTCATTCACTTTGTATTACATACTCTTATACTATTTTTGTATTAATTGTAAGTCAAAAAACCTATTTTTAGTCTGATGAAACTACAGGGAAAGTCCTTCGATGACAATTCATAATTTATGACAATATAGCTACAATCACGCATCAGTCTGTAATCGGAAGACTGTATGTTGCAACAGGCTATCAAAAAATCTAATAACAAATGTTTTTTTATACCTCACAAAATTTAATACCTAAACAATAAAATTGTTTTGCAACACTGCTGCACTGCTCTCGTTCGCCCTCGCCGATATGCACGAGTTACTTCTAAAAAGTATATTTGTATTTAATTTTTTTCATTCTAGTTTTACGGATTTTATGAGTGAAAAGAGTGAGTTATTATTATTTACTTGAAAATTGTAATATCTTCAGAGAAAATAATGTTCAAATGTTTTCCATATCGTGAAAGCGCACTTGTTTTTACAACAATGAGAATATAATTATTTCGGGGATAATGAGGATAAAAGGTTGCTAGTCCCCGACGGGCTCTTCGAGGCTCTATCTACCTGGTCTCCATGTGCAATAACTAGGTATCACAATAAATTCAGCTACTTAGGCATGAAAGCGTAACAAATATATTCACTGTAGATAGCATTTGTAACTATCTAGTAACTTTTTTTGAAGTAATCGAGACCGAGCTGAAGGATTACATGTACTGGCCGAACGCAACCGTTCCTTTCTACATCAACAAAGACCATTTTGGTAAGTGATATTATATATATACCACCAATGTAATGTTATCAGAACTTCATGATATTGGTATAAGTTTTTTCTAAGTAGATACATATCTTGGTACCTTTCTTATGTAGACAATAATCATTATTACAATTAGTTGATATAGTAAGAAATTCATATAATAACTTAGGCAGGTATTCGACAGATTACGAGCAAACTCTCTCGATAATGAGGTCTCTGTCCATGTTCGCGTTGAAGACATGCGTGAAGTTCGTGCCAGCGCTGGCGCCGCCTGGCGACAGGCAGCACGCGCTGGTGTTCCAGAACCCCGGCGGCGTGCGCCAGTGCCTGCTGCGGCGCACCGCCCACCCGAGGGACGAGCCGCATGTACGTCCATCGATATATACCTACCCATAAAGATAACTATCCACTTTTAATGAAAATCTACTCGAACAGACATGTCGTAGAGGGTTGGGTAAAAAATAATCAAGAAATAAACGCAGTAAGTAGGTAGGTACCTAACCAGTAGCTGCGTATACCTATTGTAGAGATGCGTGTAGACTAGTGTAGAGCCTATTTACCTAAATTTGGCGGGTGGACGTAACCACAGAATTAAATAGGTAGGTAATAGTACAACTCAGATGCAAAAACATATCTGCCGCTCGCGGGAATCGAACCCGCAAAAGTTTCATCGTTTCGCGACGTAGGTTCGTGGACGAGGTCGTGAAAGGCGCGTCCGTTCTGTATCGCGGTGCTCGCTGGTCTGTGCAGAGAGTCCAGCTCGGCTACGAGTGCCTGCAGTCCCCGGCGATGGAGCTGATGATAATGCGCGCGCTCGGGCTGCCCTTCGAGCACAACCGCCCCGCGCGGGACCTCGTGCTGCACGTGCAGCCGGAGAACATACAACAAGGTGAGTGCTGACACTGCCGACACTGCCGACACTGCCGACCATCGATACACGATTTTATTACCTACCTACCCTTTATCTTAACGCCTCGAAAAAATCACCTATAATGTAGGTAGGTAACTAGGTACCTAATATTCACAATATTTTCCTAGGTATTTGTTATATATTCCGTCCGCCAAGAAGAGACAAGTCGAACTAAGTACGTACCACCGTCTGGCACTGACTACATAGGTGGAAAGACGTTAAAAAGTTTAAAAACAAATAATTAAGTAAGTAGATAGAGTAATGTAAAAAGATGCACCTAAGTTTTTAACAACATCAAACAGATACTTACCTAAGTATAGAAATATTGGCATATGGTTGCAGACAACTACCTACCTAATTATTTTAACTAGGTAAGCGTAGCTTCACTGGTTTACAAATTCAAAAATAATACGTTAGTGATGTTCCTACCTACATGATGTATCAACCGAGTGTTCTGTTAATTAATAAATTAGATATGTACTATTTACCTTAATTGGTATATTTATAACAAAAGTAGTATGCGGTTTACCTATTGCATAAAAAGAAAGAATGAAAAATATTTATTTAACGTAGGGTATCTGTTAAACTCCTTCTCTTTGTAAAAAATAAAAATTTGAAAACATAATTTTTAGGTAGGTACATAAGATACTTATTCCTATCTGGCAGCTTAGTTGATTTGTGTTTAACAAAGCCTAGGTACTGTATTACTGTATACTTATTATACAAGCAAATACTTTGAATAGTAGCCACCTACCCTATTGCTAGGTACACCTATACCATAATGCACGTGATTGCTTAAGACAAATTAAAATAATTGTTATCTATTTTTAACCCCCGACGCAAAAACGACGGGGTGTTATAAGTTTGACGTGTCTGTGTGTGTGTGTGTGTGTGTGTCTGTCTGTGGCATCATAGCTCCCAAACGCATGAACCGATTTCGATTCTGTTTTTTTTGTTTAAGAGGTGAATATGTCGGGAGTGTTCTTAGATATGTTTGATGAAAATCGGACCAGTAGTTTAATACATAGAGGGGGGTGAAAGAGGGGATGGAAAAATAAATGTCCACAAATATACTCGAGTGGGGTATCAAATGAAAGAGGGTCGCGAGTACATTACAAAATTGAAATTATAATGAAAATCGGTTGAGCCGTTCAAAAAATATAGGGAGTGAAAGTGGGGATGGAAAATCAAATATCTACAAATATAACCGAGTGGGGTATCAAATGAAAGAGGATCACGTGTACATTACAAAATTGATATTATAATGAAAATCGGTTAAGTAGTTCAAAAAATATAAGCTCTGAAAGTGTGGAAATGGTTAACCAAATGACTACAAATATAACCGAGTGAGGTATCAAATGAAAGAGGACCACACACGTACATTACAGAATTCCATGTAAAATGGAAATTGGTTAAAAAAATAATAAGTTACCTACATACTTTCAAAAAGTATGAAATAAAAAAAATAAATTAAAAAATTTAACAAACCCCCGACAAAAAAACATATAAGCCGTCTAAAAAGTATAAAAATAATAAAGACTTGATATTAGGTACCTAAGTATTAATAGGTATTTCTACAAAGAAAACGTCATGTCGGGGGGACCTTAGATTTCGATATATAGTAGGTAAATATAGATAGATACAATTAGGTAAATGATGAGCGGTCCCCCCGACGTGACGTTTTCTTTGTAGAAATACCTATTAATACTTAGGTACCTAATATCAAGTCTTTATTATTTTTATACTTTTTAGACGGCTTATATGTTTTTTTGTCGGGGGTTTGTTATCACAATGATATCGAGCAGTTATCTATACAGCATGCAAGATAATGAAACGGATATTTATGTAGATAACTACTTTTAAATAGGTATGTCCTATATATATTCAACGTCCAATTTTATTAAGTCAGTTGATAAAAGGCCATTAAGAGACGAGACATGACCGGGGGCGCGGCATTTCGTCTCAACAATAACGTTCTGATAGAAACTGACGTGCAATCGTCGGATTACGATGGAGTTATTCTTATACTGTACCCGGAAGACAAACAAGTCCCTCTGCCGAGACACATCGGCAGCTTCGTCGCCAAGATGGCGAAGCTGGACAGACATGTGCACAAAGCGTGCACTCTTTGGAATTGTGAGTACGTCAGTGGAGGGAGGCTCATACTAGCTCCGACCGGTACAATAACACAGTACCATGATGTGAGGGTAGTCAAAGAGGCGGCTAAGAAAGGTGTGATTAGAGCGCTGGACGCAGGAGTGAAAAAACCACTCTTGGTTGTGCCGAACTGTCTCGATTATCCCGAAGGGCAGTTGGTCAGTATCCTCGGTGCGTTCGAAGCGTTGTATCGACCGCTCCACATGAGAGACCGCGATGACTCCAAGATCATATTTAAAATTGGATTGTTTGTCGATGAACAAAATACTGACGAGTTTGCGAAAGTAGTCAGCAACGCCATCGCTTTAGAAACGTCTAGGATTATAGCTAGAGATATATCCGGCGGCGATCCAGAAAACATGTCGCCTTCGAACGTGGTGAAATATGTCAAGGAAACATTCGCCAACGATCGGAACATAGCTATGACTTTGTTCGACGATGAGAAATTTATCGCCGATGAGTTTCCTCTTCTGGCCGCTGTGAATAGAGCAGCCAGTCGCATAGACCGACACAAGCCTCGTGTTCTGCAACTCGTCTATACGCCCTCGGACGAAACTAGAGTTACTGAAACTTTAATGCTAGTCGGCAAAGGCGTAACCTACGATACAGGGGGTGCCGATGTTAAGATCTCCGGAAGAATGGCGGGCATGTCCCGGGACAAGAGCGGAGCGGCCGCCGTCGCTGGATTTCTCAAAGCGTGTTCGATTCTTAAACCGCCTCACCTGAAAGTTATCGGTGCCCTCTGCTTGTGCAGAAACTCTATCGGGGCGGACTCGTACGTGGCGGATGAATTACTTGTCTCCAAAAGTGGTAAGACCGTGAGGATCACGAACACGGACGCCGAGGGTAGATTGGCGATGGCGGATGCCCTTTTTAAGTTCGGAGAACTTGCTTCGCAGTATATCAATCCACACCTGTATACGATCGCGACTTTAACCGGTCATGCCAGGGCTTGCTATGGTAGTTACGTAGCGGCCATGGACAACCACGCAGCGCGAGCTACGAGCCACTCGAGCAAGCTCCAGTTCAGTGGAGCCAGAGTGGCGGAAGGTATCGAAGTGTCGATCGTCAGACCGGAGGACTTGGCGGTGAACGTCGGCAAATCTAAAGGAGACGATTTAATACAAGTGGATATGGAAGCGAAGGCTCGCCATCACCAGCTGGCAGCTGGATTCCTAATTAAGGTTGGAGGGTTGGAAAACAAAAATATTAAATATACGCATTTGGATATCGCCGGAGCGGCAGGCGCGCCCCCCGAGGAGCCCACTGCCGTGCCTATATTGTCCTTGTGTCATTTGCATAAAGTAATTGTTTAAATTAATAAAAATTAACAGATTGTTTATTTCCTTACCTACCTAGAAGCTAGTAAGGTGTGGTAATCTATTTAGGTACATACTTACTATGACAGGCTTGTGCCAATGTTAGTTTTACAACGCAAGACAGAATACAAATTGAAATCATATTTTTAAAAATACAATAAACAGCAATTTTTTCATGATTCTGATACTATTTCCGTAAGTGGTTTTCCCTTTTCTCTCTGAGCTCTATTTATTCCAGTATTGTCTTGGTACAAATTATAAGTTAATTTGCAAATGAATGTTTTGTTGACATACATACTTACGAGTTTTATAGTTTTATGGAGTAAGGTTGGTAGGTGGCTACTAACTCAACTTATTGAGATTTAAGATTTCAGCCCTTTAACCTTATGCAAAGGAAGCACTTTTGCTTCTTTGTATTGTGAGCCTACAAACACTATAATTCCTTCACGAATAGTGAGATATTTTTTTTCATATGAAAATTAAAGGTTTCATTGAAAAGGAAAAAGGTATAGGTAACAACTCCTTGTATCTGGGGAGATCTGGGGGGATCGCATCGCCATCGGTATGACGCGACAAGGACCCCACACGACATGATATATTTGTTTATAGGCTTCCTTGAATTATACACAAAAGACAACATGTCTCCGGCCGAGTTCCGCAAGCTGCCCTACGACATCAACAGCGTGTTGCACTTTGGCGAAAGGGATTATAGCAAGAATGGCCATAGGACTATTATTTTTAAGGTAATTTATGTACTTATTTACCTGCATTTATGGTAATCATTTAATACGTAATGACTTTTATCGAGCGAACATTTTTTAAATATACTTAGCGAACGTTTTGATTTAAATTTATTTAGGACAGCACAGCAAGACAGAATAGAATCGGATTGACAGATACAGACTTGCGTAAAATCGAACTAGTGTACGGTCCGGAGTGCCGAGAGAGAGACCGACGCGATCAGATCGAGGTGTGCCAGAACTATCCGGGAGTGGCGAGGAGGAAGCGGCAAATCAGCGCCAACGAGTCAGAAACTACAGAACCCTCGAGGAGTCTTAGAGTCAACCCGGAGATAACACCTCCTCCGGAATTACTGCGGAACATGTCGGAGGATGTCTCACGCGGCATCAGAGAACTAGGCATCGTCGCCGAAGTGGAGGCGGTCATCGACAACGTTTACAAATTGTCAGCGAAAGCTTTGAATAATGCTAGAGCAAAATTTTGCGACGAAAATAAAACCGAAGAACGTTTAGATCTACAAACAATAAACAAAACTTCTAACCGAGACATATTAGGAATCGTAGAGATCGTGTCAGAGTATGCGAAATCAATGGTGAACAATGCGATGTCGAATTTAACGGCGTTTTGTCAAAAAGCCGATTCAGTGGACAGCTACCAAAGATACCGATGCTTAATGCCTGATTTGCATGGAAGGTGTCGACCTTCATTTCAGTCGACAAAGTCTGGACCTGTACTGCACAGGACGCAGCACAGACCTGTCATTATCCAATCCACGAAGCATGTAAAAACACGGAGACCCGTAATAAACTTCCGGAAATCTGAAGATAGAAAGAAAAGAGACGTGGAGCAAGAAGGAGCCGACACGAGACAAGGTGATGATAATTTAAATGAACATAATTTGAGAGAAGCCAAGCCCCCGCTATCCAGGTAAGGCCCCTGTCGTATTCAGAAAGATAATAAGGAAAGGTAAAAACCCAAGTTCTGTTCTTTCTGGATAAGACCATATTGAATAAACAGTGTTTTTGCTACATTTTGTGTATGTTTTAATATAATCCCTTCTATGAGTCCAATTAATTGATAAAAACTCAGTATGAAACTAAATAAAAAACTACTAGGTAAGTACTAAGTCTTGCAACTTCGGACCAAAGTTTCTTTTTATCACGACATGCAATAAGTAAGTATAATATATAGCAGTATACTATACCTACCTATAAAAAACTGACCTGCCCAGCAGTCTGTTAATTATTAATATACTCAGTACTCATTTAGTAAAATTATTAATGTCTTCAAATGGATTATAATTATCATTGCATCACTGATTTGCATCACTAAACAACTAACCATGTACCCCGGAACTGCCCGGAAGACGCAATATGTTGTGTTATGTGTGCCTCGGCAGGAACGTTACACTTTTAGTAGGTACTGTGTCTATTTTAAGGCATCGCGGTAAACATGTTATGTACTTACATTGATGCAATTATTGAAATACAATTGTTGATTATTTTTTTCCTCGGTTTATTGCTTAATAGGTAGAATAGAGGCACAAGTGATGGGGTTGGTACCTACCTATCACTTCTTGCGCCTCTATGATTCAAAATGTACAAAACAAATAGGTAGGTAATGATTTTGGTATCTACTTTACTGTCTTCCTTGCTAGAAGGTACGAATCAGATGCCTCGGGAGACTCACCGTCTTCAGAAAAAGAAGAAGAATCCAAACCCAAGAAGGAAATTAAGAAGAAAAGGTGAGTGTCGTCTACAACATGCACATGGCGATGTATTTCAATCCTTCATATAATATATATAAATCTTGCCGCGCCAGTCGTCGCGATCCCAAAATATTTCATTTCAGTTTTAATCATTATCTTAATAATATTAATAGCTACCTACTAAGTAAGTAGTGCACTAATACTAGGTAGAACATCAGTTCATTTTTTAAGCTATGCTCACTGACGCATTCTACTGGCCGATTTACTTGTAGTAGGCAGTAGGTACTGCGCAGACATTTAAGTGTGATAAGAAACCTTATCCAGTGCAGACCACACGGTAGCCAATCAGCTACCTCGGATGTGCTACTACAACTCCAGAAGTTACAATAAGTACATATTTTCAGAATAACAGCAGTAAAAACCAGTAAAAAGTCAAAAGCAAGTGCGCTGCCTGAAACAGTGTCGCTGACGAAGGAGAACGAGGAGTTCTACTCGCAGCGGCGCTGGCCCGCCGGCCTCGTCAAATATACCTTCGCGGACAATGACCTTTGTAAGCATTTTTTATTGTTTTGGAAGCTACCTAATTACTTTTTAAAGAGTAGGTAAGTAGGTAATCGTCGATGGCAATACTTGTGCTGTGGGACGAATCTTGCAAATGCAAAGATAGTTGGAAGCTCTAAGTAAGAATGCAAGCCACGATTATTTTATTATCGGACGCAAAAAATAATCAAACAAAAGTAGGTTAGGCTGAGGGTTCACCGCTAGTTAATTACGGAACCCTTATAACACTATTAAATTTGTATAGACGACCTGGAGTCTGTGCGACAGCGACTAGCGGAAGTGAACGCCATACTGAGGCGGCGCACGTGCGTGCGGCTCCGCGAGCTGCGGCCGACTGAGTTGAACAAGCACGAGGACTACCTGGTGCTGGACGCCAGCCCCGACTACGTCACCGGGAGGGTCGGCGGGGCCCAGGTAAGCTACGATACCAAGTTAATTTTGGTTTTCCATCCCTTCATTCACTGCTTTCACCCTTAATAACTCTTACTTGAACGACTGAATTTGAAAAACATAACTAAGAACTCAAACAGACAAAAAACTCACACGTAAAAACACCTCTTTTTGTGTCGGAGATAAAAGAAAACAAAACAAGTTAAAACTACCTACTAATTTATTTATTCATATTGTAGAAGCGTGACAGAGACAGCACAAAATAGTTCGTTTACCGAACTATGTTGTGCTGTCTCTGTTAAGCTTATATCACACGTACTTATGTCATTCATTAGTCTCTGTTGTAATCTGTTGTTGTTTTGCAAAATATAATAGGTAAGTACTTAATGAATTGTTTAATTCAGGGTTACTTAAGTAAGGTCAAGGCTTCTAATTCCGGCATATTTTTGAGCTAGATCAACTTTGGTTAAAATTTTGAGACGTTTATTTTTAACTATTTACCCATGGCGCGTATGTATTAGACCAACAATTTACTTGGCAATCAAATAATAGTATGATATTTCCTGTATCTAGGTTGCTTAATTTATTATATATTTTTTAAAAAAAATAGTCAAGTAGACGGAGTTTCCCGCCTGAGTGGGGCTATTCCGTCATGCAAGCAGTTTCCCTAGAACTACGCAGTTTTTTCAAGTCTTAGCGAGCGGAAAATGAAGACACGTCGATTTCAATCAAATACGTGTTATTAGACCTTAGATATAAGATTTACAATAGGAGTTATCCGCAAACTCAATTTTTTGGGGCTATTCCGGCATGTTTTGCCAATCAGATGAGCTCAACCTTTTAAAAAATTTCTAATATATATATTTTTTATATATATTGTTTCATAAAGTAAGGATTTATGCATTTTGCAGTCCGCAGTATTTTCGTACTACGTTCTATTGAATTACCTACTCATATATTTCGTCACAGCTAAGCTTATTATTGCCAGATTGACACGTGTACCTATTTTAAAATGTTATACACTAAAAAAATGTTGACGATGTCTGGAATCGGGAAATACCGGCATATGACGGCTTTGCCCCTTAAAAAATAGACGGAATTTCCCACTTGACTATTTTGAAGTTGTTAATTTTTCATGGTGAATTACTAAAAACTATCGGAGTTTTACGCATCACGAACAGGCAGACACGATTATACATAATATAGACGTTGTAATAATCATACAAACAAGCCTAGAAGTCTAACTATTTCATATTTATCTTCGATCAAACTGCATAGTACTATACTCGCACTTCGACTGCGAAACGCAACTGAACTTTGAAAGCGGATATTTTTCTTCCTTTATTGCACAGCGTCATGGGTGTTTTTTAGTTTGAATTAGAAAACCCTACTGCTTTACCAACTGAGCCGGCAGCGGCGAAAAGTGCTTAGTTTCGCCAAAAACGTGTACGTGACGGAATAGCCCCGTAGACGGAATTAGAAGCCTTGACCTTACCTATTTAAGATGATTATTTTTAGAACCGTTACAAAACGTTGGTTTTGGAATCGATTTTAAACGTTTTAGAATGGCAATTAAGCAGAAATAAATGTAAAAATCAAATTATTACTTAATAGATTATCTATTAAAATATTTTCTTCGGCTAATAAAATAATATAGGTAAGTATCTAAATAACTAAAAACGGAATTTAATTCATAGAAAAAACTTTATACCTAATTATTATATTATATTGAATTCAAAGCAAGTAAGTAAGTAGGTACCTATTAAATACCTATTCGTAAACGAATCAGATGTATAAACTTATGATTCTTGCATTTATTTCATTATAAAAAATAATTTATTTTATTAATATTAATTCAGTGTGAATATACTCCCGTAATAGCAATTGTTACGACGGGGTAAGTATTATAAGAATAAAAGCATTTGAATGTAATCAAGACAGTGTAGTTTATTGTTAAAACCCCAACCTCTATTTTTATACTTACGTCAAAACCTACTATGTTTTATCTATTAAAACATAGTAGCGTTCCGAAACACAACAATATTATTAATAATCCATCAGTAATTTTCTTATGAAACATGGTTAAATACTAAATTTACAATATAACTATGATTGTAATAATTTACAGATATTCTTAAATGCTATCCTGGCAACCCCAATCCAGAACGTTCTTACGGCGACGCGCTCTGATTGGTCGGAATTTTCTAGGCGTCGAAACATCTCGACGTTTATTGGGCGAAAGTATATATACGAGTACCGGGGCTTGCCGCGTCAGTTTAAACAGTCAAGGTTACGTGGAAAGTTTATACGTACTTATTCCAATAAGAACTTTTACCGCGAAAAATGGTTGTGATCGGTATCGATTTAGGCATGACATATTCGTGTGTGTCTGTGTGGCGCCAAGGATGTATCGAAGTGATAGCAAACGAACAAGGAAACAAAACGACGCCGTCGTACGTCGCGTTTGCTAAGAATCAGTGTTTGATTGGCGAGGATGCGAAGAACCAAGCACCGAGTAATCCTTGGAATACAATTTTCGGCGCAAAACGTCTCATCGGCAAACGATACGATGACATAGGAGTCCAAATGGATCTACGTCATTTGCCTTATGCTGTCGTCAATGATAATGGTAAGCCTAAAATTTTGGTCGAACATAAGGGTGAAAAAAAGCAGTTTGCTCCGGAGGAAATAAGCAGTATGATACTTTTCAGGATGAAACGGATAGCGGAAGATTATTTAGGAGAGGCAGTGAAAGGGGCCGTGGTGACCGTTCCGGCTTACTTCAACGACGCACAGCGGCAGGCCACCAGGGCCGCCGGCGCCATCGCTGGCCTGAACATCTTACGGTTGCTAAACGAACCCACGGCAGCGGCCTTGGCGTATGGGCTAGATAGGGAATTGAAAGGAGAGCGGAATGTGTTGGTGTATGATTTAGGAGGAGGCACACTTGACGTCTCCGTCGTCACTGTCAGCGAAGGTTCCGTATACGAAGTGAAGGCCACTCACGGAAACACGCGTCTGGGCGGGGAAGACTTCGACAATAGATTAGTTGCATATTTTGCTGAGGATTTTAAAAAACAGTACCATACTGACATAATGGCAACAAAGAAAGTTTTGCGTCGCCTGAAGGCAGCTGCCGAGAGAGCAAAGGTGTCGCTGACGGCGGGAAACGAAGTTAAAATAGAAATAGACTCGCTTTACAACTTTATCGATTATCAAGGGAAAGTAACAAGGGTACTATTTGAGGAACTATGTTCAGACTTATTCAAAGATACATTGAAACCGGTCGAGCAAGCTTTAAAAGACGCTAAAATGAAAAAAAGTGATATAAATCACATTGTTCTCGTCGGCGGATGTACCAGGATACCAAAAATAAGAAAAATGTTGATTGAATTTTTCGACGGAAAAACTTTAACTGCATCGATAAACCCGGACGAGGCTATAGCTAGTGGAGCCGCCATTCAAGCGGCGATACTAAATGGAGACCATCATGAGAAAATACAACAATTGTTGCTAGTCGATGTCGTACCTTTGACTCTAGGAGTCGAAACAGCGAGAGGAATGATGTTCAAAGTTATAGACAGGAATACGCCAATACCGTGCCAGATCACCAAAGAACTGACTACTCTAGAAGACTACCAAACTAGTATGACTATAGAAATTTTTGAAGGTGAAAGAACTCTTACCAAAGATAATAATATCTTAGGTGCTTTTGATCTAAACGGCATCCCCCCAGCTCCCAGGGGAGTTGCAAAAATAGATGTTACCTTCAACGTAGATTTCAATGGAGTCTTAAGCGTATCCGCTATAGATAGAAGCACGGGTAACATGGAGAGTATCGTTATTAGAAATGTCGATAGATTAAATCAAAAAGAAATCCAAAAGATGATAGTAGATGCTGAGATTTTTAAAGAGGAAGACACGGAGGACCGCAGACGACTGGAAGCCAGAAATCAGTTGGAATCTTATATTTACAGCGTGAAGCAGACAGTTGCAGATAAAAGCGGGAAATTGACGGAGAGTGAGAAGGAAATAATGGTGAAGGAGTTTCAAGACGCATTGGTTTGGCTGGAGGGAAATATGGATTGTTTAAGAGAGGAGTTTGAAAGGAAGATGACGGAGTTACTGCGGCGCTGGTCCGGGGTCATGAGAAAGACCTGCGGACCGAGATGGCGCGACGCGAAGAGACAGAGAACTGAACCCGAGCAGGCAGTGGGGCAAGGACCGACAATTGAAGATGTTAGCTTGGATATTCATAAACAATAATTATTGTATTATTGCTTATTATAGGTATATCCCTCCAGGATATACCTACTTAAAAATAGGTTTTAAATCTCATTACAATAATTATGCCAATATACAAGTCAATCCAAATTCTATAAAACATACTTACGAATGTATTTGAATGTTAATCAGCTCCTTAAAACAATTCTATGATCCAGACCTCCAATCTGGCCCATATGACTTTGAACAGTCTAGGTACAGTCTCTTGATAAAGTTTTATTTTGTAAAGGAATAAAATTAAATTGTTTTTTATCTTTCTGTTGTTTGATTTGGAAACCTACCCGCTAACAGAAACCTAGGCTACTTATATACCTAGTACCTACCTGGTACTAATAGTTAATTTGCCAATTGTATAAAAGACGGGTGATGAAAATTTGATTTTTTCTAAATTACCTGTAGGCATTAAATACCTAAATAAGTATTTACCCATTAGAATGAAACAACTATTAACGGATTTAACTCGCGTATTTTTATTTTAATTGCTGACGTGTTGGATTCTTTACAGTTTCCATAATCGTAGCACGACTGAGCTGACAATAGTCAAATAAAATAAAAATACGCGAGCTAAATCCGTTAATAGTTGTTTCATTCTAATGTGTAATAACCGCGAAGGCATCAGAAATTATTAAGTACTTATTTACAATTTGATACAAAGTTAACAACTAAGTAAGTAGGTGCATACCCATATACCCACATAAATAAGTTTTTATGTAAATAGAGACCCACTAGTAAATATTTCGTAAACATTTACTCAGCAGTATTTTTTCCTAAAAATCCCTAGAACTTCGGATGCTTAGAGTTGTTGGAAGGCGGGCAACACCGGCAGCACACCGCCATGATGGTGATGGCGATGCTCGGCTTCTACTTCGAGGTGGCGCGGCACGACCGCGACCGGCACATCCGCGTGCACATGCGGCACGTCCGCCCAGGTACCTATCTCTATCTACCGACACTGCTGCACTGCTGCCACTGCGACGAGACAACACTTCAAACAGCTAACGGATTTCTTAAAATATTTTCTTTATTTTCCAGACAAAATGCATCACTTCGAGAAAATTAGGTCCGACGCCACTTTAGCTGTACCGTATGATTACAAAAGTGCGACACACCCGGCGTGGCAGTTCTGGCGGAAGATCGGAAAGACTGGCATTTCCACGGTCGCTACTTATAAAGACAAGGTGAAAATTCACTCGTAATTATTTCGCTTTGTACCTATAGATACATATATGCCATCTAATATGACCGAAGTTCGAGAAAATAATGTTCACGGAGCAGGGATGTGAATTATTAATATTTTTACACAATTATACAGACCTTATACGTTCCCTATTTTACCTAATACTAGCAACCGAGGTGGATCTAGCTTTGTAGTCAGGGGTGGGCTAATGGGAGTCATAACACTCCCTCCCTCACCTCTGGGACCTGGGATTCTCCCTTGACAGCTTACCCAGCGCAACGCCGCCGCGCCGCACCGCCGGCAATGCGTTAACGGTATTCCTCTTCCAGGACCCGGACGGCAGCGTCATGAAGTCGCTCGGACAGCACGAGCAGCTGCTCTCCGACATCGATATTATTAAAATAAACAGCGTTTACGGGACCAAGTGCATGACTACTTACAAGCAAAAACATAAAAAATCTAAAATTCATTCATCATAATCAATGAAGGTCCAATAAAGTAATTCGTTTTTTTAATTAATCCATTACGTTAAGTACCTTCTTACTTCTTACTTTAGCCACCAGGTATGTTTTTCTCTAAGTATAATAGGTGGGTATTAATATTTTTTTAATTTTGGTATTTAATAAAAAAAAATAGTAGGTAGGTACCTAGTTACAGGCTAGATACAGACCTACCTACGTATCCGGGAACTGTGTAGTTTTCGAAACGTGAGCAAATTAAATAGAATTACTGTACTCAGTAGGTATTTGTTCTTATTATTAGTATGCAGATAGTTCCAATCATTGTCATGTAACACGGTCGAGGCCGTACTTACTATCGTTTTGCATAAAAGTTATTCCTAAACAAAGTTTCATGTAGGGTGCGTCGGGGTAACATGAAAAACAGAGCAAGATGAAAAACCCCTCATAGCTGCCTAATCCGTGCATATTTTTTAACACTGACTACAGAGTTTTGTAGGTAATTTCATTGCGCTCCTTATCTCAGTCAGCGATAATCGTCAGTTGTGAGTGCATATGTTTTTTTTGCAATTTTTCGACAAGGTATGTTTTTGAGCGATAAATGCGTTTTTTAATCTTCCCCCACGTTCCGTAGTTTCTTCTACACGCAAGTTAAAAATATGTTTTTTTGATACGTGTTATTGATATTTTTTTTTTAGTTGATACATAAAATCCGATTTTGCATATCTTTTATATTTTTGGAGTTTTCATATTTTTCAATCTTACACCGCTTGTAAAACCCAGGGGCAAGACGGCAATATTTTCTTTTCCAACTTACCCCGATTATGAAACCCATAGTAAAAGTCAGGGGTTGTCAAACTGTATGATTCGTTCATGAGTAGTGTAATATTCACAACTCATGAAAACATGTGTAAAAAAAACGATTTTAAATAAAAGTTGTAATATATTTAGCTAGTTTAACTACCTGTCTATTTAAATAAAGAAATTATTACATTTTTTGTGTACATGGTAGTAAAATTTAAATATTAGGATATAAAAAGAAAAGGTTGAGAACCGCATATCATCTGAATACAAAGTGGGGTAAGACTGAAATATTATATTTAACAAAATTTCATTTTGGTAGTTAAAACTAGGTATTTTTAAAATGTATTTATATATTTGAATAGAGAAAAAAATATGCTTTCGGTGCGTATAATCCAAATGGACCTACAATGGATATTAAAGATTTTAAGAACTATATCGATCTTCCCCCCTCATCATTCCATCTTACCCCACGATTTTTTTGCAAAAAATTTAACTTTGCCGTCGTTTTTTTATATGAAAAACACCTCCAATCAGGTCCATTTTCAGGTAGATAGGAAGAACCATTCGTTAACTTTACTAAAAACATCACTTCATATACGTCAGCTTCATACGATTAAAATTATGAGGCTTTAAAAAAAACATGGTTTATCTCATCAAAATCTCGTTCAACCTTACCCCGACGCACCCTACGCCAAAATAGCATATTTTTTCCTGTAGGTAAGTACTAAAAAGCAGATAGGTTACCTCTGCAACGTGCTTAGTTATATATTATTAGTTATAGGTACCGACAAATAGGCTGCCTCAATTAATTATGATAGGCAAGGTAGAGGACAAGAGTCGCAGGAAGAAATCGTGGCTGAGAATCATCCGAGAGTGGTTGAGCCACTGACCCGTGTAGGTACCTGTAGCCCTCTACCGAGACGAGTTCCAGAATCTAGCCACTAGCCGCCAACCTTGAGGAACGAAGAGGCACGGCAGGAGATATGAACAAGTATATAACAATTTTAAATAAAACAATTTTTACATCACCGCACTGGTTTTTATTCACTGAGTAGGTACTTACTTATCGTCCAAATTTTCTGTATCGGTGCATATAGATTCGTAGTTTCTTTTCGTCAAACTAATATCGCTCTTACTGACCATGTCATAAACGCTAATGTGCCCCGCGTACCGTTTCTGTCTCAGGACGCAGCGGTCGGTGTATATCATTAGACTGACAGCTGTAAACACAGTTTCAAGTATCATTACACTAACTAGACTTTAGTTTTGGAATTTGTGCTATACTCGATTGCTCTACATAAAAATAAAAGGAAAATTTACTATTTTAATACAGTTTACCTACATATTTAACTACTTGTGATATAGTAAGGTACACAGTCTCCTTAGGTAAGTTACTTGATCGCTACTTAACGCAGTTTGAATCGGCCGTTAGTAAATGATTCGCCTATTATATACCTGTTAGGTACTAATATCATTTGATATCCCATTTTTCATTCATTTGGTTTTCCATACCCCAATAGGTAACTATTAAACGACTAAATCGATATGTACCCAACATAGCTAAGAACGGAGTGTTCTTAGCTTGAAGATCTTATTCACTTAGTCAGTCGGGGTTAACAGTACCTACAAATTTATATAGGTACTTTACCAGGTCTTTCCGTAAGTGTCGTAGCGGTCATTCTTTCGATTTTGTGCTCTTCTTTCCAATGAAAAAACATTTTCTTTATTATAGCGATTACTAATGCTATCAAGAATATGCTTACACCGAACAATATTGTGTATAGCGCCATTTAAATCGGGTAAATTGATTAAAAACATTTTGATAACCTAAAATGCTTTTTAACTAATTAATTGACATGGTCGAAACAAAATTATGTCAATGTTGACAATACGTTTTTTGCATTTCACTAGGGTTACGCTTTTTCGCTATTACCTATATCTAAATTATTTTATTAGCTCTATGTATTTCGATAGCGTCCATCATAAAATACCTGATTGATGGCTGAATGCACTATCAACCGAAGACTTTATAAAAAAAAAGTTAGGTTAGATTATGGCTAACGCGCAAAATTGAGGAGAAAGCTTGAACGATTGATAAAATATAATCTAATTAGGCAAGATTATGTTTACGTATGATGTAGGTAATTATATATATAAAAAATATTGAAAATAACAATATTTGAAGATGAGTTCTGATGAATATGGTAAGTTACAATTAGGTAGGTATTACCTATATAAGCCATGTAATCTCTACTTTTGGTTATTATGGTACCTACGTAATACGTAGGTATGTTAAATAATTTGGGTAGGTATCAGCACTTCGCCTGCGTATTTGACCAATTCTTATTTCTCATTGCTTAAGTAAGTTTATTTTTGTACTTAGTTCAACACATGACACAGAAATATCGCGCAGCGGTAGCGATTGCAGTGATAAAAAATAAGCCATTAAATAAAACCGTAGAAGAATATTTAATATATTTACGAGAAAAAATACAGAATATGGACTCTGACGAACCTAATCAAACCGTCTGCAGTGAAGACTTCGATTATGAAGACGATGATGGATTTTCGAATAATGTTTCTGAAAAATCTGATAAACACAACGATGAAATGAATAGAATCAGCAAATCATTCTCTGCCGATATAAATAACAAAGCAAGCACGCCGACACAGCACCCGGAAGCGGTCGTTGTTATTAACGGTTGTAATATTACAAACATCGAAACCAATGTTACAAAAGAACATTGTGATGTAAAAAAACTAGGTAACGAAAATATGTTCCAAAATGAAAGTCAGTGCAGTGAAACTATTTTAATCAATTTCGTAAACGAGGGCTTCGAGGATGATGTAGGAGATAGCTTAAGAGATACAATACTCTTATTGAAGGAAGCTACTGGAAGTACTGAACAGGTGAAGGTCGTACTTACCTATGATATTATAGTTATAAAATAACCTAACGATATTTTTTTTAAACTTACGGCATTCTTATGGAGTTAACTCATATTTAAAATCCTTGGTAATTAGGTACCTCCTGTTGAAGGTTCTGTAGCACCTTCTGCAGTAGGTAGGTATCAGTAGGTACACCTACACAGATGTAGGTGCGATAGGTTTGAAATGTCTAATAACCATGTGCATATTATTACATTATTTAACGTTTACACATTTACAGCCGAACGAAAACGCACAATACTCTTCACAGTTCACGTGCTGCGAGACACAGAAAACAGATATCACTGAACATTTATTAAACAGTGAAAACGACGTCGTCAACGCGGGGTATATTATTATAAACCCAATAAATAGCACAGAATACCAAGAAACCCAACCGTACACGTTACAAGAGTTGACTCAAAATGATGCGCATATAAGTCAAACACAGGGAGAAGAATTCATTATACCTGAGATATATATTAAGAACATATATAGAAATGCGTGGCCGCGACCGCCCGAGGACCGTCTCCAAGCGCGCGCGCTGCATCAGCTGCATCACCACGGCCAGAACGACCAACACGGCCAGCACGACCATCACGGCCAGCACGACCAGCACGGCCAGAACGACCAACACGGCCGGCACGACCAACACGGCCAGCACGACCAGCACGACCAAAACGGCCAAAACCACCAGCACGGCCGGCACGACCAACACGGCCAGCAAGACCAAAACGGCCAAAACGACCAGCACGGCCAGCACGTCCACCATGACCAGCACGACCAGCATAGCCAGCAAGATCATCACGACCATCATGGCCAGTACGACCAGCATGGCCAGCTAGACCAGCATGACCATCACGGCCTGCATGGCCAGCACGACCAGCACGGCGCACGTGGCGCGGTTCGAGTAGATGATGACGAGGAAATGTTTAACACTACTCCAATCGCAAAACAAGGAAATGAGGAACATGGGCACGATATGCAGAACAAAAGTATCGATGCAATTGAAGAATGTTCGGGGGATGATTGCAACAAGCCTTCCATACCTTTTAAGGTAGTCGAAGAATTGAACAGAATTAAAAATTATTTAAACAGACAAGAGAAAAGGAACGAGTATTCCGCGGACTCCGGGTACAAGGACGATTCGCAAACAAGAAGTTCCTTGAAATGTAAGTATAAGTGAGTAGGTATAAAGATAACAGCTCGGCTCAAACTCAAACTCGTTGTAGTATGTGGACTTGCAAACATCTTCATACTGATTATAATTGCTCTTAGCCCCGAGGGACAGAGACGAAGGTTCTTTCCACCTACTTGCTACGGCACTCCATATACTTGCTCGTTTGTTGGTGCTGATCCGCGAACTATAGTAGTGACAGGAACATAATTATATTAATTATGTTATCCTATACAAATAGGAATAACATAATTATATTCCTGTGGCTGTTACTCGTGAAAAACATCACAGTAGGTACAAGTATCGTCTGATTTCAAATAGAAAAAAAAAAATACTTAACCTTTACGCAATTACCTAGGTACGCGTTTTCTAGGCACCTATAGGTAGGTATATTCCGTATAAGTATTATATATATAATTATATCTAGCTTTCGAAACATCAAAAAAAATTATAAGAACCGATGCATGTTAAAAAAACTGTTAGTAGTTAAATACTCGAATGGTTGCCGCTTCCGTGGAAATAATACCTAATATAATTATATACGAGTCTGGGAGGTGTGTGAGTGTGTGGGCATGGGTGGGTCGTCGCGTGTTGAATGTCCCCGAGGAGCGCGCTGACTGGCGAGTGTGTAGCGCAGGCGGGCGGCTCGCTCGGACCGGCGCTCGGACCGGCGCTCGGGCCGGCGCTCGCGCAGGCGGCGCGCTGCGTGTGCGGCTACATGCTGCGGGCGCCGCGCGGCGCGGATCATCTCGCCAGGGATATATCACAGGTAGATAATCTACTCTTACGCGCATGTTTTTACCTTATACCGCTTCTGTATTAAGAGCTAACCGAATAATATATATATTATGTTAACCGATTAGGTATTTGGAAAATTAGTCTTCAAACGGCATTTTTTAATAAAAGTATATAGACTATTGCTAAACATATTTAAATAAGTGTTAGGGTGTGTCACATTATTTCGAGCTAAAACTTTAAAATTGTTACCGTATTTTTTTAGGTTTTAGGTCATCTTATAGATAGACTCTACGATGAAGATAATTATCTAATGTGCTCTGAAGAGATATTGACACACGTAGACGCCTTACTGCGAGACATACATGAAGGAGAAAGTTGGCCAGAAAGTATGGTAAGAAAAAAATTTAAAAGTGAAAAACTAACCCATTCTCTCAAAATGTTCAAAACAGTTTTTTTCTTACTTTTCTCTTCGTATATTATTTCTTAGCTATCGAAGAAAAGCGACAACATATGTCGACTGCTCCTATTGAACAGATCGACACACATACTAAAATATACCATAGAAAAAATAACAAATATACTAGAAAATTTACATACAAGCTTGTTACAAGAAAACTTGTATGAATTGTCATACACGGATGAGACCGAGAATGAGTGTTATATATTTCACGTTCTGGAGACCTTATTGAGAAGATATATGAGAAGTAAACTCGTTTCAAGTCAAACGAGCACACAAAACTCACAGGATGAAGAAAAAATACCAAAAAAAAGTTCATTGACAGAGTTTTGGAGAAAAAAATGGCATCCAAATTATAAGGAAACAATAAATATCGAGAGCGAACAGACGGGCAAAGACGTTTTGAAAGAATGCAGTGAAATATTGAATCAAATTATAGTTGAATGCATGAACGAGTACAGCTTGATGGCTTTTGCGGCTCTGCAGTGTTTCAATATAATACAAGATAATTAAAATATATCCGGGATGATCGCCTCAACAGCACAGACAGAGTGCACACGGTTACGAGTCTGCAGTCTGTACTATCCCGGACGGTCGCAGCATTCTACGAACCGCAACAATTGTATAATTGTATACTCGAGATACATCACAAAAACAAACTTGCAATATCTTAACTGTTCAAATAAAAATATATGATTTATCTGGAAATCACCACAATTAAAAATATTAAAAAAAAACGAAATAGATAAAACTTTGTTTGATTATTTTATTCCTGATACAAAGCAGATAACTCCTCTTCTAACTTTGCTTTTTCGCAAACTTGTCGAAGGTGTCTATTAAGTTTGTTGTTCCCCTGCGAACAAACACATACAAACATTACTCATTTAGGTATAGGTTAGGTTATATAATAATATGTGTAGCGTTCATGAACGAGCCGCGCACTCCGCCTACGTGTAACGTGTGCTTAGTTAATAAATAATTTATATAATACCAAACCAGAGTATTATTTAACAACACCAGCGCAATAAAAGATCTCTTCAGGATCCTATGTGCGGCTCTGACGAATAACCCCACTGTGAAATTTCTTTAAAATCTGTTAAAAAGTTTTTGTCGATTTAACGGATTTTAAATCTAGTAGCAAGTAGGATTTCTGCGATGTCATGAATGTGAGTGAGGTCTATCGCCAGTGGGTCCGGGCATACCTTGAAGCAGTGTCCGCAGAGGTGACAGACGGCGCGCGGCGGAGGCGCCCGCTTGGAGGGGCCGCCGGGGACGCCGGGGACGCCGGGGACGCAGGGGGCGGAGTGCACTCGCGAGTGCAGCTGCAGCGCGCGCCGCGTGGGGCACAGCCGGCCGCACGCGCCGCACGCGTGCCTGGCCGCACAACAACTCAACGTCAATATGGATGCTTAGTTCGAAGTCCGAATCGTAATCCATCATAGACTAACTAACTGTCGCCTCTCTCGCCGATTTAAACCCGCCAATAATGACGGAAGCTCCTATTTTGTTGAAGGTAATATTTAAGCGCGATATAAATGTGTTACGTGGTCTGCTGATGCGCCGCCGCGTTCCTCCTGTGCGCCAGCAGGCTCTTCCTGGTGTCGTACTGCGTGCCGCACGCCTCGCAGCGATGCGGCCCGAGCGCCCCCCCGGCGCCCCCCCAGCCCGCGGAGTGCCGCTTGCGGTGCTGCGCCAGCGTGTACGGCGAGCTGAATGTAGACGGACACTGCTCGCATGTGAACTTCTTGTTTATGTGTTTACTGTAACAGATTTTTGTACGAAATCTATTGATGACAAATCACAATCCTTCTCGTTTCTCTACTGTACTTATGTATCGTTTCTATATGTATCTCAAAATTATTGAAAATAATTTTCCAAATGACGGACGACGTCAAGTGCGGGTATTCTTGTTCTCACATCATGTGCGTGCGCACGGCGGCGTGGTTGTGGTAGGCCTTGCCGCAGACGCCGCAGCAGTAGGAGCGCCGCGAGCCCCCGGCGGCCCCGGAGCCCCCCGCGCCCCCGGAGCCCCCCGCGGCCCCGGCGCCGCGCCCCCCGTGCACCCGCCGCACGTGCTGCTGCAGCGCGCACGACGACCTGCACGACAAGCACACTGCACTCTTGTATGTCGCGGTCGGCGAACACACTAAATCGCACGACTCCTGACTATATTATCAGGTTGTATAATAATGACATAAGAGTAATCTTTATACAACTCACAATTACTTAAATTAAGTACCGAGAGAGTGTGAGAGCCTTTAAAGAACCCTTAGAGCAGAGATATACTGTGCGCACTTGTAAGTGTTCCCACAGAGATGGCAGGCGGCGGCGGGACAGGCGGCGGAGGCGGCGCCGCAGGAGCGCCGGTGCGCCGCGACGCGCTGCGGCGTCAGCACGCGCCCGCAACGGAGGCACGTGTGGCGCTCGCGGTGCGCCGCCATGTGCGCGCGAACCACTGCCCCACTTGCGAATCGCAGGGAACATGTGGGGCACTGATGCTCACCATTGGACTGACAACACGACAGTGAACAAATGTGTAGGTATCTGATTTGAAACAATAATTACACTTTGTAAAGTTTGGCAATAACATAGTTATTTGAACATGGATAACAATAATATACATAACTTGTAGTTTGATAGTAAGTATTACCTCCTCATGTCTCATCATGTGGGCCTGATATGTGTCCTTGAATAAAAATCCTAAAGCACAGTTATAACATTTAAATTCTGCTTCCAAGTACTTGTCCTCCCTCCTCTTTGACTCCAGTTCTGCCTTTTGCTCTTCTAAGCTTAGAACTACTTTAGTGAAACCTGTTTTAACATTATTTTCTTCATTATACACATTAGTATAATAATTTTCAGTTTTTGTTTCTCTATAAGATATATCTGGACTGATTTCACAATTATTTTGATCTGCAGTTTCCTTATATACACCGTCAACAAATGCATCATTACTGTTTTCATTGATTTCATTCTCGATCTCGGTTGGTGAGTTATCATAATCATCCAAAGCTTCATAGTGATTGTCATGTATACGTTCAACTTCATTATATACAAAATTATAGAATTCTGAATTTACACTTTGACATTCATCAGTTTCATCACAAAATGTAAACAATTTAACATTTCTCGTCAGATTTAAGCTACTCGGGTCACTGAAATGGAAATAACACTATTTTTAAAACATTATATTAAAACTTATGTACATTTAAATATTAATTTAGTTTATTCATTCGAACCAACATATACTATTAAAATTAATAAGCAAAATCCCTACTAATATTATAAATGCGAAAGTTACTCTGTCTACATTTTAACTGACTGCAAAAAAGGAGGAGTTCCACGCGGACAAAGTCGTGGGCATAAGCTAGTAATATATAATGAATGAGGGTGACGGATCCAGATTTTTATTCAGTGTTCATTTAATTTGGAAACGAGTTTAATCTAAGAGTTTATACTTACCTATGTAATTAAAAAAAACATACCTTAATAACATATGATAATCTAAGCTCCTTTTAATGCATGTTGATTTAAATAGCCATAGCTTTTTTAATAAATGACAGCAGATATGGCACAAATGAGAATCGAGGTTCAACTGAAATAGATAAATAGAAATAAATAAAAATAATACACTGAAATAGTAATAATAAACCGAATTTTATACGAACATTCGCCCCGATAAGATCTCTGTATTTTACTTGGGTTTCTTCGTTTATATATGTATTAGCGGTTTTGCGACATATAAAGCACAAATATAAAGACATTTCTTAGTTAACTATATTTTGTAAGCGATCAACAGCTTCTTGATTTAAATTATATTGTCCAGAAAGGGCGCTTCGCTTAAGTAGCTTATGCCGGTGTCTGTTCACTTTGACCCTGAGTACTCCTGACTACTATAAATATAATGAATAATCATGAATAATGTAAACAAATATGTAATTCACATATTTCACATAGGAGGAAATAAATGACATTTGTAACTTTATGCTATTTGAGTAAACTGTATTTCTGACTGAATTTTAACCATTTATTTATTCTATTAAAAGGATATATAGACATATTCGGTTCTACCAACATCACACGTTTAAAGTTTAACGCCAAGTTTTTTATGCTAGAGTTGCAAGGTCTATTAATTAATGAAAAATGGCTTCTCTGTGGTATTTTTCAGCTTACAATATACAGCGAGTAACGACTGTCTGTGGAATTGCACGTCAGTCAAGTTGAGAAAAAGACAAATTTTGTGCCTTGAAGCATAAATTTCAATTAAATAATTAGGTACAATACCGAAACAATATTAAAGAGTGGTATATTCTAGAAAGTGAAGTGTTCAATCTGTTAATAGCTGTTATTTTGCTAAAACGTGTAATAATTATTTTTTGGGTATTCATATCTCGAAGTCGTATGTTACACAGAAGTGGAAGTATTTAAATTGGTTTGAAGGACTAATAATTAGCCTTTCGCATTCCTATACGATTAGCGAGTTATTTATCCTGTAATTCGAAATAAACAATTCTTTACGTGTAGCTCGAACTTTATAGGTACAATTGCTTGATTGTTTTACGACGCCGGGGCTCCTTACATCCAATGAAAACTACTAAAACAAAAGTTATATTTTGATGAACATTGCCCAGGAGAATTTAGACTACTGTAAGTATATTTTTATGCCCTCATATTTTTCTCGTAATCTGATATTTTAATTAAATTAAGCGTTAGGTCATAACAAATGTGTTATGTGAATATATTACGTCTAACGTAACATAATAAGATTCTTATTAGATACGCAGCAATGCTAAAACAGTTGCTTTATCGTACATGCGGTTGCCAGTGGTCATTTTATTCTGGTAATACCTATTTTAGAGTTTTGGATTCTCTTTGCATTGATGTTTTACCTTTCTATAGCAGCAGATTTAAGTAATCAATGAAAATGTTTGTTTTTGTAAGTGACCATGTTAGTCCTGTTAACTTAAAAATGTCATAACCTGTTTGTTTAATAATGTCCAAGTAATAATTTCTGATGCCTTCGCGGTTATTACACATTGGAATGAAACAACTATTAACGGATTTAACTCGCGTATTTTTATTTTATTTTATTTGCTGACGTTTCGGATTCTTTACAGTTTCCATAATCGTAGCATGACTGAGCTGACAAAAGTACGCGATATAAAAATACGCGAGTTAAATCCGTTAATAGTTGTTTCATTCCAAAATGTCCATGTAAATTTGGGGCAAGCAAATTGCAACTTTTCAACAGAATAAAAACTGAAGCTCCATATAATTCACTTACATTATAATAATGTAAATTATAATAAATTTTACTTCATTAGAATTTTATCTTATAGAAAAGTGGTAAATAGTTTACTCGGACATTGCAAATCAGACCGTTAAAAATATGCTATAGAAACCAGATAAGATTAAAAGTACCCAGCTTGAGCGGGGACTATCTAGTCACAGATAAACAATGACAAGATAAATCACTTTACGGATTTATCTCAAATAACACTATACAATGTGTGTTGTCAAATCACTTCACATTTACATTCTTCACATACCACAAAATAAGCAAAATATTGTAAATTCCAATTAATATCTATAGGTACTCATACTCATACTAGATTTGAAGGCAATGGGTCATTCATGAGCACTATACCTTTTATAAAGCTTTTGAGTAATGATAATTATTAAAAATCCAGTAGTGTTATTAGTAAAACTCTATCACATGTACCTAGTTCTTTATTAAACAATGACTGTCAAGACAACAAACAACAAGACAACAACTGATGATTGATCAGTCCAGCAGCACACATGACACATCCACACACACATACATTCACATGAGTGTGTAAATTAGATTAAAATGTAATGAAGTAAAATTGTTTCACTTTAATCATACCCATTTACGAAAACATTAGATTTGATAATTTAATCTTGCTTGAAAGATATTGAATGTTTACAGTCCTCTGATTATATTGGCACGGCTCCATGTTTACATGTGCTGCAGTGTTGTTTAGATTACAATAGTTTATTAGCACACCTTTGTTTTTTGTTTGATCATTAACATATACCTATTCTAGCACTCCTCATACTTTAGTGTGATACAAGATAAATTATCTAATTACTTACGTGACTAGACCATTTGAAGGATGAGACCTCATACTTTGTGTCAGATTATTTGATTATGAGTTTATAATCTATTTTATTGTCAAATATAACATTGTAATGAAACCCCGCTGCGCTTGGCATATAATTATATAACTTACACGGATAATCAAATCCTTGTCCATCTTGTCCAAAATATTATGAACACAGTCCAGTTATTTGGCAATAACTTTACACAACATTTGGTCCTGACACCTCTGTTTACTGAAGTCATTAGATGGTGAGTAGAAAAAGTTAGTATGCTTCATATGAAGTCGCTAATAATCTTTAATGGCAGGTCAGGGCAATGTTTTAAATAAATCAAAGTACAACAAAGGCTCCGCGAGCGGCACCTCGGTACCTTTAATGCTTTCAGAACCCCTCATAGTTAGTTCAAAATCAAGTAGGAGTCATGGGGTAAGGCCAGTGGATGGCTTCACTTGGTCCCAGGACGATTCTCCTCATTACCGAACAAAGCTAGAAATTTGGGATTTGTAAAAAGTTCCGGGCGACTCAGAATCAGTTGTCCGGTTATCTGGCATGTTCCTACTTGTTATCACTCCTAACACCTAATCGATCATAGACGTGCTAAACTTCGGCTTATGTCGTGCTATCGCTTGTCACTGACAAATCCTTATCAGTATTGTCTTTCTCAGAAATGTTTATGGTCAGTATTTACTATCGTTTAACTGCAATCGAGCGGGTGAAGTGAGGGTCATACTGGCTGTATGTTCGTCTAAAAATAACTCGAGCAACTACCTACCTATTTGATCCAATCTTCATGAAATTTCACGGGTGAGTAGATGACTTCTATAGATTTTTAAATCCTAATATGAGCAACATCGGTCAAGGGGTTACTTACGTTGGTCCGGGGAGTTAAATAGGGGTCTCTAAAAATACATTTTAGAAATTGTTGTTTTGTGGAGTCTAGACATAATGACACAGAGCCTACATGTTCACAGTCGAGAGCATCACAATATACCTACCTACCTACCTATCACATATTATATGTACATACACGCAAAGTTTCAATAATATGTACCTGTTGGTGAGTAATGGACTGTACTAAAAACAATAGGATAATGGAATATAGGGATTTAATTAGGTAACTTCACAACGAACAGTACAACACAATATCAGAACACAATCAAATCAAAAACTAAACTAATTGACAATTAAATAGAAATAAGAAACAGTCGATATATAAAAAAGGGCAATAGCCAATAAAAGTAAAACTATAAAACTATATACACAGCAAGGAGTTCGCAACATCCCACCCCCTTGTGCACGAAAGTGCACAGACTAGCCAGACTACCACACTAGCTGATGCAGGTAGCCTGTCTAGTTTTTAGGAGTCGGCGAAGCAAACTCCCTGCGGTGGCTACATCCACCACTCTCTCGTCCGGGGAATGTAACCGACACGCGCCCGCTTCCTCCAGTCATTCCGCAGTAGGTCATGATCGTCTTCTCCTTCATTCGGTGCTCTCTCACGAAGCGTGGCATCTAGCGCCACCTTCACGCACTGGTTAAGGCGTTCCCAACAACCCCCGAAGAATGGTGTTGCAGCAGGAATAAATTTCCATTTGGACCCCACATTGGCCACAAAATCTTCGACTTCCGTTTGATAAAATTGTTTCAATATACGAGCAGCACCGACAAAACACGTGCCATTATCTGAATAAATGGTGTCGGGTGTCCCTCTTCTAGCGATAAAGCGGCGTATACACATTATGGCCGAATTAGCCGATAGGGAATGGACCAGCTCCAAGTGGATGCCTCGGGAAGTCATGCAAGTAAATAGGGCGACATAGCGTTTTTCTCGTCGTCGTCCAATGGAAATGTTTAGTGGGCCAAAATAATCTAATCCGGTAAATGTGAATGGGCGGCGATGATGGGCTAGGCGCTGAGGTGGTAGATCTCCCGTCATTGGGTTCATTGGTTTTGACCGTTTAATCCGACAAAATAAACACTGGCTTACTACGCTTCTTACGGTGTTTCGCATGTGAAGAAGCCAGTAGCGTTGCCTCATTTTATTTATCACCATCTCGTTGTTTGTGTGTCCTGCTTTTCTATGAACTAACAAACGAGCGACAGGGTGGCAACCGTCCAGAAGGTTAAATAGGCAACTGGTTCTGGGAAGCAGGTCATTTTGCTGGATATATTGTTCTTCACGGAAGTTATCTAGTTGCACTCGCTGCAGCACGTGCCTTTCTGCGGCTTGTATTAATTCTGATGATATAGGCGGTAGAGTGGTGGATGTAGGTGCGATCGCCCGTTGGCGGTCTCTGACAGCGGTGCCAGTGACATCTACTCTACTGTTCAGAATTGAGCGGAACTTAGCCGCAGCCTGCACGACCCGAGCAGTTGCACGAAGTAAATGCGGCCAATCACTGAAATGAGACATGAAATGGTTACTACTGGTTACTACCAAATGGCCAGCCACTAGTCCAGAAGAACGTTTTAGTTCTGCTTGGGCCAGAGGTTGCTCAGTTGGAGGATGATCAGTTGGCTCGGTGAGCCAATCCTCCGGGGAATCAAAAAGGAATTTAGAACTGGTAAACCAGCGGTGATTCAAAATAAAATTTAGCGGTTTTATTCGGGTAGCATCATCAGCAACGTTCAAGTCAGTTGGAACCCACCGCCAATCCTGAACGCGTGAGTTTTCGATAATTTCGCCAACTTGATGGGCCCCAAAGGGCTTGAACGTTCGCGCATCTTTTTTTACTGATGACAAACGACCGGTTGTAGATTCTAAAGACTCAATAGCACGCAAATCTTGCTTGCTATGGAGCGTTAAACGTTGAGTATCCGTCAGCCTAGCGTAGTCGACCTGACAGTGGTTTACAAATAAACTTGGCTTAAATTTATTAGCTACTCCATACAGTGTCCAACCTAGCGGTGTATGGCAAGCAACGGGCTCATTACGTTGGCCGGAGCGTACATCGTGCGATATCGATAGATGGCAATGCTCAGCGCCAATAAGCACAGTAGGTGTAGCATCACTGTATGTTAAAAAGTCAACTAAGTCGCATAAATGGCTATATGACTGTAAAGAATGCTTTGACAATGTCTGTGCGCTTAAATTAAGCGACGGCATTGCCTTAGCACGGTTAACTAAATAAACGTTAGATTCGTGTTTACCTTGTATGTAAAAATCAACGTATGTTATCTCAGTATTTTTGTGCAAACCACCAATAGCGTTTACTGATATAAGCTCCTTGTACCTAACTCCTTTAGGTCCACACCGAGCCGCGGCAGAGACTTGAGTATCTGGACTTCGCCGAGGACGATCATTTCCGGGCACGCAAAGCTACGCTCTAGGGCGCGCATGATCTCCTCGGGGTCCTCCGCTGTGACGAGCAGCGACGAGACGGCCTCTCGCGCGGGGCCACGCAGCACGTTTTGTAAACGCGCGACGTTCTCTGCGGGGAGATAGGAAGTTTTAGTGGTATTTAAATAGAAATAAGAAACAGTCGATATATAAAAAAGGGCAATAGCCAATAAAAGTAAAACTATAAAACTATATACACAGCAAGGAGTTCGCAACAGTACCTATAGGTAGATACCTACGTGACCTGCATTGCCACATTAATAAAAATAGTATCTAAATAACTACAATGCGAGGGAAGAGCTTCCCGAAACAGATTTTTAAAATTAAAAGGAGACGTGAATGTAATCAATAACATGTTTGCAAACTTGTTATACAAGATATGTCATTCAGCATCATTTATTGTACAAACTCGTTTAACAAAATAATATTACGTCAATCGGTCTAGTTCCCAACTAAACGTAGTACCTATCTACCTATTTTATGCCCTGGTGAACGTTGCTGAAACATCACAATGAGGGCCACCGCGTGTCAGAAATCCGCTAGATGCGCTAGTGTAGAATGAGGTCCAGCAGTCATGTACCACCAATGAGAGGCAAGCTACTGGCCTGTGTTTGGTGGTACATGACAGCTAGACCTCATTCAACACTAGCGCATCTAGCGGATTTCTGACACGCGGTGGCCCTCATTAAACGGTGTAGCGATCGTTAGAGCGCGAGTCCTAGTCCTGCCGATGACAATACAAATCCCAATGAGTATACTTTTTCTAATATATATGCCACTATCTCCTTCATGATGGATAACAAAAGGTTTCCGTATGAACCGCATCGTATCTGCGAATCGCAAAAGCTGGTACCTATAATTCAGCTCTATAAATTGTACAGCGGCCTGCGTCCAGCTGTCTGACGACTGTGTTTTTAATTATTGTTATAGGCAGGTATACGTACATTTGAGTGGCGTCACAGCTACTGAACTATAACGTGACCTTAATCTATTTGCATTACTATCAATATGCGCTGAAATAAGTGAATCACGTATTGTATATTCCCCGAGTGTCGTGGTCGTGCAGTTGTCGGCTCAGGGGGCGCGGGCGCGGGCTCTCGGAGCGCGCCTTCACACGGGCGTCGCGGCGCGTCTCCGGATTATAATATACCTACGTTTGTATACTTATGCAAATCAATGCTTTATGATCTTTAACTGGATCAAAAACATTGTAGGTAGGTATTACATTTAGGTGTTCTAAAGAATTTTAAAATCTCTCGTGTGCACAATAGCGAACTGTAGGTACTTGTAACGGATGCATGTTACAGCAACGGAAAATCATAGTAGCTAGACGAGCTTCCGAACCGCGAACGAAAAAGAACGAAGTAGGTATGATAATACGTTTGTCCATAGGTACCTTTAACAACTAGTTACTATAGTTTTCCGCAGACCGTTTCCACTTTTCTTATTTAACTCTTAGCTGTGCTCTTAGGTAGAATTTTCAGGAACATTTGTATAACAGCTAATTATATTGACGTGTATTTGTTTGTTTGCATCGAGTAAAAGAGCGACAGCGACGAGTGACAGGTGATTTATATCTATAGATATCGATCGTAATTATAAACGTGATTTCCTGTTATATTTTTATCTGATTATTGGTTTATTTAGAGTAGAGCACTAGAACCAGCTCACTGCACTTTTAAAACTTGTCTATGGACTATGGACGCACTCATGTGGGCATGAAACTGAACTAACCAAGTATAAAATTCATTCGCGTAATCACGGTAAATGGTTGTGATGTCATTAGGCAGTCAGGTCGGTGTAGTAAACTGTAGTAGGTACCAAGAAATGCGAAAATGTCGATCGCATCATGCCAAACAAACAGATGTTATCGTAAATAAATTTTAATGATAAACTATAAAACGATAATGTACCTAGTTAATGACTCATTGATGTTGTTAACTTATTAAGTAGGTTCATTGTAGGTACATGTTTTTCATTAATTGTATTTCACTTTAAGTATATAAAGATATAAAAAAATATGATACTTACTTATATATACATACCTATATTAAGTATAACTGAATCCGCCATTAAGTAGGTATAATAAACATTTTATCGTTTTGTTACAGGAAAATGATCCTTGTATACCTTCCCGTGACGTCATCCTTCCTTATCACATTCCAATAATGTAAACGTTTGCTTTGCCGTTTGTGTGTTATGTGTTAGGTATATTACCCAGCGTTAGTGATAATTCCATTCCAAAATTTTATAACGTATATTTAAAATAAATATTTCTATCTACATCACTATCTTATGAATATTGCAATAGTATTTTTAAGGATATATTCATATTTTCTATAAATTAAAGTATACAAAATAGTCGTTCTCGTCGTTATCGTATAAACAAATATATTTTATAACTTGCTTGTCTGTCACAACACCTCCCGAGCGAGGGCTTTGTAAACTGCTCAACCCTCAGATAACTCATTTCCACCATGCAACCGCAACATGGCCTATAGCGACCTGTAACAGTCCTAACAATGAGTTCCTCACCAGCCCTCGAGCCCTCCTCCCCGACCCCCACCACCCCCTCGTCGCCGGCGCTGCGGGCTCCCGACTGCCCGCCATTTCACACCTCTACGCCTAATTACATTACGAAGGTACGTTGAAAATATAATAAAGATCGTAAACCTGTATTGGGGTATATTTAGTTTCTACAAAAACGTTTCGGTTAAATAAGAGACCGACCGAACTTAGAGATATTGTAAATCTCGTGATTACTGTTGTACCTAACATAAATTAAGAAACAAAATTGAAAATTCAACACTCGTTCCACATAAAATGTATATTATTTAATGTTTATTAGAATGACCGAAATGTCTGTCGAATGCCTGTCAATGGCGAACACTTGCAACTATAACCGGCGTGTCTGCACGGGAATGACACGTGCCCGCTTGCATGCTTGTCGAGTGTCCGCACGGGACTGAAAAGTGCTCGCTTGGTGTTTTTCAGAAGCAGAGCAACCCTCCTCTGAACGTGATCCTCCCGTCGCCGGCGTCCTCGGTGACCCCGCCCACTTACGGTTAGTAATTCAGTATATTATTTAATTACTGTTAATAAATGAAAGATTACAATTTTTCAGATAAAGAATTCACTGAAGTATTGTTTTAAGATATCAAATTAATAATATCTTTGAAAAAAAAAACATCTTCGCTTCACTGCGATGTTCGTGTAACAAAAATTTACGTAAGAGACTCGCTTGAAAGGATAGAGATAATGCAAACATTCAGGCGTAACTGCGCGGAAATATACCGATATAAAGTAACAAAAGCTAAAAGACGACTACTTCCTTAATTTCCGCTTTCGAAAAACAGAAAAGCATACAATTCTCGACACGCGAGTCGCCACTTCGCGAGGCATCTAAAGGTCGAGCGTCAGCCTCCTATACGAAGGAGTACCTACAGTAAATGTCTAAATTGCATTGTCTTCAGGCGAGCCAACATTGACGCCCCCGCCGCGGTCCCCGGGCGCCGCGCAGTGCACCGCGCCGTACACCGCGCCGTGCACCGCGCCGTGCACCGCACCGGGCACAGCACCGTGCACCGCGCCGTGCACGCCGGCCTCCGGCGACGTGCGCCACCACGCGCCCGACGGCACCTCGTCTGACAAGGTACACGCTCGCACACCGTGCACCTATTTAATAGACAGGCCAAGGTTATAGATCGCTTACTAGAATGACATATTTCAACTCTAACACCCTGCCCCGGCATCACGCATATTATCATAGACCAGCGCAACTTAAGTTTACCACTACATATAAAACGAATGATACTTTTCAATAATCACGCGTGGTACGTGTTGTGTTGTGTTGTGTCGTGTGCAGTCGTCGGAGACGGCGGTGGGCGTCCCGCGCGCGGCGAGCATCGCGTTGTCGAGGAAGGAGAGCTACAAGGCGCAGCGGCAGCACTACCGGCGCGAGAAGAAGCGCGCCGCCACCGCGCTGCTGCACTCCATCGAGGACCCCTCCGTGGTCGTGCTGGCGGACTGGCTCAAGGTACCGTCCTCACCACACCCGCACCACACCCGCACCACACCCGCACCACCCGCATCACCCGCACCACCCGCATCCTCCACCACGACTCGACGACACCTGTCTCTCGGCTAGACTCAGTCTTAAGAGGTTATTTTGTAAACGAGCTCGATCAATTTGCAATTTTTTTAAGAGCCAAAATTATATTTCCTGCCAACAATATCTAAATAGTAAATAGAGTTTGCCTGAACTTTTTTTATATAATAAACTAGGTAATCTATTTATATATGACTAGCTTCTGCCCGCGACTTCGTCCACGTGGAACTCCTCCTTTTTTGCAGTCGGTTAAAAAGTAGCCTATGTCCTTTCTCAGGCTCCAGACTTTCTTTGTACCAAATTTCATTTAAATCGGTCCAGTAGTTTTAGCGTGAAAGCGTAACAGACAGACAGACAGACAGAGTTACTTTCGCATTTATAATATTAGTTCTCTGCGTTAGTAAATATCTAATTCAATTTACTTATCTGCCTACTGCCTACCCCCTAAGAACGATGGCGTAATTATTTATAGCTTTTATCCATTTCTAGGTTATCATCTATTACCATACCAAATTTTATCAAAATCCGTTAAGCCGTTTAGACGTGAAAGAGCAAAAGTCCCAACCAAAACGACTAAAAATCACTATCTCAATTTAGTTATCTGCCTACTGCCTACCCCCTAAGAACGATGGCGTGATTATTTATAGCCTATGTCCATTTCTAGGTTATCATCTATTACCATACCAAATTTCATCAAAATCCGTTTAGCCGTTTAGGCGTGAAAGAGCAACAGACAGACAGACAGACAGACAGACAGACAGACAGAGTTACTAACGCATTTATAATATTAGTAGGGATATAGATAATATTCGCGTATGGAACTGCAGACACACGTGGCCGACCCGATTTAGATTTCGATCTTTGGATTTTATTCTTTCAATCGCAAAGTACAAAGATTCCTTCTCAGTTTTCCTTTCTTTGAGTTGTTCCCTCGATCTAGAGCACCCGTCAGTAGATATTAATGCGTGTGTGCGCGTGCGCAGGTCCGCGGCTCGCTCAAGTCATGGACCAAGCTGTGGTGCGTGCTTAAACCGGGATTGCTGTTACTGTACAAGAGCCCCAAGGCTAAGGTAAGTCTTCTTAAAAGTTTATACACAATGTTTTATATTATTTATTTCATTTTATTTTCATTTTAAAAGTATTCTTATTTTATTGCTTCTGAACCGATTTCCAAGATATTGAACACATAAGATATTCGTTTACGGCCTAAACTTTGTAAGAGTTAATGACAGCGGTCATCGATATCAGGTATCTAAGCGTGTGGATCGGAATTTCCATAATTTCGTGACATCATAAATGAGTATATTCTTGCGAACATGTGAAATGGTGTTCATGAGGTACATTGTGTTCCGTCACAGAGCAGCCACTGGGTGGGCACGGTGCTGCTGACCTCGTGCCAGGTGATCGAGCGGCCGAGCAAGAAGGACGGCTTCTGCTTCAAGCTGTACCACCCGCTCGAGCAGAGCATCTGGGCGCCGCGCGGCCCGCACAACGAGACCATCGGTACGCACGCACGCACACCTGCACACACCTGCACACACACACACACACACACACACACACACACACACACACACACACACACACACACACACACACACACACACACACGCGCGCGCGCGCGCAAACAGCCTACTTACTACTAAATTGGAACCCACGAAGAATTACGCTTAAAAGTCAAGCAGGGTTACAAATAAAAGAGGATCACATCAAATAATATCATACAAAATTGAATGTATAATGAATATAATTTAAAATAGTAATATGTAGTGCCTGTAAGAACTAAGAAGTATGTAATATATTATATAGTGTGTATAATGATATTGTTTGTATGTATGTTGTATATGTGTGTTGTCGCGCAGGCGCGGTGGTGCAGCCGCTGCCGACGGCGCACCTGATCTTCCGCGCGCCCTCGCAGGCGGCCGGCCACTGCTGGCTCGACGGGCTCGAGCTCGCGCTGCGATGTAGTAATGCCATGCTCAGGTACGCCGCTCCGACCCACTCCGACCCACTCCACTCCACTCCACTCCACTCCACTCCACTCCACTCCACTCCACTCCACTCCACTCCACTCCACTCCACTCCACTCCACTCCTCTCCTCTCCACTCCTCCCGCGACACCGGCTGCTGAACCCCGACCCATGCTATAAAACAAATTACATAAATAGTTATATTTTTATAAATGTTACCTACAAATTTTAGCCGTATTACCGCATACTATGTACATAATATCATAATTTGTAATTCAATAAATAATTTCCTGCAGCTTAGGTTATGATACCTATAGTGATGTGTGGTATGTGTGTGCGCGGCAGATGCTCGGCGCCGCGCGGGGGCTCGGCGGCGGCGGCGGCGGGGGCGGCGGGGGCGGGCGGCGCGGCGGAGGGGGCGGGCGGCGCGGGGGGCGGGGCGCCCGAGCCCGGCCTCGAGCTGCATCTGTCGCACGAGGAGCTCGAGAAGCACTTCAACGAGCACGGTCAGTCCGCACACACGCGCACACACACGCACACACACGCACACACACACACACACACTATATACTACGCATAGGACTCCAATGATTTGTACCATGACTAACGTGATATTATGTTCTCTATCATTCGAGCGGAGACTAGAAGCGCGCGTTATTTCTCACTCTCTGTTCGTTTTCGTGTAAGTACTAAATTTATCTACAGAAGTTTACCGTAGTGACTTCCCGACGACCGAGGTACATATTGTGGTTGTTTCACGTGTTTAATCGTATATTTGTATTCGCTAACTCACGCCTCGCTAATTAGTAGTGAAGCCGTCGGAAACGTTTCCCTCGCCCTCCCCGACCCCCCTGATGTCGGTGTCCGATTACTCTCCACAAAAACACGAGAACGTCAAGAAACCGAGAAAAATCTCGAAATGGGCTCAGTTCATGGAGTCCATCGAGACGATGTCGCGGGAGCCCGACGCGTCCGCGGACTCGCCGCCGCCGGGCCGCGAGGGCTTCCTCGACTGCATGCGGCGGCGGGACCGCGACAAGAGCTCGCTCGCGGCGTCCCCCGCGCCCTCCGCGCCGATGAGGGCGCACAGCAGGCTCTGCAAGAGTCTAGCCTCCAGCCCTTTAAAGATAGAACTCAAATCTCCAATTTTTAAATACTTCGACGTGCCTAAACTGACTCTGAGCGATAGGAGGGAGAAGCGAGTGTCGCCGATTGAGGATAATTTGGTTAAAATGATGATGGCGCTGCCGAAGAGGCGCAGCTCGACGCCCTCGACGCTGAAGAGCGCGACGTTGAAGCGCATCGGAGACCTGAGGCGGTCCGGGGCGAAGACCGACTCCGAGAACGACGACGCCGGCTCCGTCCTGTCCAAGAGGCGCAGGAACGGTAGCGAGGTGATCTGCGACACGCCCGATAACATCATTATAACCAAGACCGCTCCCTCCGTAGAACGGTTCAGGAGGTACAGCTCCTCCAGTACCGACGAAGCTTGCGATTTTGGGAGGTGAGTTTTACCTACCTATCCTAAACTTTGCGTGTTTTTATTAATTGTTTACTACGAAACAGCGTCGGGTCAGTATGTACGCATAGTGCGTACGTGCGCCTACTGCGGTCTACCACTGAAGATTACTCGAACAGATATTTGGAGAATTGCACTGGTGCTCGTCTTTACACCCGATTCGCATAACTATTAAAATATAGACGATACAAACTTTCATCCATAGCAAAAAAATATCTAAATCGCAACCCATTTCCAGGAACGCGTTTAAAGTCACATAAATAAGTTTCGCTTGCATATTATAATTTGAAAGGTATTGTAATAAGGAAGCGGCAGCATGTACGTACGATCTGTAAACGCGGGTGTGTCCGGTGTGTCCGGTGTGTCCGGCAGCATGACGCCGGAGAAGTACTCGGTGATCGACTACGCGCGGCTGCCGTCGAGCAGCTACGCGGCGCGGCGCAGCGACCGCCGCGGCGACCGGCTCAGCTCGCAGGACGTCTACGTCGCCGGCAAGATCGTCGCCAGCGGTACATGCCTGTCACGCACCCCGCTCACCTGCTCACCTGCTCACCTGCTCACCTGCTCACCTGGTCGCCACGTGTGCTGTACTTGTTGCTGCTCGCAGCTCTCCGCAGCGCTATGATTTGCATAGAAGCTTGATCTCTTAAGCTATGTTGGAATGAAACAACTTTTGGACGGATTTAACTCGCGTATTTTGTTTTATTGGCTGACGCATACGACTGAGCTGACAGCTCAGCTCGGCTCAGTCGTGCTACGATTATGGAATCTGCAAAGGCTCCGAAACGTTAGCCAATAAAATAAAATATACGCGAGTTAAATCCGTCTAAAGTTGTTTAATTCCAATGTATAATAACCGCGAAGACATTAGAAATTATTATGTATGCTCTGAAATCGCTTTATGTAAGCCATATAAAATTATACATTTATGAAAATCTAGTTTATTGTGAAAGTATTACGTATATATTACTCCCAATTGTCCCTGACTGATGAAATTTTGAAATCTTTATCCTTAATAACTACGTGCATATTATTATTTATATTCGTATAGTAAACAACGTTCTCAGTTGTAATGTCATTTTTATGACGGTTTGTGTAAGTTTACAAGGCAAACAGAAGTGACCGTGAGTTGGCACGATGACGTCAATATGGCAGTACGAGCTGTACAAGCGCGGCCCTGTCGGGACTTGAACCCGCGACCTTTAGCCGTGTGATCAGGGTCGTTAAATATATGGCACACAGATTGATAGTACTTTTACTATCTCTAACATAGCATTTGGAATATGGTTATTTTTAATAAAAATTACTACATACATATATACAAAGCAGCTATGAATCTGCGAACCGTGGCCGAGGTGCAAGGGCCCGATATATAGAACATTAACACATTCCTGCAAAACGTAGGGTAATCGTTGTTTAATATTATAAATACGAAATTTTGTGATTTTTTTTTCTTATACTTTCACTGTGAACCAATTTTGATAAGTATAGACACAGATAGAGCAGAGTGATATTTCAGGAAAATATAAGGGCCCAACGGGATAATACAACATTTCACAGTTACTAACCAGTAACGACCAGTCTAGAAACAATCACGTTTAGGTACTTTATTGTGTCACACAGTTTAGAATATTTATTGATAATGTGTCGCGCCTTCGGTGGCACAAGGGCACAATTTTTGTCAAAAAATCCAAAAATGAGCCAAGTATACAGAAGAAGGTGCGGTGTCATTCAAGTCAATTAAATGGTAACAATTTGAATTAACAGCATTTCCATAAGCATTGGCTTGCATTGAATTTGTCAAAGAAGTCAATCCGAGCAGTCAGTCTCGTCGTCGTCGTCGTCGCCGTGCCGGTGTCGTCGCCGTGCCGGTGTCGTCGTGTGCATGTGTGTCACGTGGCAGTTGTCAGTGCGTGGTTAGTTATATAACGAGGCACTTTACCATGAAGGGAAATAATTAACTTCTTTGTGTGGTCAGAAAACATGCCAGCGTAGCCGTCGTAATAGTTTACTATTGTTGTCACGGTGAACTTTACCTAAGTCTAATTCAAATATTATGTATTTTTATATGCTAGAGTTATCGTCCACTATGTCAGTAATTTTTAAAGCAAAGTAAGATTCTCGGCCGATGAGCGTTTGATAAAATGGTATTTATTTTAAACAAAAGGGCCAAAAGTAAATATGAAGGTATAAATTATCCTTTATCGGATAATTTATTTCTCGATATCATATAACGTAGCAGATGAGTTATTCGATTCTCACTGTATATATTTATCCAATTTATAGTCAGTCACAGGTTAGGTTGGTTTACGTTGAGATAATTGAATATTTTGTTTATTAAACAAGCGCAGCCGGAGAGAGTCACTAGTAATTTATTAGTAAACAATGTAAGTATTTATTTTTACTTCGTATACAATCAGACATTCAGTCATGTGCTCGCGCCGGAAAAATGTATTGCTAATACACGTAATTGATGATAAGCCAAACACCTGCCAACAGGCGCCTTATCTCCGCGTCCCAGAGTTCAATTTTAAACGCACGCAACTTTCATTAGGAGTCGCATACAGCGATTTTAATGTCTGCTCTAAGCACTCGATTATAGAGTTTAATTTAGTGTTTGTAGTGACAGCAGTGCGTTAGTAATATTTTTTACTTCAGTATTATTTCGTAACGACGAGTGAGTGCCCGTGTCGCGGCCGCGTGCACCCACACTGCACACTGCACGGTGTATAGTCCACTCGTAAGGGAAATAACTAGTAGGATTAATGCAAGTTGTTCTTCTATCATGAAGCGGTGCTGATATTTTACGACAGAATTTGTGTTTTTTTTTTATTCAGAAAAAAAAATATTAACGAAACTTTTCCATATTTTATTATTAAATATAATTCCGGTTAATTTTACAATTTCTCTGTAATATTGATAGAGGTGATTTTTAATTGACATTCATAGTTGATTTATGTGACTTGTGGTTTAGTATAAGTGGTTTTTGTTACTAGTGGAGTCCTGCAACTGTACGTGAGGCCAGTTTTATACATCTAACTATTATTTTATCTAGACCGCAGGGTTTATTTTTAAAATTTCTAAAGCATTTTACATTATATTAAAATTTTATTAAAAAGTATTAACTCAGCGGTTAGTTAAAAGTTTACTCTTATATAATAAAATAAAGTAGGCGTAATTGTTGATTAAAAGTGAAATGAAAAATAATAAAACACCAAAATATTAGTTAAAAGTTGTAGTAAAAAACTTTCAATTTACACGAAGCTATTACCTGGAACTGACCTTGTCAAGAGTTTAGTGCGTGTCTGAATATATTATTCAATGGCCGTCTTTGAATAAACACCACTCCGCCCGATATTAAAATGGTTTAATCTAGTCATCGATCACTCCGCCTCATTATTTAATTGTTACAATATTCCAGTAAGTGCTGACTGGAATATATATAACTAATAAGCAAAGACGTCGCTCGCGTTGTAAAACCAAATAGGAGTGAAAAATGTATAATATTGAATAGATTCAGTTTTCACTACGCGGAAAAGGTAACTGCCTTCCCGATACCGCCATAGATCTAGGACATCAGAGAGAAACCTGTCCTTTAAAAAATAGGTAGAATTAAAATAATAAAATTGCAATTAAACAATATTAGTTTTATTATGTATTTAACAGAAATGTTAATTGATTTTCTAAATAAATACATAAGTATGTCTACATAAAGGTTTTTTTAAATATGAATCATCTAAATAACTGTTGCAATCGGTGGAGCGGTTTATTGATAGTTAATAATTTAGCTGGCTGTAGTGCCTGTAGTGGAGAGAAAATAAATAATGCTCGTTCAGTTATTTAAATAAAATTTGCATTAAGTATCGCTTTATAAGTATAATTATGACTTCGAGATATTTCAATTGCTTCAATAATTAATAATTATATTGCCGTCAATGAGGATTATTGTATTAACAGTCAATTATATTAATTTAATTGAATGCCCGAACAAGATTATTACTTATATTAAAACTAATTTTAAGTACCTAATTGTTTAACAATTTTTGCACTGAACTTAAACAGTACTTAACCCACAGCCAAACGCTAGTCCTTATGTAAATGTTTCGCCAAAATGGTAATTTGCATTAAGCTTGTATACTGACATTACTTAGTTGAGAAATGAGAATTTAATTATCTAATATTCGCACGCCAATACCGAAATTTTAAGCAAGCCGGTTTTATTGTTTGAAGTTGAAGGATGACGCGCTCCGTGAGTCAGTCTGTAAGTTCTCTTGTTTGGGGAAGCTGTGGGTTAGTGACCTCGCTGGTCCACATGCCAGCCAGAGGTTGCGGGATCGCATCTCGGACAAACAATTACAAGTAGGTGCGTGAGCAAAAAACGTGATAATGTTATCAACGCAAACATCGCCAAATCACAGACATACCTATTTAAAGCAATAAATTGCGGCAGATTACACTCGCAGTCCAATATTTGTAAGAGATAAATTACAAGGTTGAAATACTATTCATGTTACATGTGACTTTTTTGCGACAAGTGGTAGGTAGGTTAGGGTGATTCCACGGGCGTTTCAACCGCCGTCAGTCCTTTGCCATAAATATTGAAGAATTAAGCTATAATAAGATTTAAACTCTATTATTTTGACGACAAGTGCGAGCGCAGTATGTCGTCACATCAAAACGTAATTCTTGTTGTAGCTCATTTCTTCAATGTTCAGGATAACGGACTGACAGCGGTTGAAACGTCCGTGGAATCACCCGTTAATAAAAATACCTACAAAGATTTTTCGTCTCGGTCTGTCGAGGAATTGTATCAAATGGTGCGAGTTGTGTTTTGTAAGGTGCGTCTGAAGGTCTGGCTAGAATGTCAAATGCAATGCAAGTTCTAGGCACATTACATTGACACAGTTTCGAGTGTATGTATCGTGTGTGTCGTGTCGTGAGCGCCGCGGCGCCGGCGACCTGGCGCAACGCGAATTAGATCGGCATTGTTTGGGCACGGGGTACTCCACTTAGATAAGAATGTCTTTACCTCGTGAGGAAGAAAAAATACTGCATCATAAATTAAAACATCTTTCAATTTGTTTTTAATAAAAAAAATAACTGCAACCGAGGAGTCCGGTCGTTTGCCTTGATTTGAAAGTAGAGTTTGCAAACTTTGAGATTAAATATTGTATGTGATCAATTTTACATTTGTTTAGTTTAGATCAGTTGGCAGTTGCGAGAATGTTATACGAGTAGCTCAGTTCTTTGTTTAGCAAATCAGCAGAAAATGTTTATGTTAGAAACAAATTAACTACCAACGGTTCAATTAAAAAAAAAATGAAACACTCACTCTCGTCGCTGCCTTTGCGAGATTAGTGCCCGTAACATTGATTGTCATTCGGATACGATGAGCGCTCGGCGATCCGACTATGACAACATTTGTACTTAAATGAGCTAGCTCTGCTGTTTTGGAAGAAGTGCTTATATTTAGCAACAGGTTGCTAATCATAATTAATTGCATAAGTGTTTGTTAACATCAGGCTATTGGCGAAATCAATTACCTTGACGTACCTACCTGTGTGATTCATTGAAAAACGTTACCTATCAATCTATTTGTTTCCTTCACATATTTTTTTATGTGTTTGCAGTAAAAGATAAATTAGGGTGACGGCACCAGTAATGGACATGGCACCAATTATGGACATTATTTTCGTTGATCGAATTTATTAAGCAACTGGTCCAACATTTTTCAATTGGAGATACTAAAACATAAGCAATAGACGTTTGGGCTTTCATTTTGATACACTTCATCAAAATTGCCCGTTTTATTTAAAGATGGTTGGGAATTGAAATCTCGTTTCGCGCGGTGGTCATAAAAATCCGTTTTTGTTATTGAAATCGTTAAGGAGGTGAGTACATATTTGTGCATGGTATTATTTTGTGTTGTGTTCTAATGAGACTTTTTGTTATTTTTACGGAATAATACTATATTGCAAGTAAATTGAGCTAAGTTGAATATGTCCAATCCCAATAATAAGTTTTTTGTGGGGTTTGTTTATCACTGGATTCGATTTTTTACGAATTCCAGTTATGGACAAGTGTCCATTCTTAAGTTTTTTATTTTTTTTTAGTTTATTGTATTAAATTATTTAATTTGTTGTACTAAACATTTTGGTTGAGTTGATTTTGTGATTGCTCTTTATTTTCCAATGATGGACAATGTCCATAAATGGCTATTTTTAGTCGTCCATCATTGGGTTCTTTGTTTTATCTTATATGGCGCCAATAAAAAATGACACCTCGGAACAAATAGGGAGGGCATTTGATGCTGTATGATGCTGCATGATGCTGCTGAGGATGGGAGAAATGATGATCACAGCTGCCCTCCGGTTTTTTCTTCTTCTTCAACCTTATTCTACCCAATGCTGAGTGAAGGTCTCTTCCATTTCAGCCTACTTCCCACGATCTCGAGTTTCCCGCATCCAATGTTTCCCAGCCATTTGCACCAGATCATCGGTCCACCTCCCTGGTCTTCCGACATTTCGCCGCCCCTTTCTCCGTCTCCAATCCAGCATCCTTTCTTCCCTTGGACCTACGACAGACATGGCCCGTCTACTTCCATTTCCTCAAAGCTATGGTTTTTGTTATGTCGCACGTCGGTTAGTCTGGTTCTCTTCTGAATATCGGTATTACGGACCCGGTCACAAAGAGAAATACCTAACATAGCTCTTTCCATAGCCCTATACTACTTGGAGTCGATGGATGATCTGCCTCGTGAAGTCCTGGCTCCATAGACCATTACGAGAAGAACGCACTGTTGAAACGTGCGACGCTTGAGGCATAAAGACGCACACGTTTGTCTTTCAGGACGTCTGAGAGCTTATCAAAATTCCCTCCATCTCAGTTGGATTCGCCCTCCGGTTTGGGGTCCCTCAAATAACTTTGCATAACAAAGTCCATGCAAAAGTCCTGCAGTTTGTGCTATGGGACTTCAAACTATTCTCACCGTAGAGGAATAGGGCAATTTGGTGAAATGGTTGGTCGCAATGAGTTAAAAGCACTTTCACATAAATTGAAATAAATTAACATAGAGCGTGCAAAAAATTCTCCAGGCTCCAGGTATCCGGAGCCAAATATCTTCATTCTACATCTGGTGAGCGTCGCAGTGGCACACCAAGTGTTCCACAGTTTCACATTCCTCTCCACACATTCTGCAGTCGCTGCTGTTTGGAAGTCCCATTTTGTGTAGGAGTTCGTTGACTCCTAAGTGACCAGTGAACACTCCTGTTATAAGTCGGATTTGTCTTCAGTTTAGAAACCAAAGTTTTTTAGTCCAGTTTTCATTTGGGTGTTGTATAAATTGCCGTGAGGACCTTAGACCTAAGCATGCCTTCCACTCTTCGGTGTGGCTCTTGATTGTGTTTTCCTTAAGGCCTGTGTTAAAGGTATTATATACCAGCCCCGACTGCACTTTATGTGCTCCAAGGGCCTTCACCGTAGCCTGGCTGCCACTCAAAATATAGATGGTTTTTCGTCCAGGTGCCTGTCTATATTTTCTTGTGCACATGCAGCATACGTCTCTGCCTGAAATACTGTGGCATGCTTTCCCATGCTTACACTATAGCATATATATGCACCGCAGTTTCTGATAGATCTCGGTTGATTGATTTATTATGTTACCAATTCTAAGCTGCAGCTGCTGGCAAAGAGGCAAAGCCTCAATTAATGTTTAATAAATGATTAAAAACCAGATCGTTGATTGAAAGCCTAATATATATAGTATAACTAGGAAATCTAAGGCTGATCACGTTAAAAGTTCAAATAGAGTTAATCAAAAGTAGATTTTTGACATTTGTTTTATTTATCTGTGCAATAAAAAAGTGTCCATTAATGGATGTTCGTAACTGGGTCCATGTCCATTACTGGGGGTCCATCACTGAATCTTCGATGTCCATCAATGGTGATATCGTAAATTTCAATTTATATATTTTTTATTAATTATGTATTATTTATACAGGATTTTTGGTGTTGTTTAAATGTTCCCCATGTATTTGAGTACCCAACAAAAAATCACCATTTTTGTATTGCCAAAAAACATCCCATTTTTAAACGAAATTCAAATTTAGTGCGCTTAACATGTCCATAATTGGTGCCATCACTCTACCCTTATATTTAATAAAAAACAATCATAGTTTTTTGATATTACCTTCCTTGTAGGAACTCTATTCATACACGTATCGTCGCCTCGCGTGATAAATGCAGATAAGATTATTAAATTGCGATATTATGTTACATCACCATGTTTATTTTCTGACACTATTTTAATCCTTAAGTATTAACTAAGAAATATCGTAGCAATTATATGCGTTGCAATATTTTATTTCGGGTTTTAAATAACGACATGATATGGTTTGTCAGCGGGTACCTACTTGGCGGCCTTTAGCAATGTGGAATGACGCCTGTGACGCCAGGTCGAGGGTCACTGTAGCCGATACCCGACAGGGTTCCTTCTTTATTCCAGTGCCGCTGTAGGTTGCATACTACAGTTATTGTTATTTTTAAACCACGGAACTGATACTGTGGCCAAATCAATCTCTCAGTTATTTCTGTCAAGAGTCCGATAAGGAGTAATTGATAGTAGCGTTACTACCGTAGCGTACCGTACCTAGACCTAGTAGATGATACATACAATACTGGCCAAGTGTTGTGTTGAGCCAGATACCGGTCACAGTGAGAACGCCCTATTTTGAAAGTATTTGTGCGCTATATGCAACAATTTTTTTTTGTCTGTCAGCTTGTATGATTAGTAATCATATATTATAACATTCTGACTTCACGAGGCAACGGTCAAGTTTTACTCTGGTGTGTTAGTGTAGTTCAATTAGAATAATATAGTATAGAGTCTGCCCGCGACTTCGTCTGCTTAGAATTAGTACCTACTTTCCAGAACATACGTGTTGCTTAAGGTTTTTGCAGCGCATGCCACAATAGCTCATATTTGGCAGGTCTTTTCCCTATTTACTCTATACTTATTGTTATAAAATATAGCCTATGTGCTGTACTGGTGTGTAATCTATATTATTGTAAAGTTTCATTAAAATACATTCAGTACGTTTTTACATACATTACACATATGTACCTATTTCCATATATTGTTACAAACTTTCGCGTCAATAATATTAGTAAGAATGATTAATATTTCCTTGTGTCGTGCTGAGTATCCTGTGCTTATTGTTTACAACAACAATTAACCCGTTCACGGGCAAATGTCAAACATCATCTCGCACCACTTAGTTTAATGAGCTGACAAACAAACAGACACACATATTATGTACATTCTTGCTGCTCTTTGTACTTATAGGTCAAGGTTTACTTACCACATTTAACCGGATTTTATTTATTTAAAATAAAGCTAAGCATGGATTCCGTTAAGTAGCATTTATTTGGTATTTTACAAACAACGCGGCAACGCAACGACACACGTCATCGCACGAACAATATACTTACTCATAGAGTAAAACGACAGATAAAACTATTATTTATTTTAGAAAACGCGAGAACAGTTGCTGCACATTTCATTAATAAATTGAGTATAATGCAAATTGATTTTGCCGGTGTTTTTGCATTAAATATAATACGTTTATATTTTTGTTATCAGATAAAAGCCTGGCTAGAATTATCACTAATCATAATAGATGATTCGGTATCTTATTATATATTGATAATTCTATAAGGCACTATTATATAAATTAAACTAGCTTCTGCCCGCGGCTTCGTCTGCGCACGATAAAAGCACCCCCGTTTTACTCCATTAGGGGGTGAAGTTTCAAAAATCCTTTCTTAGCTCTGCGTTATAATAGGAACTTCTGTGCAAAATTTAAAGTTTCTAACCCTTATAGTTTAGGCCCTGCGATATGTCAGTGATTAAGTCAGCTATATATATATATATAAGTCAGCATATATATATATATATATACTAGTGGTCCCGGCAGACTTCGTCCCGCCCGGCAAAGAATCGATTTAAGTATCCTATGTCCTTTTCCTGGTTTTGAGCTACCTCCCCGCCAATTTTCAGCCAAATCGGTTCAGCCGTTCTCGAGTTATAAACGGAGTAACTAACACGACTTTCTTTTATATAATAAGATATATAAATATATATATGAGCTATCATTTATTATTCACGCCTCGGCGCGGCGGGAGAAACCCTGTCGACCCTAGGACTAGGACTAGATACCTACTGTATCTAGTGCCCTAGTTGACGCAAATCACTACAAACAGTACGGCATTACCTATCAGCCTCGACGCCGGCTCGTGTTACCGTCAACGCGTGTGTCCGATGCAGATGCAAGCGGTGCATTGCGCTCTAATCATATAATTATGCAATGTGACATTATTATTGAAATGAATTATTACGACCGTTAAACCTATGGTTTTTAATGTGTACATATCTTTTTATTTAATTCTAGTCACAAACCGATCAAAAGAGCTATTTATTATAAACAATAGATAAATACTTAAAGGAATGTGATTGTGCTCATCACAGGAACAACTGATCGCGCGAGATTTCGATCATACACATGTTGTCTCAGTATATTGTCTATAATACCCACAAGACTATCAAATCGTCTTCTATTATTGATGTTGCTATTTATTATATTTATGAATACACGATAAAAATAGACAGCCAGACACGCGAGTGATTCTATAAGGGTTTAGAGTTTTCTTTGGAGGTACGAAACCTTAAAAATGTAAGAAGGGTTTTTTGAATCTCCTGTTTTGATTTATCAACTTTAATCTAGGTTATCTGGACCTTTAAAAGCGAAAATACTACCTACTCTCTCTTCTTAACGAGATCACCCCCTCGAGAATAGCACACTCTTGCAACTAGCACTGGGCACGTATTGAACTACTCTCCGTACCCCGCGTGGACAACGCAAGACATAACTTAACGAACAACATCATTTTGTTGAAAGTTTATTAATTTTAAAACTGGTCTTACGAACATCAAACGCTGATGTAAATCCATACGCAGTCAAAACTGAAGATAAGTATGAATATGGACAGAGCACAAGTTATTTTAAATATTCGATAAGAAATACGTGATCGTGAATTATAAATTCCGGACAAGACAAGATGGAGCACGACTCAGACATCCTGATATCAGCTAAGATGAAGGACAAGAGCCGGCGGCGGTCGAGCATCTTCTCGCTGCTGCGGAGACAGAAGAAGCTGTCGCGGCAGAGCTCGGAGCCCGGCCCGCCGCCCTTCATCAGTAGGAAGTACTCCGTGGACTCCGCCATCCTCTCCGACTACAGGCGGGCCGACGTGAGCCACGGGTACAAACACTTTGCGGAGAGTAATCGAGACCTGACTTGTTGTAATGGAGGTTTGTTTCCCGCTGATTTGTATTATGAAAATCGTATTCAACTCTGAAAGGAAATTTGTTAATGTTGCGCGTTTTCTTTTTAGTATTTTGAAACAGGACTTCTATTACCTACCTATAGTCCATGTGAGTAGGTACCTAGTTATATGTTTTAAAGCTAGAACTTAACAATAAGTACTAAATAAATATATTATGTATATCGCGCTCGTTCACTTTATCCTCATAATGCATTGAAAAATATGCATTAATTTATACAAAGAGAAACTCGTTTAATCCCTATAAACACCATTTAATGTAGTCGTTCATTGATCGTATCTTGCCTATGTGTTAAAGTTGTCATCTCATGAAAATGCTACAAAAAGTAGAAACTACCCTATCCTTAATTAAAAAGTAATTTTTAATAGACGTCGTGGCTCGCGATAATGGAGTGTATACCGCGAAAGGCATATTTTGTCGGTGTTAATTTCATTATGTAGTTAGTGTAGGAGGCTAGAGTAGACGTAGCGCGGTGTTGAGCACGTAGCGGTGTGTGTCGCGCAGAGCTGGCGGGTGCTGCGTCGGACACCGACAGCGAGGCGTCGCACGGCGGCGGCGCGGAGGGAGCAGGCGGCGCGGGCGGTGCGGGGGGAGCAGGGGGCGGCATGGCGGAGCGCGAGCACGAGCCGGCGCGCCGCGCGCTGCACGCGCTCGCCAGGGTGCAGAGCAGATACGTCGAGGACCCCGACAGGGAGATCGGAGTGGTGAGTGCATACACCATACTACACGCAACACTATATCTTATATTATATGTAGGTAAATATGTACATAAAGGAAGTGAGATCTGTGACAAGTTGGGGGTAAATTGTTTTGTGTAATATTTCCAGGCGGGCGAGCTGGTGGAGGAGGTGGCGGAGGAGAACAAGTCCCTGCTGTGGTTCCTGCTGAAACAAGTCCGGCCCGGCATGGACCTGAGCAAGGTGGTGCTGCCCACCTTCATCCTGGAGCCGCGGTCCTTCCTCGACAAGCTCTCGGACAACTACTATCATGCTGATATACTGGCGCAGTGAGTCATCGACATCGTGTCCGGCTCGTCGGGAGTTTGCCTCCCCGCCCTAGACTGCCGTCATTTCTAAAAAGGCGACCTTCTGAAAAAACTTACTTTCAAGAAAATCGCAGAAAAAATTACCAATTTTTTTTTTTCATTGGTAGGTAAATGTTTTTTTCTTAGTATACCTACTAAGGAAAAAAAATGTTTCATTTGTTTACCAATGAAAAAGAAATTAGGACACTTTTTTGCAATTTTCTCGAAAGTAAGTTTTGTCAGAAGGTCGCCTTTTTAGAAATGACGGCAGTAGACTCTGTGACCTCTGTCGTGGTCGATCCATTATGATTCTATTTCTTTTCTTTAAGACAGTGGAATGAATATAGAATTAGATCGTAGTGTTGAATTCACTTTTGGCATTAAATGTAATTTGTCCGGGTCACCGCCGGAATGTTACCTGCGATACCTAACTAAAAGCGCTACCTATTTGTTTTGCCCCGCAGAGCGCAGTCGATCGAGGACCCGTACCAGCGCTTCCTGTGCGTGGTGCGGTGGTACCTGTCGGGGCTGTACCGCAAGCCCAAGGGGCTGAAGAAGCCCTACAACCCCGTGCTCGGCGAGACCTTCCGCTGCTGCTGGAAGCACCCGCACTCCGGCAACTACACGTACTACGTCGCCGAACAGGTAAGCGCCCAGGCAGGATCGTCCGCTACGATAATATAAAATACATACACATACAAGTTAATGTTATTATTGTGTGTGTGTGTGTGTGTGTGTGTGTGTGTCGCAGGTGTCGCACCACCCGCCGGTGTCGGCGTTCTACGTGGCCAACCGCAAGGAGGGGTACGTCGTCGAGGGCAGCCTGCTGGCGCGCTCCAAATTTTACGGTGAGGCCTACGCCATCGCGCACGATACGCGATGAAAAAATAAAAGAATTATTGAAATCGCTCCATAATAATAGGAAATAATTTACTTACAAATACATACATAAACATAGTCGCAATTGTAAATTGAACTAATCAGTGGATTTTTGTGTTGCAGGCAATTCCACGTCGGCCATCTTGGAGGGCTGCGCGCGCGTCCACCTGACCGGTGGGGCGGGTGGGGCTGGTGGGGCGGGTGGGGCTGCCGGTGCTGGTGGGGCAGGTGGGGGAGCGGGGGGCGGCTGGAGCGAGACGTACTACACGACGGCGCCGTACGCGCACTGCAAGGGGATCGTCATCGGCACGCTCAGCATGGAGCTGGGGGGAAAAGTTAGTGTTCCTTTCCTTCTTTTTGTTAAAAATTTCCTGTGTATTCTATTATAAATTTTTTATGTACGATTTTAATTTAAATTAGTCGTGGTGACTGATATATTTTGTCTAGTTGCTAATAAAATATTCTTAAAACTTTTTATATTTTTTTCAGGTTCATGTAATTTGTCCAGACACCGGATATAGTGCAGACATCGAATTTAAATTAAGAGTGAGTGAATAGTTATTTTAAAAACAAATATTGCATCAGCGATAATCAGTCGCTCACGTCATTATTTTCTTACAATGTTCTTCATATTTTTATGATGAGCTATAATACATAGAAACATTGAGTTATATTCCCGCATCCGGCTAGGAGTATAATTATAATGAATCCCTGTTCCCCTCGGTGACGGCTGTATATCGTGTCGCAGTCGTTCCTGGGCGGCGCGGAGCAGACCAACTCGATCTCGGGCCGCATCCGCCGCGGCCGCGACACCGTGGCCACGCTCGACGGCTACTGGGACGGACGCATCGACATCCGCGACAAGAGGACCGGGGTGAGACCCGAGCACACGCACACACACGCGCACGCACACGCACACACACACACACACACACACACACACACACACACACACACACACACACACACACACACACACACACACTTCACCTATTCACTGACTGAGCTGACGCCACGCGCCTTGGCGCCTTTTTAGGAATCATGAAATGTCATACCCTTTTTTTTTAAATAATAATTTGTATTATATAACAGAGATTTATTTTTAATTCTACACATAAATTAACTATTTTACAAAACGAGTACTAGCGCGACGACGACGCGCCTCTTGCCGCCTCGCCGGTGCCGAGGGACAGTGTCTGACTAATGTCGTACGCGCCCCCAGGAGGAGTCGAGCCTGCTGGACGTGTCGGTGCTGAAGGAGCAGCGTCTGCCGCGGTACCTGGTGGCGCTGGAGCAGCAGCACGAGTTCGAGTCGCAGCGGCTCTGGGTCAAGGTCTCCGAGGCCATCCACAACGACGACCAGGTACTTACCCACCCGCACACGGAACATAGGTACCCTTCACCGATAGATAATATTACTATCTCGAGTTAGTCGACTCGCTAAACTGGAAGCCCCCGCCGGCTCGGAAATCTAACTAATCCTATAGCACAGAATAGATAATAGTACAAGTACAGACATTTCACTGCTTTAATGTCCACTAATGCCGCCTTTTTATGTGCCTACATAATTATTATTAGCAAACGGACCGCAAGCGAGCAGCCGACATTGAGCTCTCTGGCGCCGCGCGAAGGTCGACATTATTCTGCACCTTGTCAGACGTTCTGAATAGGGTTGTCGGTACTGTAGCTGCGTAAGAAGCGCGCGCGTGCGTCACGGGCCACTGCGCGGCAAACACTGACGATTCGCCCTCAGTTGGGGGAGGCCCGATACGCATTGTTAGCTCGGCGGCGGAACGGCGGAGTGATACTCCCCTGCCTATAGGTAATAATTTGGTTCCCGCCGTCTGCGGTGCCGCGCCTACTACTGTCGTGTCGGGTGTAGTACAGGAGCGTGCGCTTGTGTGGTGCAGGTGGCGGCCACGGAGCAGAAGACGCTGGTGGAGGAGGCGCAGCGCGCGCGCGCCCGCGGGCTGCAGGCGCCCTGGACGCCGCGCTACTTCCACCGCGACGCCGCCGCCGGCGCCGCCGTGCCGGAAGGTAATGACTGTCTCACTTATCAAACTAATAATGACTCGGTACTTAGATATACTCGTATATTACGCTTTAACTCTTCCCTGATTTTTTTAAGGCTCGATTTCGTTTGGTGTGTTTCTAAAGGTATCCCGTTGTTTTTTAGGTATCATAGACCAGGGCTGGAGGTACAACCACATCAACACCAGGTAATTTATTTATTTTGTTATTACTCGTCGCGGCGTCCACTCGTTGTGTATTTTACCACTTCCGATTCGTTAACGGTCTCCGAGGATCTGTCTAGATTCAAATTTGACGCGTAAACACGATTTCGAGATGTGTTAGCGAATACATAATTTCACTTTAAGTCACCCGCTAGTGGCATCCGTATGTCGGGAGCGCTCTTAGTCAAGTTCGCGTTCGATTTGCAGCCCGTGGCAGAAGCACGAGGTAGTGGAGGTGGAGGAGGATTTCGTGATCACCACCGACCTGCCGGACGGCGCGGGCGCGGGGGCGGGGGCGGGGGCAGGCGGCATAGTGGGCGGCGTGGTGGGGAGGGGCGCGCTGGAGGCGGTGGGGGCGGTGGGAGCGGTGGGGGCCGTGGGCGCGCTGGGGGCGCGTCGCCGCGAGTACGCCCGGAGGAACTCCGACAGCGACAGCCGCGACGAGCTCACGACGCGCTCCAAGACGCACAGGTGAGCCGCCACACCACACACGACACACGAATCGTATAAGACGGTGTTCCAATTGATATGTTTTGGCGTGAACTGTAGGCCAGGACTGGAATCACCACTGCTTGATATATGTAACAACAACATGCATTCGACATGCATTTAATACCTACATACCTAAAATCACACCTCTCTGTCTGGTGTCGTCGAGGGGCACCGATACAACCTGCAAAACACGTTACACGGCTCACTGTATTAGAAAACATAGAAAAAAGTTAGTATAGTAGGTACGTTTTAGCGATAATTCGCTATTTTTCATTATGAATGAATATTTATTCAAAATGTGAAACACGAAATAAAATAAAGTCGTGTTTGTTGCTGTCCGCAGTCGGACGGTGAAACAGAGCCTGCACGCGATAGACGCGTCGCTGCGCGAGCAGAAGGACGCGCTGGAGCGGCTGACGCGCGCCGTGGAGGCGCTGGAGCGACGGGGCGGTGCGGGCGGTGCTGCGGGCGGCGCGGGCGGTGCTGCGGGCGGTGTCGCGGGCGGTGCTGCGGGCGCGGTGAGGAGCTCGGCGCGGCTGCCGGCCGCCGCGCACTCGTGGGACCTGTTCGGCGGGTTCGTGCTCGCCATGATCCTGCAGGCGCTGTTGAATTGGATATTCTACCGAAAAGACTGATTTTTCATCGTTTATTTTCGATTGTTTAGCTGAGAACGTCCGTGTACTGAAATATTTTTCGGTATAATGCGGAGCTACTCTCGTCTCGTTCGCGCTCGTCCTTGACGATATATAGGTATATTTTTTCCTTGTGATCGATTCCAGTGAAGCACTGAAAAGTCGTAGTTCTAAAAACTTTGTAATTATTTTGTATAAACAAACTTATTCTAGTACATCAATTTTCTAATGCGAACTGAAATTCTGTCACTAGTCGTGACTCGTCGACTTCCTTGCCCGCGCTCTCCGTGCGTCCGCGCACATTATTATATTAACGATCAGAAAATAATAATGTATAATGAATGCTTTTCTATTGTTGATAATATCGTAATTATCTAAATATGCAGTTTTCTCGCTGAATATTATTATTTTCTGGTTTTAATATCGTTATTAAATAGTTTTAAGCCATTTTGAAAAACATCGTTTTTAAATTTCAAGTTACGACTGTACACGATTCTTCCGAAGGAGAAACCATAACGGCAAGCGCAATTTTAACTACTATAAATAACATTCCTAATTGTTTTGTCCAGAGGTGTCTGATGATATAAAAGAGCATGCGCGTTGCAACTTTGTGTCATTAAATCGTGTACGCGCGAACGGATTTCGGTAAATAATATTTGAGGCGCTTTATAGTATAAATAAGTATATAGTGTTGTTGTAAAGCAGCACGCGGCCCCCGGGGTGCCCGGGAGTGCCCGGGGTGTCCGGGAGTGTCCGGGGTGCTCGGGAGAGAGGGCACGCGGCCGGCGGGCTGCAGTCCGGGAGCCGGTCGGTATTCGTTCCCCGCTTCAATATAAAATATATTAGTATAAATTGAGCTTCTTAACGTATTCGTGAAAGATTTTATGCCATTAAAATTAATATATTCCTTTTAAAATATTTTTATTTTGTCATGTGTCGTTTCTAAATCAGTAGTGTGAAGTAAACCGGGGATATAAAGTAAATAAATCAAACTATAATTACGAGGGCATTTAAAAAGTTAAAAGTCCGCCAGATGTCGCGAGTGAGGTGAAGAATGAGACGCGAGCTTCCTGCTAGAAGTAACTTTCCGATGCTCTGATTGGTCGCGGGGAGGTCGGGAGGGACGCCGCCTGCTGCCACCCGCTGCAATGAGCTACACGTGATCATAACCCAGCGGGTAGCAGGTGGCGTGACGTTTGTTATCAACGCGGTATAAATATAAAATAAACAATTAACCTAATATAAAGCTATCGTGTGATACAGTCGATCGTGGCTCTATGGATGATTTGTGCTTGTATATGAAAATACGAAACATTTTGGCTTCACTATGATGCCCGTTGTTTTTCACGTTAGGAACCTTCGAGCGGGATATCTAAACGTTAAGCGCTGCGGTGCAGTGCGCATGCACATAATCATTCAGAATTGTTTTATTATCCATGGAAATTTATTTTTTCTAAAAGGTGAAGTGAAATACTTCTTATGTGTAAAATTATTCAGATGCAACTGCAGTATTTTATTATTAAATCCCTCAATAAACTACCCTCGTAATGAACACGCGTGCTATTTGCTCCGCGGTGACAGAAGTTATTGTCGAGTTGTATCGGTTATTACTCGTGTGAAAGACTGACACGGCGTCAGAGTGCTGTGGCCGAGCGCGGTCTTCCACTCCCCGGCGGAATCTCGAAAGTATTTTGTGAAAACTTTTTGATGGAGTTCCGAAACGTTCTGGTGTTGCCATTCTCTAAGTATTTTACTTTCCTAGTGTAGATAATAAGGGTTGCCAGTTTGAGAAATATAGGTATCTTAATTTGTTTCGTTTATTTGGTGATACTTTTTAATTGATTCAGTGCAACCGGGTTGTTTCGTTAGTGACGATTACGATCACTTCCACTCGTGGGTATAGTGCAGATTTTCAAATACGTTTTTGATATTACATCCTCAAAATAGTAGACGAGGAATGGAAACTGGGTATTGATCACGAGTACATCGAATTAAAGAAGTCTGACAGGTAGTGAACGCGACATGTCGCCGCGCGTGTCTGCGCTTATGAAGTAGACGAATCAAAACACTCATTAAAAGAGAATCCCTTCACTTGCGGTCTATTTTAACGTTATCATTACGATTATGAGTATTGTCAGGGGGTAAGTAAAATTCCTCACTGCAAATATAAAATAACCCGCCATTTTTGTAAAGTTAATTTCAGAATTAACCAACTTTAAAAAGGTGTCCCGAGTAAATGCAGCATGTGGTGGTTGTATCGAGTCCTTATTAATAAAAATAGAAAACAAAAATCCATTCCTTATCTTATTTTTTGCTGCCGATGTTAATAGGACATATTAGTTGTAGTCTAGGTAAAATGGAGACAGTTAGAAAAGTAACATAATTATCTACAAAGAAAATTCGAAAAATAATTTCATACATATGTACCTACCTACTTAAAACTTTCTATTTGAAAATCTGCTCTTATATTTCCAATTATGTTCTAAAATGTATGTTGTTTCCTGATACAGTAATGTTATTTTGTAATAATTTGTATGTTATTCGAGCATTTAGGTAGATTTTAGATTGTTGTTATATTTTGTTGTTTTAACCAGTGAATATATTTTATTCTTTTTCAATCATACGCTGTTTCATTCTGTACCCACTCCGCTCACACGCCGCGGCGCCGCGGCTCTGTACTCCGTAGGTACTTGCACAATAATAAAAGCCTCAACCGCTACGCAACGCTAACTATATAGTAGCTGTCTATGTATTTATGAAAGTCTAGCACGCACTTGTAATATATTTTTTTTTATTCCTCGTTTCTTTGATAACTCGCAATTTTTTTATTACAAACTTCGATTTCAGTAGGTACATGCTTAACGCTTGAAGTTAGATGAAATAAATTTGACACTTAATTGACAGTCAGTGTGATTATGATAGAATTATGAATTACCTATATATTTTTATATTAGAGTAATTTTAATTGTTTTTTTTTATTTCAATTTACCTTTCAATCACGTGTCGTTGCCGTTAACAGTGCATAAAATTTAATAGAAGTTTTAATTATAGCAAATATAAAGAAATATAAATGTTAGTGTGCATGAACAGATAACCTAGATACTGACTACTGTTAGGCATAGGATCTTAATCGACAAAACATTACTCTACTAGGTGTAACAGCTGGCAGCCGCTCTCACTGATGTAAGTTCTCGAGGTTATTAACGTTTTATAAAACATCACACGTAGACCGCTGACCCGGACATCCAGACATTTACCACGTAGGTAGTTATAATAAAAAAACACTTTTTTATTTTCACTCCGCGCCGAATACGTAAGTAATAGAACATCGACACGATGTTATCATATTTTATAGCATTTACGGTTTACCAAAAGAGGACTAGTTTCAGCACAAACCTAATTTCTACATTAATAAAGTTACATTTTACTTACGTTCTAGACAACAACTATTACACGAATAAGTAGGTACCTAAACGTTAACTTATCTACAAATAATATGGATCTCAAGTGTAGGTAGCTGCTGAGAGGGTTAATCACCCTCATTCATTTTCATATTTATCATTGAATCAGTATCTAGTAAAAGGGTAGCCAGACTCTGGCCGCCATGCGCCAAGCGAAGAAGAACGGTAAGCCCTTGGTGACGGCGCACTCTGTAGCGGGCAGCATGTCAACGTGTCGCCGGACTAGTCGGTCGCAACTCGCAGGCGAGCTGAATACTGAATATGCGATGACAGTCCGCGGCTATTGCGACAGTTGCAGACAGAGCTGCTCAAGTATACCTACGTACTAGGTATCTACCTAATTGTAACACTAACTTACCGCCCGCGACTTCATATGCTTAGATTTTAGACCATTTATAAAAGATGTACGTATGTATTTACGTACATAGATACTACATATTTCCAAACAATAATATATACCTACGTATTTGTATAAAATCGACATGTTGTGGGTATTTTTAATTAGTTACGTATAAAAATGTCAAGTACTGAATACGGTACTTACTTAAAAATAACGCGATCTGATGATATAGGTACTTATTAGTCCTATTACACAATGGTCTGCATAAGGTAAGCAAGTGGCGGCCAATGGGTCCGTTTTTACTTACGCGTTCCAAATAAACAATCACGTAGGTACACGTCCAGTACTACATTACGAAATCGTACAACACGACTCACATACACATGTGTTAGTGAAATTGGATATTTTTCATGTCATTTCTAGATATGTATACAGTACCTACCTAGCGGATGTCTTCAAAGCAGCTGCCTACGTCCAAATCTATACTAATATTATAAAGCTGAAGAGTTTGTTTGTTTGTTTGTTTGTTTGTACGCGCTAATCTTAGGAACTACAGGTTCGAAATGAAAAAATGTTTTTTTGGTTGGAGAGATCATTTATCGTGGAAGGCTTTAGGCTATATAACATCACGCTGCGTCCAATAGGAGTGAAGAAACAGTGGAAAATGTGTAAAAAACGAAATGAAGAATAGGTAGGTAAGTATTCCACGCGGACGATGTCGCAGGCGTAGCTAGTTTAAGAAATAAAAAAATAGCTACCTACCTAACCGTTTCACGACGGAGATCGGTCGGATGCGCGCCCGCCGGCCGCCACTGCACCTAGGGTTGCCAACTTTTATTAGAAGAAATAGAGTATATCTGGTTTCAGAGGAGGTAAATAAAGAGTACAGACTTATAAAAAAGAGTATTTTTTATTTTAGATTTTTAAAAACGTATTTTTTGGTACTCGCTGTTTCTAATAGTTTTTCCTGTTTTTTTAAGCAATTATATGAATCTAAGTTTGAATAAACCAAGAGCTCATTTTTTATTAAATTGAACAATGCCCTGTTCTGATAATGGATTTTCATAATATTGCATGACAAGCATTAGTATAATAATAATTGAGCAAAAAAGAGTATTTTAGCATACTCTATTAGTGTTCCAGATTATAGAGTACACCTACATGATATAGAGTACAATACTCTATTTTAGAGTACGGTTGGCAACCCTAACTGCACCTGCGGGTCCCAAGTAGCCTAATAATAAAACTTAATTAACAGTCCTCTATATAACCTCTTTTTTTACTAAGCAACTCCGCAGTTGCACTTGTATAGGTTCATTAATTAGCGTTTCCCTGCCTTACCAAAGCATTCATTTCAGTAAAAAGTTAGGTAAGTACTTACCTAGTTAATTGAAAACCCAGTAACTTGGCTTTGACACACTTTTTTTAATAAGTAGGTACTCGTAGGTAGATAGGTAGGTACATAGATGGTTAGTTCTGTAGGATGAAGTAGGATCGGCGCAAACTAGCCGCAAAGGATTTTTAAATATTTGTGTATTCTTTTGTTGCATTCGCGGTTAATCCACATTAGAATAATACAACTACAACATGTATAACTGAGTTAAGTTGAGATATTATGCTGACGTTGGTAAAATGATATATAGGTACTTACCCATTATATCGTAGGTACGTCGGCATAAAATTCGCAAAAAAACATAAGTACCTACGGTCTATTTGCATGTATTTACTAAGTAACATAAAATTAAGTCTACGCTATGACTTAATTTTATGTTACTTAGTAAATACATGGTACTTATACATAACTCCTAAGTTGTATTGGAAATCATACTCTACAATTTTATAAGCACAACCATTCTTTATTGAAATATGAAATATTTATAATTACATATGTTTAATTGTACGCATGAATTTACTACTTTACTAATTATAAAATCCTCCGAAAGGAAAATAAATGGTGAATCATTAGAATACTCGCAAAAGTAAAAATATTATAGATACTTATCACTTTCATTACCTAAACATTCAAAGGAGATAGAAAAAATGTCGTCGTAAAATACGACACACAGACACAATGTGGCTGTCAAAGCTAAACAGCTGCTGCGTTCGTTCAAGTAGACGCTAATATCGTTATTTTACGTTAACTAAAATTAAACGTTATGCCACAGTAACAAAGTTAAGTTTGCGTGAGCAAATTTTGACAAGTGCTATTAGAAATCGCGGTGAGTTGCGCCTTTTGTATTTGAACAAATCTAAGATCACTCTTGTCAAATGTCATTGGAACAGTAACGTCGCGAAATCATAACCGAGTGCACGTTTTATTTCTACTCAGTAATATTAAAATGTAAACAAACATTGTTTATGCTGTGGTATTTTTCAAAATGAAGAAATTAATGACAGACGGCACTGTGACAGTGATTGTTTTGTGTGTGCTGTGTTTAAACTTGGATCATGTTTTCAGCAATATGTTTATAAACGAATTGTCTACCGGAGAACATGAAAATAGACATTGCAACCATGAACACCCAAAGGCAGATCAAGTAGGTACCCAAACCGAAAGTATAAAAAATATTAGTACTTAAACCTATCAAAATAAGAAAGACTTTTGAGGTTATGTCAACAATTGTTATATGAATTTATTTCGATGGATCTTTATTAAATTAACCGACTTCATCATGAGACAGGTGGCTCACGTTTCACGCTCTCTAACTTTGTAATGGATTAGATCTTTTTTGCAGATTTTAATTAGGATTTGCGCGAAGAAAGTGTTTTGAAGATTTTACCCTACTCATATTTATATTTATGCAAAGATTTTTAAATGAATTCCGAGTATTTTTGTGTATTTAGTTGAATTTTTATTATGATCTGGAATACTTACACCTTCTCACCACCTGGAATTCTTTAACAAAGAACAATAATAAACGCTCAATAAAAGCTTTCTTATTTTTTTACATAATATAGCTGCTCTATTAGTCTATTAGAAAAAAAACTTAAGAGCACTCCATTTTTTATTGGTAATTTCAATGCTAGCGTGGAAATAACGAAAATTTACAAAGACTGCTGAAATCAGAAAAACGCTAATGTACCTACCTAAACTTTTGTATTGTACCTACCTCTTGTAATCCATGTTGTCTACCTACCTAGACTACGATAGACGATAGTAGGTAGTAGTAGATAGGTAGGTACTAACATTAAAATTGATAATGCATATAACATGCAACACAACGCCACTGGAATGCGTTTTATGCAAAATATTGTTATTTTTCCAATTTATGATGCTGACTTGACTAGTGAAGCGCATAGGTTGGAAAAAAACCGGTTTTCGTGTTTCGATTCGATGTGCATGAAATTAACGAAATGTCAAGTAGATAAAGTTATTATTTACGGTTAATGGTTTTAATAAAAATCATTTATATTACTTATTTATTTTTATTTTTTATGAAATCGACGCTCTTTAGGTAGACTCCGCGCCTTGACAAATTTAGCAGTTTTTTATAGAAATAACTACTTTACGATTAAATGAAATCTAAAAGTGTTAACCATTTTATTATTTAGTGCAATCTATTTTTAAGTAGGTACCTATATTATTGTTAAAACGGACATAGCTATTTTGCGTGGATAGTTTTGAACCTAGTTACCCGTGTACTCGCATTCCGTAAGAGAAAACTTAACGAAGTTTGCACGCTATGGTTGTGTAATGCGCCAATTGTAATGATCGACTTGCTGAGGTGGATGCTTACCTGCTCGTGCCTGGGAGTAGGTAGGTACCTATATCATTAAATAGATATGGAAATAAGGCAGTTTTCTCGGCGGTTTACTCTTGACTCTTTCTCGGTAAATACTAGGTACCTTCTAAGTTCTACCGAGGCACATTGCTGTCTTGGTAGGCCTTAAATTTTCCAATATCTAACACCTACCTGTGCACTTAAATCAAAAATAAATAGGTATTTTGTGTATCAGTTGTTATCGGGTAGTAGGTAGGTATATGTAAACAGGTTACAGAGGATTATTAATTTTAACATTTATCCTTAATCGACGATCGTTTCGAGAAAATATGTTTAAGAAAAAACCCAAAATACCTTAATATTTTAATTACATAAAGTATTAATTAAAATACTTTAAAATTTTTCAAGGAAACGTAACTAATAACTATGGACATAATTGTAAAGTCGCGTCTTACATTAGTGAGTAATGAATTTTGAACTCGAGGATGAACGAATTCCTCTAACAATTAATTATAATCTCAAAAGAACCATTAACTCGCGCAATTTCTCTCCGTTGGGTAAGCACTCGACTGCTGAAAAGATACCGAACTCTCTCTTCTCAATGTAATGAGAATTTCAATCGGCGACAAAAATAACAGTTACGCCATTGCAAATACCTAGTAGAGTTTTCCTTGTTACGAATGCGAATAATTCAAGATCAGTTCGGAGATACTTTCCGAACTGTCGAGTAGTTACCTAGCAACCTACATCAGACGCAGCATCATAATTCATAATTTATATTGCATTTATATATTTTGTAATTAGTTATAAATCTATATTGTTATTATTGAGTTTGTGGGCACATTTGTGGCGCATCGACCATTCCTGATCTATTGTGCGGGCCTTTTTTATGTTGGCATTACTTCACTTTACACTTTTTAGCTATCTATGAAGGACCCCTCAATTAAATGCGAGCTTCAATGAGGTTATAAGCTAAATTGTGTTTTCTCTCAAAAGGTATCCCTCATATACCAAATTAAAATAAACATACAGCTAGATAATAAAATGAGTAACAAAGTAGGTAGGTACTTTGTGTTTTAAGCATACTCTCGAAAACAAATAATAAACTTTGTTTATTTGATTGTTTTCGAGATTCTTATCGATTTCTAAGTTACCTGAAAATCCCCACAATCTAGTCCCAAGTTTAATCGTATTAGATTTTCCGATAAGATTAGAGGAGCTTTGATTCTGCAAGGAGGCGCCACACTGCGATGAACATGCTCGGTTTACATGAAACAAAAGCACTAACAATTCTAGGTACGTTCACTCGCCATTCTTTACTGTTAGTCAGGACAGAAACTGTATGAACTCTATTTTCGATTAACAACGAAATAAAGATATATGTAATGAATGTCCCCGATATAGTTAAGGAAAAGAAGTCTTCAGATTTCGTATTAGGTATATCTATACTAATATTATAAAGAGAAAAACTTTGTTTGTTTAATTGTAATGAATAGGCTCAAAAACTACTGGACGATTTGAAAAATTCATGCGACGCCGGGGCGGACCGCTATAAGCTTCTTCCCGCGACTTCGTCCGCGTGGAACTCCTCCTTTTTGCAGTCGGTTAATAAGTAGCCTATGTCCTTTCTCAGGCTTCAGACTTTCTTTGTACCAAATTTCATTTAATTCGGGCCAGTAGTTTTATCGTGAAAGCGTAACAGACAGACAGACAGACAGAGTTACTTTCGCATTTATAATATTAGTAGGGATTGCGGAGTTGAAGTCAGTGCAGGTAGGTATGTATGTATATTTACTTAGCAACCTACTTATAACTCACGGGTTGTTTCCCCACAATCCGTAATAAGCAAATAGGGGGGTACTCTACAAACTAAGTTTTAATCAAGTAGAGTTGTATTATAAATATTATTTTATGTCAGTATTGGTAACAAGGCGTGGGACGCACGCGAGTCGAGGTGGAGCTCAGCCCTATGCATCTTATTACAGCGGGTGTCTTTCTATTAGTAAGTAGTTATTACTGGAACTTTGTAAACAAGCAAAGAAAATGAACTAGAGTGAAGAGGACAATATTGTTTCCGTTAAAATCCGAGGCGTAAAAATTATATGTTAGTCTTGACGGTAATAGAAATAAGTACAAAATTCAAATAAAAAGACAATGTTAACACTTGTTTGCACTGATTAAATCTATACTAATATTATAAAGCTAAAGAGTTTAATAATTTCTGATGCCTTCGCGGTTATTACACATTGGAATGAAACAACTATTAACGGATTTATTTTTTATTTTCACTTTAGCGTTAGACTATTGTCAGCTCAGTCGTTGCTACGATTATGGAAACTGTAAAGAATCCGAAACGTCAGCTAATAAAATAAAATAAAAATACGCGAGTTAAATCCGTTAATAGTTGTTTCATTCCAATGCTAAAGAGTTTGTTTGTTTGAACGCGCTAATTTCAGGAACTACTGGTTCGAATTCAAAATTGGATAGACCATTTATCGAGGAAGGCTTTAGGCTATATAACATCACGCTGCGACCAATAGGAGCGAAGAAACAGTGGAAAATGTGTAAAAATGGGGAAAATATCAAGCCCTATGAAGAATTACTATTCCACGGGGACGAAGTCGCGGGCACAGCTAGTACTTTCATAAAGTTTGAATTAAACATTTTGACCGTTTATGCTTCGCAGTTTGAGCTGGTATCTAATGCGGGGCTGGTGTAGTTGTGTCGGTAGTTGGCGGGCGTGCCGACTGCTGACCCGCCCGGGTACAGACCCGCCGCTCGGGTAACTTTACCACTTGAAACTCATGCCGGGGATGATTGAAGGACTTTACGCCAATTATTTAGATATTTAGGAACATCTTTGTCTGATATATACCTATTATACCTATCCCTACTAATATTATAAATGCGAAAGTAACTCTGTCTGTCTGTTACGCTTTCACGCTAAAACTACTGGACCGATTTAAATGAAATTTAGTACAAAGAAGGTCTGGAGCCTGAGACAGAACATAGGCTACTTTTTAACCGACTGCAAAAAAGGAGGAGTTCCACGCGGACGAAGTCGCGGGCATAAGCTAGTATATTATAATAAGATGGATTTCGTTGAACGATAGATCAAGCCGCGCGGCGGCGGCTGGTGATGGTTTAACAATAGACAACATTTAAAAAATTATATTCAGATGTTAAAAGTATTTTGGAATGTACAACGAGTAGGTATAGATATAATACGGTATATCATGTTGTTTTTCTCTGTAGGTATATAAAAAAAACTGTTTTTAGGGATAACTAACATTAGAGTTTAGTTTATAGTAGCTTGTTCAGAAATTATAATTTACTGAAGGCATTATAATTATATATTAATTTTCTAGCTTCAGGTTTCATTTTGAATAGATATTTGGATTTATATAATTATGGATATTTTCTTGAATAATTCGAACAACTCTACATAATTTATTTCTAACATATAATTATTTATTTATTGATTCCACATAATCCATTATCTGTTTCATAACATAATATTTGAAGCAACATATAGTATAGGTATTTCATAAGTATATAAAAGAACGTAAATCTAGATCACTGTTGAAGATAAGCACATCGCATAACCATTTGTTTAACAATTACATGTCGTGTTTCACCTCGCACAAGACCGGTTTTTGTATGATAACAATCAACAACTGGATTTGCAACGAATATAATCGAACTATACTTGGTAAGATATTAAGTATGATAAAGAAATTATTTTTAAAATCGAACATTAGCTTTTTTGCTATATATAAATATAAGATGAGTAAGTAATTCAGTGTTTTTCCGGAAAACATCGGTTTTTAATTTTGCGAATGTCAATCCGACAGGTGGAAAAAAACCGATGTTCGGAACTTCACTAGTATAATATTATGATTTCAAACAATGAGTTAAAACAAAGTTTATTAATTTCTGGTAATTCTGTGTTGAATTTCTGCAAATGTTTAATTGTACAATGAAGAGTTTCCATTCATTATGATTAAACCAGAACTAGCGTCCATTTATTCTTGTAATTAACATCATGCGTTATGTAGGTATATTTATATGTACATATAATAATTAAAGTAAGTAAGTCCTTATTACTATAATTATAGTCTAGCTGTCTTAAGTGAAAGTTATTTTAATAAGGCCTTAGAGTATTCTGCACACGCTGTGTACACGTTTGCGCAATATTTTAATTTACAGTAGGCAAGTATCTCAGCATATTCTCAAAATTTATGAAAATTATTCTACAACGTTCACAAGTATAACAGATTTAATTCGACTCTTTATATGCTGGTACGATGAGTTTTTAATTATTACTGCGAGTCAGTGATGTTTCAATCTCGGCTGCAGAGCACCTCACACAGATGGCGCTGAAGCGCAAAAATTTCAAAGATTCTTTCACTGTTAGGAAGCTACACTGTTCTCGACTGACATCCTTACTAATATTATAAATGCGATAGTAACTCTGTCTGTCTGTCTGTCTGTCTGTTACGCCTTCACGCTAAAACTACTGGACCGATTTAAATGAAATTTGGTACTAAGAAAGTCTGGAGACTAGGAAAGGACATAGGCTACTTTTTAACCGACTGCAAAAAAGGAGGAGTTTCCCGCGGACGAAGTCGCGGGCAGAAGCTAGTAGGATATAAAAAAAAGATGATCCGTGCGAAGCCGGGGCGGACAGCTAGTACACATATATGTATATACATATTATATGGGCGCAAGTTCCACTGGGATTTACAGTTATTTTACGCTTGTCTTGGTACGAATACAGTTATCATTTAAATCAGATTTTATTTGTTCAAGTATTACTCAATTATACATTTTAAAAAGGTAATTTGAAAATACGCAGTTTAAAGCTTTCAATAAGAAGCTCTAAAGCTATCGTTGAATATAAAATAACTCTTTGATAAATATCTTTTGGAAATGTTTCATTAGAAACAAACTGCTTTGTATATTAATCTTAAGTTTTTTGAAATTATTGTAAGTAATTCTCAAAAGTACTTAGGTAGGTACTCTGAATAAACCCTGATGGTTGAATCTGTTAGAAGACACGGTACCCTAGAAGAGAGCAATATTGCATTAAATTAATATCTTGGCAGAAAGTATTCTATAAAAAGAATTTAATTTAGTCGAGAAAAAAAAGACTAAATAAAATAAAACTCGAAATAACCGCGCCGTTTATGCTTGTAAAAGTCAAAGCTTTAAATATAAGCAATTTATGTTTTACCATCAGGTGCTTCAACGCGTCTTTAGTGCGGGTTTTTATTATTACTTGTAACTTGTCATGGTGAAAAAGATATCGTATTGTATACGCGATTTTGTAATGTTTACCTAATTTTATTATTTTAAAATATAATTTATTTATGTATGTATGTATGTTATAAATCATAAAAAATCTATACATGACTAAAATAGCACAGTACTTGCATGTCATTCAACCATTAAACAACTACTCAAATTTTGTTTTATCCTTACAAAGGGATAGTAGGTATAATACCACAAATAAAATATTCTCTTGACTGAATCTGGATGTTACATTATATATTGCAAAACTTATAAGAAGAGCTAAGTATGTCAGATTTCATGAATTCAGTACACGTGTACGCAACGCGAGCGCAGAAAACAAACCTTTTCACTTTTCACAAACAGTGTTGCCAACTCAAAGTCAAAAGTCGCCAGAAAGTCGCTAAAACTAAAATATAACCATAAAAAGTTCGGGGACACCCCCCCCATCCATAATGATATACAAATGGAACTTCAATTAAATAAAGTTTGAATTTGGTGCGCTATCGCGTTTGTCGTTTTCCATATTAAGTATCTCTTGGCATTGAATAATTCTGTGTCGATTTCATAAAAAATGTATCTTACTACTATAGAACTGTTTTAATTTGTACTCCAAAAGTCGCCAGATAAGTCGCTAAACTATTTTTGTCCTCAAAACTTTTTTTTTGGTCGCTAAGCCTTAAGCAAAAGTCGCTAGTTCTAGCGACAAAATCGCTAAATTGGCAACACTGTAATCACAAACCCACCGTGATTAGCACAGAGCCGGCAGCAAGATCGAGCTCGGCGTTGTCTATGCACCGAGTCATTGTCACAACAGAAACGACAATTGAGCCAGCTCAACCTTGGCCTTCCGTTTGTCAATACATAGTGTAGTGGTCGCTTCGCAACGCATTGCTATGATTTTTTTCTATGTTTTACCTACGTAATAATAAATTAATAAAAACTGTCAACCCAGTCATCTAAGAATATGGGAATTTTAAAGTTCTCGAAGCTTCAGCTTTTAGCATAAAATCAATATACGTCAGTTGCAGACAATGAAATAAAATTTGAAAATTTTATGTGCAAATTCCTATGAGGTAACAAACACTTCTATGATAACGTCCGGCATGATTTGTACCGGAGCCCGTACTAACCGGACTCCCATCCCCCATGATCTTCACTACACCTACACAAATGATTGAAACACGCTGTGTCACCGATTCCCACGCACACTTTCTCACCTATTGTGAAATAAAATCGAGCGTTACATATTGTGTTACGAACAATTTCTTTGTGCTTTCGTTTAATTACGCGGCAATTGGCAGTGAGTGAATCCAATTTGACGATTGACAATTTTATCCACTTCCACGTGCGGAAAGCTTTCCGTGAAAATATACTTAGTCTAAAAACATTAATAACAATTACTTACTTACCTAATTATCACATTACTTACTGTAAAAATAAGGTTTAAATATCAGATTGAAAATAAACAAAGCAGGCAGAGTAAATAAGTTCAAATGTTTGTTTATGCCTAGTACTTAAGTGCTTACCTATTACATTTTTATCCATAAAATGCTTCTGTTTGCATTGCAAATGTTGTTTCATTATTCATCTACATATTTGCTAGACTAGTCACGGTTTCTGTATATTACAACCCCGGAATATCATAATGTTAGAAAAGCAATCGACTTTTTGTACTTACAAATAATAACAACATCGTAAAAAACTTTAATTCTCCAAATACATTTACATAAACTACCAACCAACTGTATCGATATGAAGAATTCCATGCTTTTTTCCTTTAATTTATCACTAATTTTATAACAAAGGTAAAATCGATACGAGTCAATAACTGGCTGGCAATGTCGTGGGAATTCTATAAAAGGTGTGAACAACTGAATCACGGCAATCTGATCCGTCTACACGCTACTCGCATATCTCCCCGCGCCGCGGCCCTGAAGCGCCCGCACCGGAAGACGGCGAGCTGTTTGGACCTTACACAACAAACCATACTTTTTAAATAACATTTAAAAGAACTTTACACAATAGACTGTTTTCTAAACCTATCGTGATCTTGTAATGGGGTTTTAATTTGGTAAGAAAGGACGTACTCGCGCAATAGAAAAATACTTCAGTGCCTTTAAAAAAGTTATTTTTCCCTTAAGGAATAAGATTCAATTATTATTTTTTGTTACTTTTTGCACTACTTAAATTCTCGCTTGCACATATCTAAATGCATATTGCATATGCATAAACTTCAATCCTGTGCAGGTGTGACCGTGTGAACAGAGATCAGTTGTTTCCGCTTGGCGCGAATAACATCACTTTACAATCTGGGAGTGAGTGAGTAAATACTAAAAATTCGTAGCCTCAATGTTTTTGGTAAATATTGAAAATAGGAGAAAAATAACCTTTGGCATTTGAGTGGAGGGTGCGGCGTAGGCGGGACCCGATGACGAACACGAGGGACAAAATAAAATACCTATATAAGTAAATAATAATACCCTTGGACCATCCATATTGATTGATCTAGTCCCAAACTAAGCAAAGTTGGAATATTAGTTCTGGATTACGGATTAATAATATGTATGTAAAACATCCAAGACTTATCACATTAGTTATGCTGTATAACCTATTCTGTATGAAAAGGAATATATAAATCGACTTGTTTAATTTTGTATTAACATATTTACGTGTTAAGTACATTATTATTTTATCGATAATGAATGATCACTAGTCACGAGATACATTTTACACCGCCTTCCTAAAAACCACCGTGAAATAATCTTACGCGCTTATTTCAAGCGCCAACGTATACTATGTAAATGGTGTACGAACAACAAATAATTATATTTAAATATTTTATGTATACATTAAGAGCAATTTAACTTTCTATTGCAGTTCCCGCGGCTGCTATCTGTTGCGATATTGCGCTGTGCGTGTGGCGTACTGTCGGTACCTAATTGTGCGGAAGTAGTCTTGTTCTTACTTCCTGGCCGCGATACGCGTAAAACAAAATGGCGTCTTTTCTCATTAAGGAGTGAATAAGAAAAAACGCATTTTTTTACATAGGTATTTTGTAATAGTACTTATAATACTATTATGATTTTTTTTCTCCCGACAGTTAGGTACTTAATAATTTCTGATGCCTTCGCGGTTATTACACATTGGAATGAAACAACTATTAACGGATTTAACTCGCGTATTTTTATTTTATTTTATTTGCTGACGTTTCGGATTCTTTACAGTTTCCATAATCGTAGCATGACTGAGCTGACAAAAGTCTAACGCTAAAGTGATTTATACAGTTATGCAAACTACCTTATATTTAAATTACAAATTTTGAAAAACTACTTTGAAGCGCTAGTAACGCCCCCTATTAGGTTTTAATTGTAATGTATAAAAGTAAATTTTTTGCGTAAAATGTAACAATAGTATTTCATAATTCAGAATAGGGTAGTTTTTCAAAATTTGTAATTTAAATATAAGGTAGTTTGCATAACTGTATAAATCACTTTAGCGTTAGACTTTTGTCAGCTCAGTCATGCTACGATTATGGAAACTGTAAAGAATCCGAAACGTCAGCAAATAAAATAAAATAAAAATACGCGAGTTAAATCCGTTAATAGTTGTTTCATTCCAGTTAGGTACTTATTTAAAAAATAAGACAAATTGTCCATTAATGTGATCTATTTTATAAATACTTAAACAAATATTACTTGGTGGACTGAAATAAATAAACACGTGAATACAATCATAAGTCTTTCTACTTGTATATAAAACGTGATAGGTAATAAGTAGAGCGGGTAAAAAATAAAAATGTGGTCATATAAGTATATGTGTCATAATATATTGTAATGCTTGTAGATCCAACAATGCTCTATCAACAGATCCATTCATAGATTATTACAAGTGTAACATGACCACAGGTAAGAGTGAAACGCTTTCACTAGCTGTGGTCGCGACCGCGGCGAGAGATACCGGCCGTTACGTTGGCACTATTGGTATTATGCAATGTGACATATCGCAGCGAGACCCGCGAGCCCCCGTGCCGTGCCGGAGTGCCAGATGACATAAGATCAACATAGCGGAAGCTGATTAGGGTTTTTAGATTTAATTTTATTATGCAACTTATGTAAAATTATGAAATATTTTATTGGATCGTTATTTTTATTGGATTTATTGATTTTGTTCATAACAGTGCCATTATCTCCAAAACAGGTATTTTGATTAGTATAAAATTTGCTTATTATATGAACATGCCGTTTGTTTCGGGATCAACCTGTACCTGGTCTACACGTGAGCTTAAACTTTGTACTAAGTTTGCGAAGTCGATGTTGGTTTCCAATTGTCCAGCTCTACTGGAGGTGAAGGGCTTTATTCTATTTTCTAAGCTTCCTAGTATTACGCTTGCGAGGGATGTCGGTGTCGGGGTGGCGGGAGTGCCCGGAGCCTCCCTGTATTCTGGAACTCTGCTGACTCGATATTCCCGTGAAAAGCAATTTGCAGGTGACATTGTGTTTATTTTTAAAGAGTTTTCTCTTTTGTGCATTGTGAATTCGAATTGCACTTTACCTATTCAAAATATGCTATTATATCATCTTTTCTCTTTCTTCGAGATACGGCATTTAAAGAATTACATTGGCTTTGTAAGTAATTAACTGCTTTTGCGGTAAGATGAATACTTATCCTTGGATTATAATAATATGACGAGGTTTCCTCTTTAGATGCTCTTGCGATGACTTGCTCAGGTCGCTAGGTGTGCTGGGCGCGGGCGGCGCGGGACCGGAGGATGATATGGAGGTCCCCGAAGAGTCCGCTCGCCAGCACCATATTATTATGGGGTTTGGATAAATTATGTGTATAATGATATGCTTAAAACATCAGATATGCTACTTGTACCCTGTCTTTTAATGTTTTGTGAGCGAAATTGCATGAGTAAAGAAATACCCGCTTTTTAAAGCAGTTACTCCAAAATACGGCAACAGGCTACTTAACAGTTGATTAGACCAACGCCAAGGCCGCTTCGCAACAGTGTTGCCAACACTACGCTAGTTCCGAAATGCCTCCTGCGCGCACAAGGCCGCTGGTCGCTGGTACACGCCGAGGCCTGAGAACAATATAATAATGTCGGGGAAATACTATTTGCATAATATTTTACCTATGTTGTGTAAAAATAGTCCACTGAATCATTTTTTTATGAATGTTCTGGCCGAATTGCTTTTCTTGATAATATAATTCAAAAGTTCACTTTGAGCAATTACCTACTTAAATAAATAGGAAATACTTAATCGTTTTTACAAAATAGTGTGTGACGTTTATTAAAACGAAAGAGATGCAGTTCGCGCTTGACCGGTCTTTATAATGTACTATTTAATTAAGAAATTATATAAAAACAAGTTTACCCGTGTTTGAATGCGCAGAGGTTCTGCTGCAACTCAGGTCTCAAAGGCTAAGTAACTTAGCGGAGTTTAAAAAGCTTTTAGACGTAACTCTGCTGCTATGAGATATTAATATACAGACAAGACTTTGCTATTTATGAAAAGCAATTTGATATTTGACTTTATCATATTTAATTTGTACAACTTCACGTGAAGATTCTTCTGCCAATCTATGAGACTATGACACAACGCCGGTAATCAATCGTAACGAACAAAGGATGACGCGCAGACAACCGACGTGTCATGATGTGTCCCGGGAAGGCAAACTTAAGGGGCAACTGCCGATGCTGATTGCTCATAAATTGGCGAGCTAGTGCCGGGAGACGCTGTACGGGAACGGTCGTCCTTCGACGATTCTCGGACAAGAAATATTAATAAAAATAAAGATAGAAGCGCGGTCGTCTCTCGGTTGATATGATGTTGAATACCTAGTTGCTCAATGGTGTGTAATGCAGACAGATCTGCGTTATTTCCTACCGCTCGTCACTTGAACTCCACTCGGTACTAACTTAGTAATTTCCTTTTCAAATGTGAAGCGCATGCAAAATGTCACAGCTCACCATATTTGTAGATTAATAAAGTTCTGTAATAGAGCTCGTCGTGTTGCGCTCTTTGATTCACGCGAGTGCTTAATGACAACTTTTGACTACCGTGTACTGTACACAAGCACACAGATAAGTTTCATTGAATGAAGAACCTTATTAACCTTCAGCGCCCACGGCGCCCCGTTTATTAATATATCGAGTCTTAAATAAAATACTTAACATCGAAATTAAAATTAAATTAAGTCGCATGGTTATTTTTGGTAGAGACACATTTCTAAATACATTTAGAGGACCAATATTTATTAATATCATGTATTTATGCATTAAATGTGATTCCTTCGGAGAAGTTGTTTTCAAAAGAAAATAATGCTGTCTCGAGACGAAATTAAATTAACGAAGCACGAAATATAATACATTATTTACTTAAACCTACATACGTTTTACTAAACGATGTTATGCGCATATTTTAAGTTAAGTATAAAAGATGCTAGATAATGGAACAGACATTATTGAATTTGAAAGATTTAGGATTTTGGATTGTACTAGCAGAATTTATCGGGTTAATAAAACCTTTAAGACTATTAAATGATAACAGGAATATACGAGTTTGAAAAACACAGCGTAACAGAAAACCCGTTCAAAATGTAGCGTTATAGGGTAAGCAAGATTTACGTAAGTATGTATGTTATGAACATTTACTTCACATCTTCACATTAAAAACTAATGGTATTGAACCAAAAATATCAATCGAATTTCAATTGATAGATTGTAGTTAATATTGAAATATATTAATTGCGAATTCTGTAATTTAGAAGCAGTATGAAGTGTCGTGGCACCGCGCAGGCGCCCGCGCCCGCGCCGCGGCGGCCCGGCCGGGTGCGCGCGCGCAATGCGCTCCACTGCGATCTAATATGCACTGATCTAGATCGACACGTTTCTAATTACTAGCTGGAGATGCGTTCTACTAGCTAATAAATACTTCATAGCTACTGATTGACACAAATAAAATATGTGACAGAAACTATAAATTAAAATTGTATACATCTATACTAATACTAATATACTAATACTAATACTAATACTAATCTATACTTATATTATAAAGAGGAAAGATTTGTACCTATTTTTGTATGTTTGTAATGAATAGGCTCAAAAACTACTGGACCGATTTTAATAATTCTTTCACTGTTGGGAAGCTACGTTCACCCTGAGTAACATAGGCTATAGAATATTTTGAAAAAAATTAGGGATCCGTGCGAAGCCGGGGCGAACCGCTAGTAATAATATTATAAAGAGGAAAGATTTGTATTTTTGTATTTTTATATTTTTGTATGTTTGTAATGAATAGGCTCCGAAACTACTGGACCGATTTCAAAAATTCTTTCACCTTTGGAAAGCTACATTATCCCCGAGTAACATAGGCTATATAATATCACGCTAGGTCTTATAGTTGCGGAGCAGTAACCGAAAATGTTTCAAAAACGGGGGAAAAGTATCGTTTCTGAGGCCTTCCGTGGCGTGCGCTGAGCATATAGTTAAAGTTATACAAAAATGCTTTATGGGTGAATTGTTCATCTTAACATTATCTTTAAAAAAAATCTTAAGTCCCCCCGTGCGAAGCCGGGACGGGCCGCTAGTATTTAATAAAATAAAAGAAATCGTTATCGGTAGATTCCAATTTCGCGTATGTGTTCGCCACCGCTTCTCCTGTCCGTGATCTAAAATATAATTTCTGACACAAATCACAGTTGTGTGCGTCTACGAATAATTTTGTGAGAAAAGTACAGAATACCTACTTAATTGTACTAGGTAATAAGTACCATATTATAGAGATCGTCGCAGCGGAATCCTTTATTACATGGCATGTGACATGGGTCAGCTTGTGAACACAGCAGGTAAACACTAAATAAAACCTAACATTATCCGGTGGTGTGCTGTATGTATATTATGTACCTAAGTAAGTGTATGAGTGTATGTTTGTGAATGAATGGCCCGGGGGTCTGTGTCCAGCTGACCGTGTTGCGGGCACACGGGTACACGTGAGATTGGATTCGCTCAATAGTTAAGCAGCTATTTTCCAATATATCTAGGTGACTATTATACTGGATACAAATACAATCCGTTTCACTCTAAATAAAAATCTAACGCAACATCATGTCAACTACAAATACGAGCAGGTCTGTACTCTGTTTTAGGATCATTGCGAGGAAGAAAAACTGATTACTGGGTTGCAGTTTTTTTTTACTTTTTCATTTAGTGATTTACGTCAAGCGGAAATGTAAATTATCCGTTATAACAACATTATGATTAGGTACATATTATAATATATTATTGAGAGTTCATTATATCTTCCTACCTACCTAATCAATTTATTGTAGAGGTTGGAATAAAAGACAGAAATAAGCATCAGAAATCGGTGTAGGTGTAATATAACATAGTACTTATGTGTTTTAGAACTTGTTTAATAATATTGAAGAGAAATCATGCAATGGTTTCTCTAGCCGCAATTAATTAGTGCCGTCAATTGCGAAGGGTTCTGTCCGCGACGGCGATGGAGAGGCGGCGGCGAGGCGGCGGCGCGGGCTGCAGCGCGGCAGGGTCATTACCACTGCAATTTCACAACGCATTTTATGCAGCCTCGGCCGACGACCCCGACCACAACAGAACGAGTCTCCGGAACAGCATTTTGAATTTTTACCTCTTCTTAATATTTGTTTTGGAAACGTGTTTGTAAATACTAAAACACAGTAGGTACCTACAGGAAGACTCGACCGAGGACTCGCGTTGTATAATAAAATTCAAATCAAATTACATGCCACACGTGATTGTGACTGCATTACGGTATCATTAGCTTTACAACGGATACGTACCTACAGTTGTATGTAAGTTTATTTAGTTCTATACATAGTTACAACAAACATAGCATACATATTTTATAATCAGACAAAAGATATAATATGACAGCACCAAAAACTATGAAAGAGGTCGTCGACGATTGGAACCCGCGTCCTCGCAATCCCCATCCCATTCATTCGCTACTGCTGCACTGATCCGAGCAGTCTTTCAAACGATTAAAGCAGGTATTAAGTACCTACTGTAGTAGCCTAGAGTCTAGATAGGTAAAACAGTTTTAAACTTTTCTTTGCCTCTCAAACAGTTATTTTGCGCTAAATTATATACGCTTGAATAGTTATGTTGCGGAACGTCGCTAACAGGCTTTTCGGTGAATCTGATGGTTGTTCTCTCAGCTCTCGACGTCAATGCCAATGGCGTGAAATTAGTTTAGTTTCAGTCATTTGCAACTGACGTCGGACCATTCGACTGGGTTTCACTTGATTGAAATCAAGACAGTGTTCAGAATTCAATTTATCTGTACAAAGATCAATAAACTGATGTACCTAGTAACGAGTACCACACAGACACAGATATGGATCATTGTTATCTGAAAATAGAATAATTTAATTTACTACTTACGTACCGTAGGGCGATTTAAGGTTATGTAAACTTTTTGTTTGTATCTAAGTAAGTAAGTGCGTAGTGTTTTATAATATAAAACGGGAATGTAACATTTCCGCTAAAGTTTCAGCTCGGTCGATAGAGCTGTATGAATATTCAATTAACCGGGCTCGAGTTTAATTTGTTTCTAAATTACCTAAATCTAGTATGAAAGCCTGCGCGTCAGTGAATATTAAAATTACTGTTGCGGAATTTTAGAAATTGATAATATCAAAGTATTTCCATTTTATTTAGCCTAATATCTGTCAGGTGTTAGAAGATGATAATACAGATACACACTAGTAGGTATTTACATTATTACCTAGGTACTTATACCAATATAAAATTTTAATTGAAACTAAGTATATCTTTGAAAAAAAAACATTTTAATAAATCTATGTTTTAAACTCGTAAATACGAACTGCAGTACCTACTTGTACTATTATATATTCTGTGACTGCAGTTAAATATCAACTAAACAAAATTTATCCTAGGTAAAAAGTAACATTACTTAATTCATTATTTTTATTTGTTAAATAATTGTTGAAGTGTAGGTATTGTAGTACCTAGGCCTCGGTCTCATTGTACGAGTGTGGTCATCTCAAGTAGGAGTACATAGGCTCACGCCTATGTACTCTATATATATATGCGCTCTATGTATGCGCCAGAGCGATCTAAGGGGTTTCTTGCAACCCTCCTAAAGCCTGTAATAGGATCGCCTCGAGGCTTAAACATCCAACGCAATAGAGGAAATTAATAGTTTCAACTTATTCCGGAATACCTGCAAATAGGTCTTCTTTGAGTCTGTGTGTAGGTAATAACCGTACCTAACCGATTTAACTCGGGGAAAGCTTTACGTATGATTTTAAACGGGTATTTAGAATTTTCTCTTATTTGTTTAGATAAGTACGCGAAATAAATAACTTTAATATTTTTTGCTAACTGCTATATTTCTAATTTGACTGGCGTGGATACAGTTCCCACTCTTTGGTGTTGCAATCCGCGAGTAACACATAACCTTGCAATTAAGAATTAATCACAGAGTGCAAGTCAGTTGCAATTTGTGTAAGATACAATTTCGCACTCCAATTATTTTTAAACGTTTCAATGAAGAATCTAATTGTAGTTCTAAATTGCTGGTTGCATTTTGCATACATTTTACTTAAATTGGATGAAATGCGTTGTACAATGTACCTACATACATACATACTTAGTATGCACTTACTTAACTAAAACGACTTTTTTTAAATATATAATTATGTAAGTAGGTACTATTTTTAATGGTTGCTATAACTTTATAAGTATGTCAACAAGCCTATACTTATTTGTAGTCGTGAGGCTTTTTACATTTCCACTCAATATTATAATGACCAGTCATGCGCGACGTATGCGCACGATTACATTAAACGTCCGTCTTTGTTTATAGTAGTAATGGGAACAAATGCATTGCTATAAGTAAAACACATGAACTATGCCTTCCTGATTCTATGACATAATGGACACAATAATTTCTTATGCCTTCACGGTTGTTACACATTGGAATGAAACAACTATAACGGATTTAACTCGCGTATTTTTATTTTATTTTATTTGCTGTCGTTTCGGATTTTTTACAGTTTCCATAATCGTAGCACGACTGAGCTGACAATAGTCTAACGCTAAAGTCTAAAATAAAAATACGCGAGTTAAATCAGTTATATTTGTTTCATTATAATAGACACATTCATATTGTCTCAAAATTCTAGTGTTATATAACGAAATAAGAAGGCTGCTTATTATCATCACAATGGTAGATTGTATCGCAGTGAGATTTCAGCACTGCCCGAGATGAAAATATTTTGTATTCAGACGGCGAGAAGAAGAGAGGAAGAAATACGTGGAGTGATTTTTTTAAAGTAGGCGTTCTGGGGCTGGAGTTCTGGATACTCCTGGAGTGTCCTGGAGTCTCCAGGATAAGGGCAGCGCGCTGTGGTAGTTGTCCGGGGGAACCGCCCGACGGCGGTGTGCGACCACAGTACCATTCTCTTGTTTGAATAATCACGATGAATATGATTTTTGAAATGGAAATCGCAGAGCGCAAGCACGTTGTCTAAAGTCTTCTTCAAATTGTAAAAATTGCGCTGATGTAATTTAAATGTCTCAAAGTACTGACAAGACGAGGAAACGTTAGTAAACGAGTTGTTTACTACCAGAATTAAAAGAGCGAGGAACTAGTTTTGTGCAGTTATACTTAAGTACAGTAAAATTTACTGACACGGAGTTTGTGTAATGCGTAACACGACATATCAGCCGCGATATAATACTTACCTACTTATAATTATATACTTACGTAATATTGTATAACTGTATTGTGAGTACCAATGAAGCGAAAAAAGATTGTAATTTTATGTACCTACGAGTACTTATGAATATTAATAATCATGTTCTTGAAATGGTTGTAAATAGTACCACGTCTCTCTGTTTCATCGCAGTGAAGCTTTAACTTCCCTTGACTTTGAAATCTAAATTGAGTCATACTTCATACTGTATACTGAAGATTTGTCTTTATACGTTAAGTCAGCACACGCTTTTATTCTTTCGACGTTCGATTCGTGTTTGTTTTTTTCACTCAAGCTATCTTTAACTTCTGCTGCTTGTCTATACTATCTATACTAATATTATAAAGAGGAAAGATTTGTATTTTTGTATGTTTGTAATGAATAGGCTCCGAAACTACTGGACCGATTTCAAAAATTCTTTCACCTTTGGAAAGCTACATTATCCCCGAGTAACATAGGCTATATAATATCACGCTAGGTCTTATAGTTGCGGAGCAGTAACCGAAAATGTTTCAAAAACGGGGGAAAAGTATCGTTTCTGAGGCCTTAAAAAAATCTTAAGTCCCCCCGTGCGAAGCCGGGACGGGCCGCTAGTAGTGTATAATTTCACAGTAGTTAAGTGACACTATATATGTTTACATGTCGCACACCTAGATCTAAAAGGAGCTAACTCAAAAATCAGAAGATTTAAATTAAACACACGCTAAAAAAAAGATTCCGATTCCTTACAACAATTTCGCCTCTCCCGAAAAAGTTACTTTTTTTGAGTTTGCTCCCTTTGGATCTAGGGGTGCAATGTATTGTATGACTTCGGTAAAACAGACTTTGAAAGTATTTTGCGTATAAATGATTAAAATCTGTTGACTGTCGCGCAGTTACTACCCCACATACTTATTATCAGTTTCGTCGAAGCGAATTACGTATCTCCGTTTTGAAATATAAATTGCAGTGAATCCCCTGTGTGTCTGTGTTCGTGCGAAACTAAACAAGGACGCGTCTGGCCTCCGCTCCGCAGTGACGTCACACACATCTGCCTCATTGCAAACTATACTTTTGTTAATTGTATTGCATCTGTTGATTCATTGAGGTTTCGTAAATGTATTCGTTTTTTTTCCCGCAACGAACTAAAGAAGTAAATGAATCTTTCAATTTTTGTCTAGTCTAATATTATAAAGAGGATAGGTTTGTTTGTTTGTTTGGATTGAATAGGCTCCAGAACGGCTGAACCGATTTCAAAAACTCTTTCACTGTTGGGAAGCTACACTATTCCCGGGTGACATAGGCTATGAAAAAAGATGATCCGTGCGAAGCCGGGGCGGACAGTTAGTCGAGTAATAAACAGCAAAAATTAGCAAAAGTACCTAAATATTAACATGTATTATTATTGCTAGTCACAGTCGCGTCCGTCTGCTTTCATTAGCTGTTACCGTATCTACTAGAGACTCTAGTCTAGAGTAGACTACCACTCCAGATATAACATGAATTTGCATATATTTTTGTATACTGTGATATAATTATTGAAGCAGTGTTACCAACTATGACACTTTGACAACTACAATATCAACATCTCTACCAGTTCCGTTGTAAAATTGGAATAAGAATCAGATTACTAAATAAAATCTAAACTATGCACTTTGATTACCTGTTACATAATCACCGATCAGTATCCTGAAGCTTCATTTGCGAAATACACTTCTGTTTGTTCGTCCTTCTATTAGCATTTTAATAATAATTTATCTAAAAGTACTTATTTCTTAGCTGCAAAGTACAATGGCATGATGTCGGAATCGAGGCGTGTCGCGGCGCGGCGCGGGCGCAGGCCTGACCTTTCTAACGACGATCTCGTGAACTGTAAAAGAGCAAGGCTATGTGAATTGGTCATTTCAATTGATAAGGAGATCAAATTATTACGACTATTGTCAGGGTATATTTGACCATAGCTACTTGTAATATTATATTTTTTATTGGCTGTTAATGTTGATTAAACACAATAATCCTCCTTATATTTTTCCGAGATAAGAAATATTTATATAATTCTATTATGTATTATGATTAGAATTCAAATAGGTATAGTTAAGATAACATGTTAGCGACATAACAGCTTTTCATGATATATATTATTATATGTGATCAGACCTCCTGATACTCCACAAGCATTAATTATCTATTTTCATCCGTTGCCTAGCACCCATAGAACGTGATTTGATTAGTTTGGGATTATAGTTTGACAATAAATGAGAATTTTCGAAAGATATTTGTACTTCTATACTAAACTAATATAATAAAGGGGAAAGGTTTGTTTGTTAGGATTGAATAGGCTCCAAAACGACAGGACCAATTTGAAAAATTCTTTCACTGTTGGGAAGCTACACTATTCCCGAGTGACATAGGCTACCTACCTATAGAATATTTTGAAAAAAAACTAGGGATCCGTGCGAAGCCGGGGCGAGCTGCTAGTAATTCTATAATAGAATATTACGGTAATATAACATAAAGCATGCATGCTAATTATTATACCTACTCGTGCCCGCTAATACTCATTGAGCGTTTTTCATCAGATTAAAATAATAACGGACGCGTGGAGATGAGCTAATTACATTTTAAAACGTAATATATACGCAAATGGAATAACACAAAAGTGCAGTGTATAATGTCGGGTGATAAAATACGGTTTTGTGCAAATTGCATCGTTCAAAATAATGGGTTCTTGTTTGTATTTCAATAATGACTTCGTACATTATGAGAATTCTTTGTTATGAAATATTTTTAAAAAGCAGTGCACAGTTTCAGTTAAAAATGTCTTAGCTCGACTTCGTCATTAGTTTAATTTAACTTGGCAACGGTTCTAACGATTTCAAATAATTTATGATAAGTAGGTACATGGATTAAAATTAGGGTCGCCAGACAAGTGAGACAAGAAAAAACGTATAAAAGGTCTTGGATTATCTAATCTAAAATTCGAACAGGTATACATACCTTTTTACAATAATTGTAATTAATCTTTGGCCGTCGGTAATTTGGCACTATCTAAAGAAACGCAGACTACTAACTAGTTAAACCCCGCACGGTTGAAAACATTCAAACAGAAGGCAAGTCTAGTTTCATACCGGGGTGTAAAATCAATGTAGCCGAGTCAAGAAAACGTACGAAAGGTCCTGGATAAATAATTTGAACTCGCGTATAACTTTAGCATTAGACTATTGTCAGTTCAGTCGTGCTACGATTATGGAAACTTTAAAGAATCCGAAACGACAGCAAAAAAAATTAAATCAAAATACGCGAATGGGTTTTGATGACAGTTTACAATAATACTTATAACTCATCAGAATAGCATATAGGCTAAGTATATTTTATGACGATATTGAGTAAAATACTCATTGTGCGCAGACGAAGTTTCGCTAAAGCTAATAATATTACTTATATAGTATAATCGTGAGAATGCTTGTAAAAGCGAAGCTAAGTACATATATACCTACTCTTGAGTAATAAAACTAACCACAATGACGTTGACGTCTCGTGATGCAGTTTATCAATTTTGACCCTATTCGTTAAAGCATTATAAAATAATGATTGGTATGAGAACTAGTCATTCTAACTGTACTTATATGTATATGTAGGTACTTAGCTTCAACTGCAAACGAGCTGAATCTACGCGTTGCTCTCCATTCTCCTTATTTAAATATACACGTGTAAGAAAATCGATATTTTTTTATTACACCGTAAAATATAAATCATAGCAGGTAATTCAACATAAAGGTTCTTATACGTTTTATTGTTTGCAATGAAAAATCCAATTGTGCTTGGCTTGTTAGCATGTTGTGCCGGTAACTATTTACTTTCAATAATTTAAACTTTTAATTAGAAGATCATGAGTTGTATAAAAAATATTTGTAATATATAATACCTACCTACTGCTTATTAAAAATAATCCATATCTCCTTCCAGCAATATCAGAAAAAGGTATTACAAAAGAAACTAAACATAAAATGGAGAAAATGTTTCTAAATGAAACTTTACCTTTTCATAATGTGGGACGGGATGAGTTTCTTAATAAACTACCAATTTATGAAGAAATGGAAAATATTAATAGAAGGTTGGATAAGGATTTCGTTAAGAAAAGTTTAAGTGAGTTCACTATGGTGAAACGAAATTATTTTCACGTCACCCCTGAATTTAATATGAATAAAGCAATGACAGAAAATGAGAAATTTACAAAGGCCGTCATTTTAAATAGCTTTAGAAGTGAAATTGAGAACACAAAAGAAAATAATAAAGTTGGCAATATTACTACAAATAAATGTAATAAAAATAAAACAAAAAATTACACTGATAATAAACAATCTTTAAAAACTTTTCAGGAAGATTCTAATATAGACAATACGATAGGCGTAATTAGCAAAACCTACGACTATATTGATTATTCAAAACTTAAAAAACATAACAGAACGGGAAACGAGATCGACCTCCATCCAACGGACCTTTTAAAAAACCTCGAACTTATAAATCTTCTCACCAAACAAAACGAATTAATATATAAACTAATAGATCGTTATCAAGCTGATAAGAAAGTTGGAAGGACCTCGGACAAGGACTTTGAAGAAATCTTAAAATCTGTACAAGAGAAACAAGTGCGAATAGCCAACGTGACGGGCACCGACGATAGACATAAACCAATTAACCAAATGAGAATTGAACCGAACGAAACTGATTCGGATAATAAAGACAGACATAAAAATGAAATAGTAACAATATTCGATGAAACGGAAATTAAGAATGCGTTGAAAAACGACCCGTACGTGAAAAGGATATTGAAAATGGCGAATATAAAGAAAATGAAATATTTGAAGCAAATACAAAAACAGCAGAAAACGCTGAGGCATTATTGACGCTTGTTTAGACGCCGTCCGGGTCCGGGAGTGTCCGGGATGTGCTTAACAAAGACTCCACTTCCTGGATGCTTGAAATAAAATATTTTGTGTTACGCGATCAATAAAGAGTATTTTGTATTGTGTTTTGTTTATAATCGCGTATACATTTGTTGAAGCTTGCCCGTGAATAACGTCAAATATTCAGAAAAAAAAATATGACATTAAAATTAAAATAATTTAAATATTAATATGGTATTCCTTTGAAGTGAGTATTGCGTATATTACAAAAAGACATAATAAATAAAGATTTGCATACCTACCAGAATTGAAAAGATAATAAACTTGTTATTATTTAAATAAGAAAACATAAACTGATAATCTTAATAATATATAAATCTAGGTATCTTTAGAGATAAATTATTTATATAATCGATTGTATAACTTACAATATGTGAAAGCAATTTAACTATTCATTAATCCAAAAGTTTGACCTTTTCGGGCCGCAGGTCGCGCAAAATGGCCGAATCGGATTCGTATTGCGAAGAGCATTATGTAACAACACAGTCATCGCTGTCTTCATTAACTAGCATGATGTCCCCCGACGCGGCGTGTTGATCTGTCTGTCCGTCTTTAATAATGTTTATTGTAACTGGATAATTGAAGCGACTGTCATTGCGCCGGAGGTCGAGAAATCGAATCTTACTAACGATAAATACACAAATCGAGATCTTTTTTTTGTAAACAACTTTTTTTGTAAGTCTAATTATGTGTCTAATATATATAATATGTGGGCTTAAACTATGGACTTCAAATCCTAAGTATTCATGTACCTACGACTACCAATCAAAGACTGCCAAGTGAACCATCACTAAACCTTGGCGAGCCGTACCTTGTGAAAAAAATACTGTGTGTTTATAATAGTTGACATCTTCCAATTGGACACTGAAATCGGCTGCTTAATGAATAATTCAGCGCTGCTCTACAGTCTACACGTATCAATCGTATAATCCTCATCCGAAGACATCTATTTATTGAATTGAGCATCTCAACCGTGTTCTGGAAACATAAGCTTGCGTCAAATTCGATCGCGTCTGGTGCTCGACGACCCGACGCGGCGCCGATCTAATATCAACTCCAACTGGAAGCTAATGTAATCTCCAACGGGAGACAACTGCGAATTCGCAACGAATTGACACTTTATTTATAGCTCTAATAACGTTATGTTTAAGACAACAAAATACTTCTCTATTATTTAAATTAAATCTTTTTTACTGGCGGCACTTGCCATCCTACTCCGACACAAGGACCAAGGCGATTTTTATGTTCAATCAATAAAAAAGTTATTATTTGCTTCACAAGAACTTTAATTTAGTTAACGGACCCACAAGTTAACACGTTATTTGTACACTAATGTTTTCTAGTCAAAAGAAATTCATTATTTTAAATTTATTAAGACCCAAGCCTTAACATCAAAAATACATTCTTAAGATTATTTTTAATAATCCATTGGTTTATATCCCCAGTTCGGTGACGAAATGGATGGAATGTATTACATTCAGTACATAGAAGCATATAAATTAATTCCATTTTATTAAATCTTTGCGATTTGTGCCCAACCTGTTGCGATGATTCGTCGGCGCTCGGCGAAACGATAGATTAGATGGCTGTAATGGAGTACGTCTAACAATCTTTATTTGCGTGGAGAGGGTTTTCGACTCATCTCTGTATTGTTTTTGCTGTACAAAGATTCTCGACAGTCTAATTTAAAACGGATTATCCCCTAATCCAATTATTTACTGGATTTTCTTGAATTGGTATTGTTATCTTAATGCCTGTTATGTAGTCGACGCAAACTTTTGTTATTATTTTGGGATCCCGGCCGAATAAAAACAACGCAACTTGAATAAAAAAAATATTTTGTGACATTCTTTATTTTTTATATTTTACTTTTCAGATCCAACTGACCACTTTATGTAGGTACAATTACAATACATAGCGTATTCTTTTGTGATATTTGATTTCTATTTACCTATAGGGTACCTACTATATACAAATAAATATCATCATCATCATCATCATCATCAGCCCGTCGCAGTCCACTGCTGGACATAGGCCTCTCCAATTGCACGCCACTTTGCTCTATCTTGGACAAATAAATATATAGGTCATTAATTGTAAGTAGGTAGGTAGTCAGCGGTGAAGTAGGCACTGTAGATGAACTCAAAGTCGTTATGGAAGTACATCCGTTAATTGTTCTAATCCTGATCTCTCAAATACACGAAAAGTGAAGGTAATCGTTAAAACTAGCTGTTCAAGCGTAAACGTAAAATCCATTAAAAATTTCACCCTTAACATTTTATTTGGAGAGAACAATAGCCAAGTACTTACTTATTTATCTATTTACAATTAAGGACTAAGCCGGGAATTCTTTCTTAATTTGGAGAATTTCTTGTACTATACTCGTAATAATACAAATATTTCAAAAGCATGACAGTGACAGATGATGAGTAGTTTTGTTCGGAAATATGAGCGTAAAAACAATAATATGTTATGTGTAGGTCCCTGTGTAATGTTAGTATGATGAGCACGAGTACCAGGTTATCCGGGGTACTTCATCCAAGTCTTGGACGTATTTCTGAATTGTTATTCGTAGTTCAGTCCCTGCGGAATCATTGCTTAGTGAATCTACCCAAATATATGTTCGCTTGTCTCTCTAAATTGCGAAGATCGCTGGGTCAGCTAGTTTATTTATGAATATATTTGCTGTCGATAGTGACATGATGTCTGCTTTTCTTCCAGGTAATACGAGGAGTGCACATCGAGCCGGCGCACGTCGTCAAGAAGCGCAGTATAGACCAGCCGCTCAGAATAAGCGTTATTTATGATCATTCTGTGTATAGGTAAGTGTATATAAGTATATTTTAGTTCATTTAAACATAATTAAATAATAATTTCAGATGCTTTTGCGGTTATTATACATTTTGTCAAATAATAGTAGGTTGGAATAAATCAATTTACAAACAATTTATACGTCTGTTATTAAAAACTAGAATTGTGATGAGCAAGAACTCAATGAATACGTAATAATTTCTAGTAAATATTTTATCATTTATTTTACAGGTTGGAAACTGAGAAGTTTGATATGATCAACGTAAGTATATTATACATACAAGTTATATCCTATTAATTTACACTTAATTTTACATTAGCCTAAATTTTCGTTCCTATTATTTAGTTGTGGCCTAAAGTTACTTAGGTTCTCTTTAGTATTGTCACTATGCAGTCACACATATATGATTAACTTCTCCCAGCGACTTTGTCTGCATAGAATTAGTAATTCGGTGAGATAGATGATGCGTCAAAACCAAAATCCCTACCAACCATATCTCATCAAAGTAAATTCAACGGTTTAAGCAGACCATCGCATACTTTTTAATATGTCTATGTATGGATAAATATCCCATTTATATTACCTATGTTTGTCATTATTACAGAACACGATATTGCCTGACGCTGTTAAGTTCTGGGAGCAAGCGCTGAAAGTGAGGAAAACGGGCGGACCTATAAAGCTGAACAGGTCAGTAGAATTATTGCAAACCTAAAGGTACGTTTACACGCTTGCCAAGGCTCGACAAGCGTCCACAAACACAAGCGTGTAAAGAAGCCGTTTGGCTTGGCTTGCGTGAACTTGCGGACGCTTGTATCCGATCCGGGGGGCTAGACAAGTGCCCAACGTTCAACGTTAACGTTAAACGTTAGCACCAAAATGTATGGGATTTGACATTTGTGACGTACGTGACAGTCGTTCGCGGATGTCAAATCCCATACATTTTGGTCCTAACGTTTAACGTTAACGTTGAACGTTGGGCACTTGTCTAGGGCCCCCGGACTATCAAAGGGCGTCTGCGGCAAGCGCTTGCGACGCTTGGGGCTTGTGGATGCGCGTCGAGCCTTGGCAAGCGTGTAAACGTACCTTAATAATTTCTGATGCCTTCGCGGTTATTTTACATTGGAATGAAATAACTATAAAAGGATTTAACTCGCGTATTTTATTTTATTGACTGACGCATTTTTAGCATAAGACTATTGTCAGCTCAGTCGTGCTACTATTATGGAATCTGTAAAGGCTCTGAAATGTCAGCCAATAAAATAAAATACTCGAGTTAAATCCGTTTAAAGTTGTTTCATTGCAATATTGCAAACCTATTGGGAGTCCTGGCGGGAGCAGGGAACACCCCCGCAAACAAACTTTATATTAGATATTAAATTATTTTGTAATTACCCTCGTAACGTATATTCGGCACGAGATCGGTCTGACGCACTTCTGCCGATATCGCATTAAGAATTAACATTGTTGAGGACTAATTTGCTCCGTCTCGATGTTTTTCGCCGTATTAAAAGACTTGAATTAATTATTTATATGCGTTTGCAACTTTTCTAGTTACGTATTTAAGGATTGATTTCTTTTATTACTTATAGGTTAAATTAGTAAAATCGTTCTTATAGTAATTAAGGTTCGGTATCACAAACAGGTAATCACGTAGTAAGTTTGTACAGTCGGCATCGTATTTTATCACAATCAGTTTCGTTATTTTACACATGCTCAGCCCCTCAGTCTCTGGTCGGTCCCTTTACTAGGTTTCTTTCCGTAATTTTATAATCTGTGAGGTTTAAACTATGCATGATGTCTCCCTGGTATATCTATGGATGTCCGTGTATATTGTCGGTAAGTGTCGTGTAATCAAAACATGTTTATACTCCAGGGTATGTACGGGTAAACTCGATAAGTACATTTTTGTTTTTGTAATCCGTTGTATGAAATCTTCGCCCGTGGTAATCACCCCATACATAGGTACAGTCACCATCAGATATATAAGAACGGGCGAGGTATACAAATACATCTGAACAACATTAAATTTCAATAAATTCGTTACGGCAAATAAAGCCAATAATATCTGAACGTCCAATTCGTCACAAATATAAGAGCAGCAATTTTTCAATATAATCTGGACACATAACAACGCAAAAATATCTAAACAGTACAAGTGTTCATAAATATCTGAACACTTAAGGAAAATATACCTTAAGTCACTGACATATAGTTTACATTCTATTGTACAGATGTAGTGAATATTCTGTCTCGTGGTATCATTACTAGGCTCTAATCAAACGCATATACCTATTATAAATTTCAAACAATCTAAATAATACTGTCTTGGCTTAATGCGTAAGATATCGCTTAGTAAACCGAGCATCATGGATCGAATCCGACTGGTCCACATGCATTTTATTTTTATTAACGGATGGGAAATATGACATATATTATTCTTTTTTTTTAATTTCTATAATAAATTAGGTTACCTGCTATATTAAAATTTTATTTGTCGCAAGTTTTTTAAGATTTTTTATTTCTTCATTTATTATAGTCTATAATACGGTGGCAGGACATTCGGAGATCGGACATACGTAGAATCGAAACTCGTATTAGTATTTGCAGTTCGTTTATTACCTACGGACTTTTACAATTGATGAAGTTGTTGCGTACCTAATTAAACGACAAAGTATGTAATTAATTAAGCTCCATCATGTCTCATCATTTCATCATCTGGTTACCATAATAATTTATACTTTACACAAAACGCAGCTTACATAGACTAAATAAACTATAACTAGAATATACACAATTTAACTAAGGTTAGTCTTGGAAGTGTCTCACCGACGTCTTCAATACAAAATAAGATCTGAATAAAAATACAAAAGGAATAAAATTAAAAAAAAACACAAATTCTCCCTGGTCTCGAACTTAAGCCAGCCGCGTTCTATGACCGCGCATCCGCCGTATAAACCATGAGGCTAAGCAATCAATTATCAGGTTGACGAAAATTGATTACCAATGTTGACAACGACTTGTCAACGACCATAATATTCTTTCATAATTAAATAGGATACAAACTAAACAGTGACAGTTGAAGTTTGGCAACAGAAAACAATAGTAAGTATGACAACGTCGCAATTCACGTTTGCTTTGCTTACCTAGTAATGATACCATGAGACAGAATATTCACTACATCTGTACAATAGAATGTAAACTATATGTCAGTGATTTAAGGTATATTTTCCTTAAGTGTTCAGATATTTATGAACACTTGTACTGTTTAGATATTTTTGCGTTGTTATGTGTCCAGATTATACTGAAAAATTGCTGCTCTTATATTTGTGACGAATTGGACGTTCAGATATTATTGGCCTTATTTGCTGTAACGAATTTATTGAAATTTAATGTTGTTCAGATGTATTTGAGTACCTCGCCCGCTTTGATATATCTGATGCTGACTGTACAATTAGAATGAATAGCACAAAAAGAAGTTTTAATAAAACAAACATTATCACATTTTCTTTAATCACGTAGGTAAGTACATTTTAATAAATAGGCATATACATAATAAAATCTCATCGTGTTATATTAAGTATAGTAAAAATAGTTCAATTTCATTCCGGCTCCATTTCTAAATTAATGTGTCAGTAACTCGAAATTTAATTTTAGGTACCTAAGGCCACGCAAAGCTGGGTCAGGTAGGTACTGTTTTAGACGAAAATATGGCGATAATAAACGAAAAGTTTCTAAGTATTTTATAAAAAAATCGAAAACATTGTCTATTATATCCGATCCTTTACTCATAAAATGCAGTCAATCCATTTCGTCTCCCTAACAAATTGCCGTACCCGCAGATATAATCAATTTTTTTTACTGTTTAAAGTTACCGAGAAAGTAAGTATTGAACGGGTTCGATCGCTTGACATAGTATGTATTATGTTTAGGTAGCTTCAGTGAACTTCTGACACAGCAGCGGCACCTCGCTGCCGACGAGCCGGTTGCAGTTCGGGCAGTAGTGGTTCTTGTTCTTGGCGAAGTCGGTGCAGTACACGAGGAACGTCAGGGGAAACAATCTGAAAACATAAACAATAATTAGAAAAGAGTCTCCATGCAGTTACTAGCTTCTGCCCGCGACTTCGTCTCCGCAAGTTAAGCACTCCTGTTTTACCCTTATAGGAGGTGAATTTTCAAAAGTCTTTTCATAGTGCTCCGTTAAGTTATTTAAAAAGAACTCCCGTGCATAATTTTAAGTTTCTAACCCTTATAGTTTAAGTCCTGCATTGATATGTCAGTCATTACGTCAGATTCTCTTTTTAGGTATAGGTATAGATTGTTAGTTGTACTCGACACAATAGACATTTTAATACTGATGGTTGACACAATGGGTAGTCTGGGCATTCGATCAGGAGCTTGGGTGATGTGCATAATACATTTTTCGGCAATTAAAAAAAGGCGCACGCAGTGGAGTGTTCGCGGATAGGCGCCAAGCTAGATGATATATAGGTACTATATGAAATGCATGCGGCATTGCTCACCCACACACGAGGAAGGACATCCCCAGCACGTGCGTGACGAGCCCCGTCTGCCTGATGACCAGCGTGTGCACGCGCTGCCCGCAGTGGGGGCACAGCACCACCTTGCGGTCCGCGCTGGCCAGCCCCAGCGGAGACGCGCCCTCCGCGCCGCCGGCTGCGAGAGATGCTGCAGACAAGCCGAGGATTCATCACGAGACACAATCATATACCGCGACAAGGGACGGCATCGCTTGACAGTTTTACGACACATTGTCGCGCGATAGGGATACGAAGAACGATGTTTCCTGACTTGTCGAGTAACGTTGAGCGATTTCAGTCGACGTTGTGGACGACAAGAAATAAAAATAAATTTGCCCGACAATTCAGAAAAATAGATTCAATCGATTGTTCACAAGAAAATTTCACTGTAATTAGGTACCATTTTGAATTTCAGATTGTCTTTTCACGTATTAGGCACATGACGCAGTTACCTACTTGGTGGAGAAGTACGAGTAGTATCAACAGGAAAACCATTCACCCTTTAGCGAGGACGCGGGCGGCGCCTTTCATGTTATTCGAGCCTACTGCTTATTTTGTTTGAAGTTAGATAACGTCCGGAACCCGGAGCCTCGGGCGATGTAAATAATGGATTACGATCAATTACGATAATATTTACGTTAATGATAACAGTTCAGACGCGAACTTGTCAGTTCTTTCTGTCTGTTCAGTCTCGTACCTACATTCAAATGCGTCTCTGTTTCTGTATATTACAGGACATTGCTATACACTATACAGCTCTTTCAAATCACTGCGTCTCGGTGGAGGCCCTTGAACCAAAAATGGTTCTTGGTTAAATTGTCTTTCATCGCGAGAGGGCGCTCAAAAGACGACCAAAGGAACGACTTTGTCACTTCTCGCATTTATTTTTTTTACGTTCCTCGTCAACCAAAATAGTTCGTACCTTCCGTGATGACAATTGTCCTAGGCGGTTCAGAAGAGCTGTGTGCTGTTTGTGCGGGGCTCGGTGCGGTTAGAGTGGGGCTCCGCAGGTCTATCTCCGAGTAGGCGGGCGGAGGCTCGCGGTACTCCGCCACGGGGAGGGGGGTCAACGAGAAGCCGTCGTCGGGGGTCGGCTGCCGCCCGTACACCTGCGACTCCTTCGACATGAAGCTGGGCAGCCCAGAAGAGGATGCATACCCTGGAATTTAACGAATGATCTTTCACTCTTAAATATAGTATAGCACCTTATTAACAACAATTTTGATGAGTATTGTGTGTAAGCTTTTTTTAGGAAGAACTGAATATAAGCATGAAGTTTGTCAGTGTTGCTGCTGTGGAAATAAACAGTATTTGCCTTCCTCTATTGGAAATAGGCATTGTGTACCTGAGGATCCCGGGGAGGCTATGTTCAAAGTGTTGGGCGGCGCAGGGCGGGGGCGGGGGCTCGCAGGGCTCCGCGGCGCGCTGCAGGAGCCCTCGCTGTCCGAGCACTCTGAGACGAGCTTCGGGTCTATCCGTCGGTTCTCGAACGGGTCGTAGAAAATTGTTTCCTGAAAATAGAAAAGTGAAAAGTGTTTATTAAGACTAGATAGTAGTTTGGTTAAACGAATCCCGTAGTGAACCAATGTGCTTGTCCTCACTTTTATATGACTAAGTCGTATTCAGAAGCTCGCTTTACTTAGTCTATTATTTTGGATAGGTAAATATTTCATTTTCTCTTTCCAACTGAATACTGAAGCGCAATTGGCCCGCTACAAAAAATTGTACCAAGCAAAGCGGGATTATAGGCTGGTATTGAATGAGTAGCTTATATAAGTAGTAATAAGTAGAAGTAAATGTTCTCCGTCTTACTCCGCTCAGTTCGGCGATGCCGCAGCGTCTGCGGAGGTCGATGAGGAGACAGGCTCGGTTATGTCTTTGAATTCACTCCCTATTCACTCCGTACCTGCACGTAGCTGGTCTCTGCAGTGTCGGGCGGAGGGCTGGCTGGCTGGGCCACGTCGCTGGCGCTCGACGACGGCAGGTCGATGTAGATCACTGGCTCGTCTATCTCCTTGTCTTTCTTATCCGGTGGTTGCGTGTTTTGTGAGGGAGCGGGTTCAATTGCCTGGAATACGTATATTTTCAAATATTTAAAGAGCTGTTAGCTGCTATAATATTATTCCAAGTGCTAAGAAGTCAAAATGTAATGTGTAAATATTCTCTTCCACTATTATTAATATGAAGACTACTCACCCTGGCTTCGCAAGCCTCGTCATCGTCCGGAATATCCACGTACACGACCGGTTCGATGGACTCCCGCGCTGGAGCCTTCACAAACACAAATAATTTTCACCAATTGTAATCATATTATACAAAGCTTGGCTATGCGAAATAATATGCCATATTTATATATAGGTATACTAGCGGCCCGTCCCGGCTTCGCACGGGGGGACAAGATTTTTTTCATAGTTTTACGTTTATACTTTTCCCCCGTTTTTGAAACATTTTCGGTTACTGCTCCGCAACTATAAGACCTAGCGTGATATTATATAGCCTATGTTACTAGGGGATAATGTAGCTTTCCACAGGTGAAAGAATTTTTGAAATCGGTCCAGTAGTTTCGGAGCCTATTCATTACAAACATACAAAAATACAAATCTTTCCTCTTTATAATATTAGTATAGATATAGATTTAGAAAGATCTAGAGAGACGAGTCAAGGGCAAGCAATATTTTTTTATTTATGTCTTACATAAGAACCTTGTCCTGATCATAACAGTCGCAACAAAAAAAGACTTGACATCGGTTCAGCCGTTTAAGCGTGATGCCGTGACCAAGGGAATTGGGATACATTTTTGTATAGTTATTGGTTAAGCCTTATTCTCTAGGTATCAAGAGGCATTATGTACATGCCTTGGGGTATATTTGTTTCCGGGGAAGGTTGGCCCACCTGCTGGCGGTGGCCGCGTCGACGGAGGGCGCGTCGATCACGTGCGGGTTGGAGTACGGGTAACCCTGGTAAGGTCGAGAGCCGCTCGCCATCGTCTTAGCTGAAATTTCAAATCAGAAGATACGTTTTATTAACACGTACATAGAAAACGTTAACAGCCTACAAAGTAAATTTATATCGGATTTTTCTTATGAGTCTACCTTAGATGGTACTAGTTAAATCTTAAGTCTTTGGGGTAAGTTGGTATCTAAGTACATCGCAGATGTTTCTTGTGCTCGTGCGATCACCACCATACCATGAAACTGAAAATTGTAGGTATATTAAAATACTTTTGGAATTGTAGATAGTAATAAATGTGAGTGTTGAAAATGCATGCTAAGTTTATGTTACCGATTTACAATATATTTAATTTTGTTCTTGTTTAGGTTTAAAATTTTGTATTTACTATTAACTAACTACTATAATGATGTTTTGATATGCTAATTATGTAACTATGTAAGAATTTAATGTGAATAATTGTATAACATAATTAACGTTTTGGTTATGACTGTAAGTTAATTATTGTTATTAATAAATAAATAAATAAATAGGCAAATATATTTAAAAAATAAAGTACTTATTCAGATAACTAGGCTGTCATTTTTAGTTTTTAAAGAATAACATGGTAACTACATGGCCTTCCTTGATTACCTGCTTGTTATGTTGAAATAACCTTAATTAGATTCACGTAAACTCTTATGTATCACAACAAATCTCGTAAGAGTCACAATCTATACTAATATTATAAACATACATATTCTTATAAGGAAGCGTCATACTGATGTCTCACTTATTATTTGTCATGTTCAACTGTTCACTTCAAATGCGATTAAATTTTATAGTTGTTACTTTAAGATTTTTATAGGTACTTTCTTTTACAATAGATACTTATATACTTATAAATTTCAATGTCTACATACAATGAAGCAGGAAAAACCAACTGATTCTACTAGAGATCAAAATTAAAAAAAAAGACATGCACACGTGACTTCGTGACGTCCATTCATGTATTATTTCATCACTTTTAAGAAACAAGTTTTTCGTCATATAAAACTTTTTACTCCTTAAGATTATTGTAATAAAGGTGTGTTTTACTTAAACTCAACGAAAACTAGTTTCCAATACACTTTGGGCGTATTTATTAATATACACATACCGAACAAAAATACAGTTGATGAAGCTGGACATGTACACTACCTAGTAATTAAATTTAGTTCTTATATACTAATATAATAAAGAGGAAAGGTTTGTTCGTTTGGTTTGAATGGGCTCCAAAACGACTGGACTATTTGAAAATTTATATCACTATTCGGAAGCTACACTACTCCCGAGTGACATAGGCTATAAAAAAAAGGGATCCGTGTGTAACCGGGACGGACAGCTAGTGGAATATAATATAACCAGACAGCAATTAACAGCCATCAATGTGATCAATAACGATAAGAGATTTTTTTTTATATATCGGAATTCATTATTTTTTGATTAGATAAACAGACATTAAGTTAGCCGTCCTTAAATAAGATCTCGTACACGAACACGGTTCGATGATGTCGTTACAAGGATATATATTTCTATACTAATACTAACGGTCCCGGCAGACGTCACCCTGCCAGTTTGAAGTTCAAATTAACTTAAGTTAGAAAACATTTGTATGGGAAAAAGAATAGGGCTGTTTTTAGGGTGTTCCCGGCAATCATTTGAATTCTTCTCGTCGTAAAAACCATCCTTGGACTTCAACGAACATCTAGAAAAAAGAATTAGCCAAATAGGCCCAGGCGTTGTCGAGATACGCTCTTACCAACACATTTTGCGATTCATTTTTATATATAAGAAGAAGAAGAAGATTATAAAGAGGAAAACTTTGTTTGTTTGGTTGTAATGAATAGGCTTAAAAACTATTGGATTTCACCCTGAGTAACATAGGCTATAGATTATTTTGAAAAGAAATTAGGGATCTGTGCAAAGCCGGGGCGAATCGCTATATAAGATATAATCGCAACGCGTAATACGCTGTTGTATGTTATAGGAACCTACAAAATTGACTTCAGTTCGCTTACTCACTCCAGTTGTATGTGCTCTATATGTTACATCATCTACTTATACTCGTACTAATTATATATCTAGCCGTTTACTAATACACAAGCAAATTAATATTATAATTATTAATGAATCCTTACCCGATGTAATAATAGTATTAATTATATCAGCTCCTCCTATCGATTAGAGATATAAGCCTCACTCCACTTCATATTACTTTCTTTCACTCACTGCGGGCACTGCGGGGACAACCAGAGAAATGTATAAATTAGTAGGTATACGATTTGTTGAAAACACTGCTGTGACTTAAGAATGTTATACAAATACAAAGTTTTGAATGTTATTGCGCTGTCGTGGGGAATGGGGAGATAAATTGTATAAATACATATATATTATATTAATAATTATATTACCCAAAATGGTTATATAATTTATTTATACTGTTTACGTTTGATTTCAAATAAATGAGGAGTATGTATGTGCCTACGCACCGCACCCGCTGCACTGTAGACCAGTAATAGAGAAGATGGCAAATTATATCCCATAAAAGATTAAATTTACATCATTTATTATTTAAATTTTGTTTACGATGTTCAAAAACAGCGTAGATACGCTACTTTCATTTATTAGGATTTAATGGAGAGCTGATTAATTTCTCGGTAAAATGTTTTTCTAATAATAAAGATTTCACGGTACGCGCTTAATCTCTTTTCCTGTTTTCTGTTTTTACCGTTGGAGCCGAAATTATATCCCATTAAAATTTTATTTAATTCTTGAATATTGCTTGAAAATGCTCTCCTGAGGGAAGTTTCGTGTAACGACTTAACGTTATTTAAAGAACGTGAACAGTACAGCTGCAGCTCTACCTAGGTATTACAGATCAGCCCGTTCCCCCAAAGACAAGTGACACATTCGCTATTCGATTTGACATAAGCTAACGAAAAGTCACGTGATAAGTTTACTTTCAATAATCCCTCACCTACCTACTTATGTTATGTTTTGTTCTATTGCAATTCGTAGGCATAAGCAGAACGGCATTTATATAAAATAGGTGTCGAGAAACGAAGCAATATCAATTGAAATCTTATTTAAACTACAAAACAGTCTGAAGTCAGCACACCGTTTCCATTAAATTTGTTAAATCACTATTACTCTTGTAATATTTGCACACATTTTTAACACACACCTCTTCGTTACTGTACTGTCGCAGCACTGCGTTATGTATCTTATCAATACGCAGATTACGAGTGATACCGCGCGACAGAGCGCTTTATTAACATGATGCTGATAAAAAAAACATATAAGCCGTCTAAAAAGTATAAAAATAATAAAGACTTGATATTAGGTAGGTACCTAAGTAAAATAGGTATTTCTACAAAGAAAACGTCACGTCGGGGGGACCGCTCATCATTTACCTAATTGTACCTATCTATATTTACCTACTATGTATCGAAATCTAAGGTCCCCCGACATGACGTTTTCTTTGTAGAAATACCTATTAATACTTAGGTACCTACCTAATATCAAGTCTTTATTATTTTTATACTTTTTAGACGGCTTATATGTTTTTTTGTCGGGGGTTTGTTAAAATTTTTAATTTATTTTTTTATTTCATACTTTTTGAAAGTAGGTAGGTAACTTATTATTTTTTAACCAATTTCCATTTTACATGGAATTCTGTAATGTACGTCTGGTCCTCTTTCATTTGATACCTCACTCGGTTATATTTGTAGTCATTTGGTTAACCATTTCCACACTTTCAGTCCCTATATTTTTTGAACTACTTAACCGATTTTCATTATAATATCAATTTTGTAATGTACACGTGATCCTCTTTCATTTGATACCCCACTCGGTTATATTTGTAGATATTTGATTTTCCATCCCCACTTTCACTCCCTATATTTTTTGAACGGCTCAACCGATTTTCATTATAATTTCAATTTTGTAATTTACTCGCGACCCTCTTTCATTTGATACCCCACTCGAGTATATTTGTGGACATTTATTTTTCCATCCCCTCTTTCACCCCCCTCTATGTATTAAACTACTGGTCCGATTTTCATCAAACATAGCTAAGAACACTCCCGACATATTCACCTCTTAAACAAAAAAAACAGAATCAAAATCGGTTCATGCGTTTGGGAGCTATGATGCCACAGACAGACACACACACACACACATACACACACACACAGACACGTCAAACTTATAACACCCCGTCGTTTTTGCGTCGGGGGTTAAAAAGGAAGATAGAGGGTTATAAACAAAGTAAAAAATGTAAGCATTAACAGATACCGACATACAGAATGGTCGCGAGAACACACGTCATGTAAATTATCTTACGATACTTGCAGAAATGCAGTTTTTCTTATCACTTTATAAATATGTACCTACTACCTACATGGATCAATAGAAATAGCCAGAGCGAGGAAGTAACCGTCTCTCAACAATCAAAGACACCCTTGCAGTAGATTATAAAACGAGTACTTAGTAGTGTACACACAGCTCGTTAAAAAGTTCCAGGTGATGTACACCAGCTTAAATTAGCGTGTCAAACCTGCAGGTTCAATGTGATTCTTGCTTACACATTAAACCTCTTAATTAATATTCCGCTGTGAATACAAGGCGAATGTATTCAGAGCAGTCTCTAATTTACCCACTGACGTTTGTTAATTAATATCTAACTTCGTTTGACGAGCAACCTACGAGATATTGCTACTGTATCTTAAAACCTCGCGAATATGAAGACCCACTGAATACCTATCGGCGGCACAGAGCGTAACTTTGAAGCCTTAAGTAAATTAATATCAAAATTGAAAATGGTTATTTACAATTTTGGTTGGTCTCACTTTAAGTGAGTAGGTACATTGACAATCTGCAGCTGGAAGGGTTAAGAAAAATGACGAGGGAAAGAAATTTTATCTCCATAATTTTGAGACGTAGGAGTCCACCGCGGCGCCGTCCAGACCTGTATCTATACTAATATTATAAAGCTGAAGAGTTTGTTTGTTTTGGAATGAAACAACTGTTAACGGATTTAACTCGCGTATTTTTATTTTATTTTATTAGCTGACGTTTCGGATTCTTTACAGTTTCCATAATTACTGTAACTTTACGTTGACTTTAGCGTTAGACTATTGTCAGCTCAGTCGTGCTACGATTATGGAAACTGTAAAGAAATCGAAACAGCTAATAAAATAAAATAAAAATACGCGAGTTAAATCCGTTAACAGTTGTTTCATTCCAATGTGTAATAACCGCGAAGGCATCAGAAATTATTAGTTTGTTTGTTTGTTTGTTTGAACACGCTAATCTCAGGAACTACTATTCCGAATTGAAAAAATCTTTTGTTAGATAGACCATTTATTGAGGAAGGTTTTAGGCTATATAACATCACGCTGCGACCAACAGGAGCGAAGAAACAGTCAAAAATGTGTAAAAAACGGGGAAAATATGAAGCCTGTATGAAGAATAATTATTCCACGCGGACAAAGTCGCGGGCTCAGCTAGTCCATAATAATATAGGTCCGGTCCGCGCCGCCCGCGTCCAGCTGTCCCCAGCTACCACCACCGACCACATTGAAGGGGACCTACCCTGGCTTCCGGTTCGCACTGGCCACTCGAGATCGTTCTGAATCTGCCACTATAATAAGACTCCGAGCCTCGGAGTCCGAGAGTGTCTCAGGTCCTACAAATCTCCACTGATATTTTTATTGGTGTGAATTAAAAACCTACTTGCGCCAATTATCAAGTTCGATATCTGTCAGTAATTATACGAGACTCGTTTCTGTGGAAGCCGGTGTGTGTCGGGACTCGGGAAGGGCGCGCAGTTCCGTTCCTCGTCAGTTGTTTCCAGCGCGCTGGAGCCGGTAATTAACTTCCTTATAAAGCTAGAAAAGTATAACTATGTTGTCGTTGCCGCTTTGTTATATTATAAAACATATGTAGCGAAGATCTGAAACTAGCTAATTAGAGTGTTATTTCTTGGTAATTTTACAAACGGCTGTAATGTTTTATTTAATACTAGCTTCTGCCCGCGACTTCGTCCGCGTGGAACTCCTCCTTTTTTGCAGTCGGTTAAAAAGTAGTCTATGTCCTTTCTCAGGCTCCAGACTATCTTTGTACCAAATTTCATTTAAATCGGTTCAGTAGTTTTAACGTGAAAGCGTAACAGACAGACAGACAGACAGAGTTACTTTCGCATTTATAATATTAAGTAGGGATTTAATATATACTTAACTCTTTTGGAAACAAGGATTTGTTTATTAGGTTTTCAAGATCTAAGTCATTCTAAGTATTTAATTTTAGCCAATAAACGAAGAACACGTTCTTGTTTCCGTTTATATCTCATACCTATTGAAGCGAGAGTTTTGAGAGGTTGTTTTAATAATGTTTTGAACAACTTTCAGGCTTGATGGGAATTTATCTACTGTTGAGAGCCGATATTTCATTTATAACTTTTAATAATTCTGAAACTATCCATAAAAGCATAATCAGGGCGTTAGGGTTCGGGGTGTGTTATGTAATTTGTATAAATGTCACCGAATCCAAGTTTATTTCTTACAGCATGATTGTATACCTATGTTTGTAATACTTGTTTCAGGAAGTGTCCCACGCGGCAGGTGTTCGTGCGCGACGGGCGCTCGCACTGCATCGACAGCTGCCACGCCGACACCATGTGCGGGGAGGTCAAAGTGCCGGAGGAACACCTCAATGTGAGTACCCTACGGCTAATGGAATAGTACTCGCGACTCCCCTGCTGGCTGCTCTGCACGGGTGCAATTCTGACACTAATTAGTAGAGAAACCTCTTGAATCACTCTATCGATTTAAAAAACCGCATATATACGGATAGCGATAGAGATAGCGGAGAGCGACTTTATTTACCACTAGCTTCAGCCCGCGACTTCGTCCGCGTGGAACTCCTCCTTTTTTGTAGTCGGTTAAAAAGTAGCCTATGTTCTTTCTCAGGCTCCAGACTTTCTTTGTACCAAATTTCATTTAAATCGGTCCAGTAGTTTTAGCGTGAAAGCGTAACAGACAGACAGACAGACAGATAGAGTTACTTTCGCATTTATAATATTAGTTAGGATGTAGTGATGTTTCTTATACATTTAATAAAATGCTTTGAGGCTTTGGTTTTCAGGTGCTTCGTTCTCTATTGAAGAAACATCTTGTCGCCATTTTTTGTCGCGTTCGTGTGCGTATATGACCTGTGTTTTTATTTAAGCTCTAAGTACCTAAAACATATCATTTCGTTAGTAAATAATGTGTAGATCAAATTATTTTCATCTATTCGTAGTGTTTGTCGAACACCTGAGACGAGTGCCTGGGAGCGTAATTTGATTCAGTCTGGAAACTTCATTGCAAGTCATCGATAGCATTAAAAGATTGTCTGTGAGTGAATAAACGGGATAAAGAACTCCAGGTCACGTGTCCGCCGCACACCCAGCCAGCGGCCAGTAGGTACTACGAGACCGCTTGAGATTCACTTCTGCCTGTTCGCTTAACAAATGGATAGGATAGTTTGGATATTGCGCATCACATGTATGTAATTTAATCAATAGGTAGATTAAACTTTTGTATCTACATTGTCTTTATTCTGACATTTATTTATTTATTTATTAGAACACATACAGTCATTATAAGTGAAATAAATTGACATGTACCTATATCAAGTTCCCTGCAAACTGAGGAGTAGGTCTGTTTGGATTTTATAATATGAAACCGTTTGTGTATTTCAAACTTTCTTATATCAAATAAGTGTGATCTACAGTTCTACACGTGTTAGTTGATTATTTTATTTATAATCCATTGCGTTCTCTTGTCGATCACGCCATTTCGTTTGAACTCCAATCTTCGGCAGCAGCACGTCGCCGCTCGTCGCCGCCAGCTCCTCGAGGGGATACTTTGTTACATCTTTGGATTTGGGAATATACTTATATACGGGCCTTTTCTTAGTGTCCGATTTAAAATAATCATAGTCGTCGATATCATTGGTTATAACATTTTTACTTTTAGTTGTTCTTTCGGTTTCTACATTAACCGCTTGTTTATCTCTTTTCAAATTCACCTGACCGTAATCGTCATTGAAAATTCTTTCAATGTAACCAGTAGTAGAAACAATATTTTTAGTTTTTTTAAAATTAGTTAGTTTTGGATGTCTCTCTCTACTTTCCTTGTTAATTTCTTTTTTATATCTAGCATCCGCGCTGACTTTAGAAAATTTCTTTAATTTATTCTCCCGCATAACATTTTTCTGTTGAGGTCCTGTCTTCCCTGTAGTTCTCTCGTACACGAATCTCGTGGTGCTGCTCGTCATCTTATTTCCAGTCCATCCTCGTTTTAGATTCTGTTGTCCGTTTCGGGCTGGTGATTGTGGAATATGGTTTTCATATGCGTCATTTTCTTGTGATACGTTTACATCGGCTAATCCTTCTAGCTTCAGTGACTTGCCAGCTTTTACAATAAACTCGGCGACATCTTCAGCTAACTTATCAGAGAAAAATTTTCTGGCTATTTTCTTTATGTCTTCTACATTCGCCGTTAGTAGTATGAAGGTGTGCGAAACGTGGGATAGTATAAGCAATTGTATTCCTGGAAACAATATAAATTGGTAAATTATAGATTTTTCTATAAAAATGTTTATGACCCATATAATGACAAGGTAGGTAAGTTATACCTATATAATTTTATCTGCATAAAATACCAAAAGTAAAAATATTAAAATTTAAAGAAAAATGGCAAAACCATTGAAACTGACGCAATAAAATAATAAATGCATATTGCATACCTATATAATATGTAAAGTTAAAAATAGTATAGGATACATCACTGACACTGAATTCCACGAAACAGCGTAAATAACTAGTTCTGCACAGCTAGTGGAGATATGGATTGGTGGTTCAATTGGTATTCCGTATTCCGATACTTCGTGCTCGTATCATAATATCAAGTCGATATTAATACTGAACATATCGCTATAATTCCGAGAAGTATTCACCTATTAAGTAATGATCATCTGTAATGTCAAGGGTGGATCCAGGGGGGAGGGTCATGGGGGTCATACCCTTCCCCCCCTCTCCCGGGCTTTGGTATAGCGGTAGATATTTTTCGAAACTTATTACTTTTAATCAAATTACTATTTTTGAATAAAATATGACTGTGACTGTGCTCTCCCCTCCCACTCGCGCCCCTGTAGATCCACTCTTGTGTAATAATGGCTTCCAGGCGCAATACAATTCAAATACCTATACAAGGGAAGTTATATTGCTTCGAGTATTTGGTTCCGATCATGTTTAGATCAATACGTACTATCTGGATATCTCAATTTTAAACCAAAACTTTTTAAAACATCGAAGATTATGAAATAGTTAAAGTCGTTAATGAGCTATGATTTTATTATGTGAGACGAGACACTTACCGATTAATAATATAATGTTATGCCATAACATTGTTTCATATATCCACTGGTTATACGTTTAAGATTTTTCAAACTCGAGTACTATAACATTTATGGGGTAATAAAAATATACTGCAAATAATATTTTATGCGGTGTATGTTTTTATTTCATCAGATATTGTAGTTAGATTGCTTACTTAAACAAATAAACAATTGTATGTTTTTTTTCCTTTCTGTAACATTAGTACTCGCATATAATAAGGATTATCAACAATGAGAGTTTGGTATAAATGAGTCTTAGAACTTTTCAGATTATGTGATATTTTGCGCCCATCTTTTTTTTATTTTTCTGTCAAAACTAATACCTTCTCCTGGTGATAATAATTACTTACAACAAAAAGTTTACAACCATTTGTCCCATAAAATAGTAACTATACAGAAGCACGGGCGGTACATTACACGATTTCTGTATAGTTACAGTGTATTTAAATATTTTAAATGTGCTCGATGAAATCACTGTATTCGCATGCAGACGGCGTCGAGAGCGGAACGTCTGAAATTAAGTATAATTTATTCATACACTCATACATAGTACCTACTTATAGGTAGACTATATATATAGCGAAGGCGATGAAGGCGGCCGATGGAAAAGTTAAAATAAAGTAAAGTTACGTATTCTACTACGAGTTCTCTTTACAGTGTTATGAGTAATTACTGAATATGTATGGATGTATGACTTCACCTGAGATGTGACAGGCATCCATTAATAGAGATCGGTATTTTTTATAACTCAGTGTAGCTTGCCACTGTTGGGAACGGGCTTGGCTAAGCTAAGTTTATTTATATCAATAGATGTAATTTAGAAAAGCAGCCCTTTATATTTTTAACCTACTCGTACTCCCAGGAGAGTCTATAGATATTACGATTTAAACAACGTCTTAATTCTGTTGAAGCGACGTAAGTATTTGGTAAAATCCCGTTGGATCTGTGAAGGTAGAAGTAAGAAGGTCGTGTTCCTCGTTGCAGCCTTGCTACGTGTGCAACAGCAGCGGGCAGCAGTGCCGCGCGCTGCCGCGCCCGCGACCGCCTCCGCCCCCGCGCCCGCGCCCGCGACCGCCCCTGCGCCCGCGCACGCCGCTCGACGACGCTCCCGCCGCACTCGACGCGACCGCCGCGCCTGGTGAGCCCCTCGCGACCCTCGCGCCCCTCGCCGGCAACGCGCTCCCCGACGACCACGACGACCTAGACGCACCCGGTAACAACATTTGTCAAATCATTTGTTAGTGAATAAATCTTAAAAATATACTTTTACACGTCACATGACGCTATCTATATCTTTCCAATTTGGATAAGAGTGTACTTAATCCATCAAAAACACAATTGTATAAATGTAATGCCTTCAGCGGCGGAGGAGGAGGAGCCGGTGGGCGTGGAGGACACGGACTTCGTGTTGTACGTGAGCGCGGTGGAGACGGAGCGGTGCCGGCGCGGGCTGACCGTCGCGTACGCCTCGCACTGCCAGCAGGAGAGCGCGCTCGACAGGTGAGTACACACGCGCACGCGCACACAAACACACACACACACACGTTATAGAGATATGAGACATTGTGACCAACCCGCATCTAATGGTTTTTGCGGCGTATAAAAGTATCAGTCACTATCATGCTTTTGAAATGAGTAAAAGAGTATTTACCGCGACCTAGAAACCTTATGTTGGCACCATAGAGATACGAGATGTGTTATAGAGTACGGAGAACAGAAAAACAATGATTAAAGGATATAGGTGAGTATATAGGATATAGAGCATATAAAGATAATTAATAATTATCTACTTCTGAGAATTATCGTCAAGGAAACTGAACTCATGTCCATGTCAACTACGACGTAAACGTGTTCTATTTTATTTTTTAGTACGTATTCAGTTTACTTCTGCGTAACAGAACACTTATTTGTATCGTCTGGTGTCCACAGGCCGGTGGCCGGGCACGCCAACTTCTGCCCCGGCGAGCTGTCGACAAAGTACCGCGACCTGCCCTCCGTGCTGTCCACCGTCAAGCACGAGATGCTGCACGCGCTCGGCTTCAGCGTCTCGCTGTTCGCTTTCTACAGGTGACTGACGAGACATGTGATTTCTCTTCGTGTTTACGCCCTTCCAGTGGTCATCAGCTCGCTCGAGTTGGTCACATCTGTCATATCGTCTGACCTTGATAAGAGCTTGTAAAAGCCTAAATTGAATAAATATATTGTTGATTTTGATTTGATGTCTCAACCTCCTAATGTGCTCTTGGTAGTTGTTAGGACAAAGCATATTATTGACCGTAATCAAAGTAAAGTGGAACTGAGACTTAATTATTCTGTATATTACACATATTGAGAGTTACGTGTATCTGATTGTTAATGCTCGTTGACTCGCAGGGACGACGCGGGGGAGCCTCTGATGGAGCGCCGCCCCGACACGGGCAACCCGCCGCTAGATGAAGAGTAAGCTATCGTCATCATTTTAAATACATATCCGGATTTTTCCGATAATGCTGACTTACCGTTTTCTTTTATAATCGTGTATGTTCATCTACTGTCTGCTAGTTGTCTAATGCTGCAAGTTATCTTCATGTTTTATTTCTCAGATTGCAGATCCATAAATGGTCAGATCGAGTGGTGAAGAATATAACCCGGAAGAACTGGCTCATCCGGGGCGGCTACATGGAGCGCACCTTCCACATGATCGTCACGCCGCGGGTCGTCAAGGAGGTGAGTCATCCAAACATTTTTAGAAAACGCAAAATGTGTTGGTAAGTAAGCGCATAACTCGACAACGCCTGGCACCAACCTATTTGGCCAATTTTTTTTTTTAAATGTTCGTTGAAGTCCAAGGATGGTTCTTACGGCGAGAAAAAATCGAATTATTGCCGGGAAAACCCTAAAAACAGCCCTTTTCTTTTCGGAGTTCGGTTTCGGAGTTTTCGGAGTTTCAAACGTTGTCTAACTAAAGTTACCTAATTTGAATTTCGAACGGGCAGGATGACGTCTGCCGGGACAGCTAGTTCCATATAAAGTTTGGTTTGATGTTGTAGTTGTTATGGGTCTATGTGTGTTGTGGTCAGGTCCGAGAGCACTTCAACTGCTCCTCGCTGGAGGGCGCCGAGCTGGAGGACCAGGGCGGCGACGGCACCGCCCTCACGCACTGGGAGAAGAGGCTCTTCGAGGTGACTGCCCTGCACACCTGTCATACAGCTGATGAACTTGACAAACGGGATAGTCCGCGAAAACACTAGCAGATGATACATTTTTAACTTATGCATAATATCAACAATATGTCATGTAAAATGCTTAACTAAATCCACGGCTTCGGTATTAAAGGAAGCGAAATTGAGTGAAGTACTACTCAGTGAGTGTACTACTTAACATTTTGCCATCCAAGCAGTACAGAAGTCCTATATAAGCTGTACAAAAGTAAACTGGTGGAGGTAGAGTTTTGTCATGTACATTTGTTTATTGTTTATGTGTGTGCAGAACGAGGCGATGACGGGCACGCACACGCAGAACTCCGTGTTCAGCCGGATCACGTTCGCGCTGATGGAAGACACGGGGTGGTACCGCGCCGACTACTCGCTGGCGGCGCCGCTGGACTGGGGCCGCGGGCTCGGCTGCCGGTTCGCGCAGGCCTCCTGCAAGCAGTGGCTCAACGACCAGCGGCTCAGGTCGGTCCACGCTCCATGCTCCACACTCCCCGTGAACCGTCCATACTCCCCGTGAACTGTCCACACACCTCGACTTCTGTGCCACACTCCCTTTCAACTTCCACGCTCCCCGTCTACTATCCACAGTCTCCGTGAACTGTCCACACTCCCCGTGAACTATCCACACTCTCCGTGAAATGTCCGCGCTCACCTGTGAACATTGCACTCACCTCGTGAACTGTTCACACTCTCCGTAAACAGTCCACACTCCTCGTGAACTGTTCACACTCTCCGTAAACAGTCCACACTCCTCGTGAACTGTTCACACTCTCCGTAAACAGTCCACACTCCTCGTGAACTGTTCACACTCTCCGTAAACAGTCCACACTCCTCGTGAACTGTTCACACTCTCCATAAACAGTCCACACTCCTCGTGAACTGTTCACACTCTCCGTAAACAGTCCACACTCCTCGTGAACTGTTCACACTCTCCGTAAACAGTCCACACTCCTCGTGAACTGTTCACACTCTCCGTAAACAGTCCACACTCCTCGTGAACTGTTCACACTCTCCGTAAACAGTCCACACTCCTCGTGAACTGTTCACACTCTCCGTAAACAGTCCACACTCCTCGTGAACTGTTCACACTCTCCGTAAACAGTCCACACTCCTCGTGAACTGTTCACACTCTCCGTAAACAGTCCACACTCCTCGTGAACTGTTCACACTCTCCGTAAACAGTCCACACTCCTCGTGAACTGTTCACACTCTCCGTAAACAGTCCAGACTCCGTGTCCACTGGTGAGTGGACAGTTCACGTCCTTCACCAGCGTGGAAGCTGGTTTGTAATTATCGATCTCTGAAAGTATTTATGCCAACAGTATACAGTGTATTGAATTGGTCATTCATAATTACGTCACACGTCATTGGAAGAGGGTTGATCACGGGGTGAACTCGTGTGATCATTGATGAAGACCCCCTGAGTAGGACACATGAGGGGTCGCATAGCACCCGAGGCGGACGATGACGAGATAAGAATAAGTTATTTTTTGCTGTATAAAGCTTTTTTTACCATGTTAAACGGCTCAATTGTACATAGACCTAAATGTTTGTTTTCTCTGTTAAAGCGACGTACCGGAGAACTCGACCGCCGTGTAAGTTTCTGTTTGTACGTTTGTTTGTTTTAAATTATGTTTTGTGCACGTCTATTCTAGAAAAGTATGATAGCATTTTTTGTTTGCTCAAGTTAATAGAAGTAATTTACCTATATAATTATGTGTCATGTTATTTTTTTGGTGATGGAAATATAGCAAAAATGCACGCTATTTCATAAAATTATGAGTGAATGACTTTTGGGTTATATATGGCAAATATGTACTGGTTCGTAGTCCAAGCAAATTGTATTTCATTATTTATTATATTAAACTGTATAGTCTCCTGATCTACCTGAATGTGAGTAGGTACGCTCTGTTGAAACACGTACAAGTAATCTGTCTACGAATTATTCCCAACGAGTCCTAATTCAATTTGTTTTTGATTTTGGATTTTCGTGTGTCGTGTCCGCCCTTGTTTTGTCTCGATCAGCAATTTTGTGATTTCGTCTGTAATATTATACGATGTTGTTTTTTACAAGCTCCAATACTACGGAAGCAACCGAGTAAGTGTTTTATGTGAATACATATTATAAAAGAGTAGCGGCGTATGTGGCTTATTATTATTGAGGGAAAATATTTCAGATTAATATATTATTATTACATAGCATGCAATGGTTCAAACATATTTATGAAAATGTATCTTAATGCACGCATTCAACGGTTTGTAAACTTAAAATTTTCATTTCGTTTTCTCGCGTAGAGTGCGTGCTTTGGAAGCATCCAGAAAAGGGCCTCGAAACTATTATAAATCATGTTTCATTAATATAATATTAATAAGACAAGACAAATGAATATGAGTATTACGTCAATGTCATTTACATAATTAATGTATCATATGTGTATATGTGTATGTGTGTGTGTGTGTTAGACGCAAGAACCCGGCGCCGTTCTGCGAGCGCATCAAGGGCGACCCGCTGCGCACGGAGTGCTCCGCGCGGCGCAGCGCCGTCGTGCTCTGCAACCTCGTGCGCCACGACAACATACTGCCGCGCGCGTACCAGGTAAGCACCACCACCACCACCACACCACCACCACACCACCGCGCCACCACGGACCACGAGCCACGGGCCACGGGCCACGGGGGCCTGGTCTAGACAACTGCCATTCCACATTTGTTACCTCCTACAGTATTTCGCATATGCTCACGTCGATCAAATCAAACAAACACTCATTAAAGTATTAAGACACGTAATATTTATGTATATATCACGTATACGTAGCAAATCAAAAGTAAAAGTTAATCGTTTGTTTTGAAATACATACTTAGGTACTTACTCTTTGATCATACTATGATTTTAGTTAGAGCGCCATCTTGTGGTATTGATCGACAAGAATTATTCAGTCGCTAGATGGCGTGCAAATAAACTTTAAGAGCGCCATCTATCCATCTAACCGAGCGTATCTCGCGACTCGACGTCATTCAGCCAACTAGCCTTAGTAAAAAAAGTTTAGTTTTATAATGTTTCGTTGAATTGTTCCAGCACTTCGACATATTGCCGAACGTGCCGGCGGGCGAGGAGGCGCACTACGGCGGCTCGGTGTCGCTGGCGGACTACTGCCCCTACCTGCAGGAGTTCACCTGGCGGCACAAGAGCGTGCTGGTGCGCGGCAGCCGCTGCTCCTACGAGGAGAACACTCCCAGTACGTCATCTACATCTACACGATATCGAGGCTATAAAGCCTATCTTACTAATATTATAAACGTAAACGTTTGTAAGAATGTAAGGATAGGGATATATCTGGATGTATGTTGTTAGGTACTGTTTTACGCAAAAACTGCTAAATGGATTTTGATGAAACTTTACAATAATATAGATCATAAATCAGAATAACATATAGCACACCTAGATCTAAAGGAAGCTAACTCAAAAATCTGAAGATTTTAATTAAACACACACTTAAAAAAAGGATCCGATTCCTTACAACAATTTCGCCTCTCCCGAAAAAGTTACTTTTTTTGAGTTAGCTCCCTTTAGATCTAGGGGTGCGAATATAAGTACTTACTTAACGCTATTGTGTGCAGACGCGCAGACGAAGTCTATTTTTTTTTTAATTAGTGCGAGTTCCATTATTAAAGCATCAACACTGTTTCGAACCCCGTGAAGAGCAGTAGTTTGTGAAGAAGTGTAATTTATGTCAAATGTGTGTTATGTATTTGACAGAGACTGACGTCAACTTCGCCCTGGAGAACTACGGAGCGCACTCCAAGTGCTTCGACCACAGCGACCGGGTGTGGGAGCAGAAGTCGTGTAGACAGGTATCACACCTATATATTATATGGTCTAGATTGTAATCTCATCTATTAGATCGATATATTAAGAGTCTTTATAACATTCCAGATAAGAGAGTGGCAGCACTGGGGCTCGGGCTGCTACAAGTACAAATGTGAAAGCGGTCGCCTACATATTGTGGTAATTATAGCTGACTGTACTGCAAAGGAATTTACGCATATGGCGCGGAACACTCCTACTGTATTTGCTAGTTATTGCTACATATGTAGTTGCTATTAAGCAAAGTACCTACTGAGACATGCAATAAAAACTTCGTCGACACGATCACCACATTTTACGGTTCTACATTTTATTGTAGTATAATTCTCTAGCGAAAGGAGGTAATGGGACGTGGGTCCAAGTTCTACAGAGGTCCTCAATTATTACCATGCTCGATTTTGTGTCATTTTCTTAAAATTATTCGTAACTCAACAATTAACATTAAGTATATTTATTGTTTAAGTAATTCTAAGATAAAAAAAAATATTTTGCCTGATTACTTACTTTTATTTTATTTTACATATGCTAATCAAAGTGTGTGTGTGTGTGTGTGTGTGTGTTTGTAGGTCGGCAACTACACGTACACGTGTTATTTCCCGGGACAAATATTACAAGTGCGCATCATTAAGAAGGGCTGGCTGCACAAGGGCGGGGTGGTCTGCCCCTCCTGCAGGGAAGTCTGCGAGGCGGAGTTCACCGTGAGTACCTTCTTATATAATACACTAGCTGTGCACGCGACTTCGTCCCCGTGGAATAGTAATAGTAATTCTTCATATTTTCCCCGTTTTTTACATATTTTCCACTGTTTCTTCGCTCCTATTGGTCGCAGCGTGATGTTATATAGCCTAAAGCCTTCCTCGATAAATGATCTATCCAACAAAAAAATATTTTTTCAATTCGAACCAGTAGTTCCTGAGATTAGCGCGTTCAAACAAACAAACTCTTCAGCTTTATAATATTAAGTATAGATATACAATAGAAACCTTTTCTTTATAGACTTTTGGAAATTGTACATTAGAATCGCTCACGAAAACACGCCGATTCAAGGTTGATTATAAACATAGTTGTTATTATTTACAAATTATTTTTATTACAGTCTCGGAAAGAATATTGCAAGGGGGCGGAGGAAGCTCCCCCGCCGAACCTGTACCCGAGCGACGTGCTCACGTGCGCCGGCCGCGCGCTCTCGCCGCCCGCCATCTTGGCCACGGCGGCCATTTTGATCACTTTGCTGTTCAGGGACTAAGCCTCTTATTATTGTAAAAAAAAACTTGACAATCATCTATAATTCACGGCCCTTGTATCATACTCAAGATCTGTTTCTTAATAAGGTATTGAGATCAAAGTACAGATTATCACAGTGGGATATTTTTGTGTACTTACTTACTATTTAAATTCGAGTAAGACTCGGTATCAGTGTGAACGTGTCAGTTAATGAGATGTTTATACATTTTTTTAATACCATGTAGAATTCGTAAAAAGTAATTTTAACTTTGTGTAATAATATTATAAGTTCCTCTGTCTGTCTGTGGTGTCGTAACCATTGAACAGATCTTATACCTAGTCGTATTAAGACCCAAGTAAGCTGTGTTTAACTTACCTAGCCGGCAAAATCGTCGAGATTATACAGTCATGAAAGAGGACTAACTGCCACTTACTTACCCGGTAAATAATAACTCTTGTATTATTTAACTTGGTGCTTTAGGTACCTACCTACTCTCAAATGTGAAATAGGCTGGTTTATAATTTCCTGATAAGTCTCGAGTAACCTGCTTAAATACTATACCAGGTGCAACTTTTATACCTACTTATTTTTTTTGTTACCGATCGTGTAACGTCCAGTCATTTAAATAAAAAACTTAAATACTTAATTAGGTAGTAAAAATGTGTTTGGGATTAAGTACTTGTTTATAGATTTTAAAAATATTTTTATGAAGATTTCACTCTCATGTAATTGTTTATTATACTTATACAAAAAAGTTAGGTTAATTGTATAAAGTATAAACCACGGACCGCAATTTAAAAAAATAGGTATGTGCGTGTAGGAATACAATCAAACAATTCATTTTTATTTTTCTAAAGTGAGTTTTTAGAATTATTTCTAAAAAGTAATTACCTAACTATGGCTAGTTACAATGTCGTCACTCATCGATTGTCGATTCCGTGTTATTTTATCGTTACCTCAGACTGTTTCTATAAAAACTATTTTTTTAAACCGCATCATAAAATCGTTATTCAATTTGTTTTACAATTGTAAACCAAAATTAGTTGTATTTATTTTATTGCTGAGTAGATCCTTTTCTCATTAAGTTTAATAAAAATATAACATTTAAGCAAACCAATACCTTAAATACTTACCAACATAACATTAGGTACACAACATTTTACATTTAACATAAAACATAACGATTTTGTATTCTGAATATGTAAGTAGGTACCTTCATATTATGTACTGTTGTTTTTGTTTAAGTATAACTTTTTAAAAGAAGGCATACAATCTTTTTTGCCGTGTTCTTTATTTGTATGTTATGTAACGTTTTTTTATAAAAGATAGCAGAGACTTTAATAACTGAGAATGTTTTAAAATATAACTAAAATTATTGCTCGATTATGTATTTACCATTACTTTTCTAGTGAGGGTTTTTTTATAGGTACCAAAATATATTTTATTTTATAAAGTTGTTGTTGTAACTCTCTATCTATATGTAATACCTATAAGGAAATAAATAATTTATTGGGTGCCAATTTTCGCAAACTTTACCCAAATCAAGAGAGTGGTTGTGAAGTACACTGTAGTCGAAGTACTTTTGAAATATGACACTTTATATTTATATCTACATACAACATCATATTTTTTTAAGGTTTTACTTAGTTTATTTCGTTTTTAAAATAATGTTATAATTTTATTAAAGAATCCCCGACACTAGGTAATAATAATTCATATATTTTTACTTAAACATTTCAAATGTTTTGTATATAAGCTATACCTACATACTTATAAGTTTATCTACTTGCTCCCTGCGTGAAGTTCCAGAACAAATATTGTTAACTGTTCACGGAAATAGAATATTGACTTTGATGGTACCTATACTACCTATAAAAACATACCGTCAATTAAGACAGCTCATTTTATATTAAGTTAAATACGTATTTTAGTATTAAATTGTAGCTTTATCCAAATATTTAATCGTAAACTTACCTACTATACATATTGTGTTCTGATGCATTTTGATGTAACAAGCATTCTGCGTTTGTGAGCATTTTTACTCTCGCTTGCAATGGCAAAGTGCTCACACTACATTTACTGTGAGCATTCAGTAGGTACGCTTAACAGTAATCTGCTCGTGTTCTTGTGTACTTGTAGTCTTGTACTTACTTGTTCGCATGCATTTCTTCGCTCGCTTGCGGATGACATATTTTGTATTTCGTTTATTATGTTAATGTAGCAGAGGCATGTCTCGATATCTAAAATACATACTTATTATGTTTGTATGTCACAGTAATTTGCAAGCATCCAATGTAAGAGTTATGTGGAGATAATGTAACTCCTTAAGGAATATAGCATTTGCTGTGTCCATAAAAGAAACATACAGAAAACTGTAATAACAGGAGCGAACCTCGAACCAGTTCTTTTGTTTTAAAAACATGGTTCGATTTTTCTGCAATCCAATAAGACACGTGTAAGAAAAGGTGGCGAGCGATAAATCGCGGACTTATTTACTTACCTACTTGATATTTCTTTAGGTCATATTATAAAATCGTAGAATATAGATTTTTTGTAAATTTTCTTGAATGCCATAATTTTAATTTATTTTCTTACCTACTTAAGTACGTTCCATTTAATTATTATTTGTATATATAACCTATTTTTATTTTTGTAATGGTGCTTTATTGCTTTAAATGTGATTTAATTATTTCTATATTATTTACTTTAGTTTATTTTCTGCGTAGTGTACTTATTTGTTAAAAATCAAATTTTATGGTTTATTGACCGATACCCACTGTACAATCAAATTATCGTTTTTCTGGTATTATCTTATAACGCACACTTAATAATAAAGTACAGGTAGTTTCACAGGGATGACGGCGGGAGGCGACGGGTAACCCTACACCATTGGGGGAAGGGGAATAAGGTGAAATGGCCCCACACCAGTGAGGGACTGATCACCCGACCGTTGCTGCGCGGTCGTCCCCAACTAGAAATAATAATATCCCTACTAATCCCTACTTCCCTACTAATATTATAAATGCGAAAGTAACTCTGTCTGTCTGTCTGTCTGTCTGTTACGCCTTCACGCTAAAACTACTGGACCGCTTTAAATTAAATTTGGTACAAAGAAAGTCTGGAGCCTGAGAAAGGACATAGGCTACTTTTTAACCGACTGCAAAAAAAGAGGAGTTCCACGCGGACGAAGTCGCGGGCAGAAGCTAGTTAATAATAAAGTAATGGAAAAAACATTAGGTATTAAACTGATATTTGTTATTTATACAGTTATATATATCTTATACTACTGGTAATATTTAAATTACTCAAATAATTAATTTTGTCATCACATTATTTTTTCCTTAAAAATCTTAGGTTCCAGTACCTACCTATTATCTAGTTATCTACCTATGTATTTTAGTACCTGTAGTTATTATTAAGTGTGCTGTTCTGTAAGACGAGATGATAAGATGGTTCCATCGCGTTCGAAGTATTGATTTGTGTAAATAAAATCTATATTGATGAATGAATGTACTGATTATTAATATTTAATAATAAATATTTTCATAAAAGTATAATTGATCGTGTATTTTTATACAATCGCTCCTTTTAAAACGTAACGTTAAGTACATAGTTAATCCCTACTAATATTATCAATGCGAAGTAACTCTGTCTGTCTGTCTGTCTGTTACGCTTTCACGCTAAAACTACTGGACTGATTTAAATTAAATTTGGTACAAAGAAAGTCCGGAGCCTGAGAAAGGACATAGGCTACTTTTTAACTGACTGCAAAAAATTAGGAGTTCCACGCGGACGAAGTCGCGGGCAGAAGCATATAATCAGTATATAACGTATTCGAAATATGTGTCACTACTATAAAAACAAACTCGTTTGCCGCCGTCAGTTTCTACATAAGTATGTTTCGATCTTTAAAATTACGCATCGTATTTGTTGCGGGTTTTTGGAATGGATAGAGAGATTTAAAAGGACTTGGCGACGTGGTGGCGAGCAGGCCGGTGTACAATCAATATTGACTGTGAAATTCATGTGACATCCAATGGCGAACTTGCCCTTAGATATGGTAGACGCCGGCTCGGGGCGCAGGGATGTTAACTCTTTGGGTGCGCATGATGCACATGTGCATCATGGAATTGCAGACCCCCGCGGCGCATGATGCACATGTGCATCATGGGTTTACAGTACCTGCCATGCGCATGATGCACATGTGCTACATAACAAAAATTGATTTTGCCATAGTATTTTGTTTAATCATATATTTTTTTTGGGTGGGATTGGGTTGTTGACAAAGAAATCTAACTAATACAATTTTTTAAAGTTATTATTTCCTTGTAAGTTCAGAAAAAAACACTTCAAACTTTGACCATTGGTTTTCAGTATATTTAATAAAGATTTTTTTCTTTTGTTTTGATAAATCTGAAGGTTAGTTATAATCACGGAAATATAAACAGTTATTTTTACAAAACATCAATATTTTCACCTTATAATGGCATGATAACTACGGTGCATCATTGCGCCGCAGGGAACCGTTTTTGTCAATACACGAAGTTAAAAGGTCTTAAGTATTTTTTTTAAATGCAAGTTTATACGTTATGACACTTGTGTTAAAGCTTGTTGTTCGTGGGCAAGCAAACAGGGATCGCAACTGGATGGTGTTTTCGCCATTTTACGTCAACCAATTCTTTACTTTACTACTAATACTTTGTATTTTATAAATAATTTATGCATTGTAGGTCTAAAGTGCTAAACGACGCTGCAAATAAATATATAAAAATAAGGCTGGGTATTTCAAAACAAAGGAGCCGAATTGCAGTAATTAATAATTTCTGATTGCAGTTATTATACATCGGAAAAACAACTTTAACGGATTTAACTCGCGTATTTTATTTTTATTGGCTGACATTTCGGAGCCTTTACAGATTCCATAATAGTAGCACGACTGAGCTGACAATAGTCTTATGCTAAAGTGATAGTACATATACATATGATATGGTAAAAATAAAATACGCGAGTTAAATCCGTTAAAGTTGTTTCATTCCAATGCAGTAAGTAATTATAATTTCGTTATCTATTCCAAGTAATCCACTCTTTGGCGACACCTGCGACACAATCGACTACATAGCCGCGGCTGGGTATTTCCAGACAAATGCACTAGTTGTTATTTTATAAAATGAGGATGTCGTTAAATATAAAAGGAAACAAGAACAAAGAAAGGCAATAAATTTATTGGGGTGGGCAATACCTATCTCCCTTAAACAATGGACGTTAGAATTAGGTAGTCGGTTTTACCTGGACATCAAAAGTAAACTCTTTCGGCGTAATGACATTGACTTACGACCATATTTGAAGATAACAATCAAACAATAGATGTTGGTAGTTGTTGGTTTTAATTGATTTTTGCACGTGTTCTAGTTTAGGGATACAGGGGGTGGGTAATAATTCTTCCTATGCAATTACAACGTACAGTCTTGGTCTGTGACTCTGACTGTACACTTCGTGTCTTTGCGCATCTAAGTGCCTTCAGTTGTTATTAAGATTTTTTTACTAATCTCAATGGACTCTGATACGACACTAGCTGTGATGGACTCGACTTTCTTTACTGACTTGAATAATGCTTCTCCGATTGACTCGGCTATCTCACTGGACTCTGATACTGCACCCTCGATTGAACCTAGGGTAAACCCTATGGACCCGATATCTGCTGTTTTATCTATTGGCCAAACAAGAAGCGATCTGCCGATGCCGCTTGGTAAGTACTTTGTCCGATGATTTCTCTATAATACCTGGATTATGTAGCTAAAATTATAATTACGATTTTAATTGCATAAGGTTTAGACAAAATGTCGATAATTACGGAATATCTTATTCTAGGGTTATATTATATTTCAGGATTTAATGTGCAATGTCGAATAAATATCAAACGTATCAAAACAGCAAGAAGTAAACAGGGATAATGAGGAGGGGATTGTTACAGAAACCACAAAAAAAACTAATTTATAATAATAATACATTGAATGATTAAAAAATATTGTCTTTTATTTCACCCAAAGGAAAAACATTTAGTGATTGGTTATTAAAATAAGCGTATGAACCATCCATTCATGCGGTGTTTGTTCGGCCGATTTTCGAACGGTCCTAGCGGGCGCAATGATGCACACGTTGCATCATGGATTTTAGCACGAAAAGAAATGTATGTGCGCCTGGGAGAGGTGCAAAACGTAACTAGGCCTGCGCACAGGAGTAGTGCAGCGCGCCGCTAGGCTCTCGCGTCGAACAATAAAACATGCAACTAATATGGGAAATGTAAAGTATTCGGAATGTTGACAAATATGATCGCGAGTTAAATCCGCTATAATTGTTACATTCCAATGTGTATCTTTATCACTTGTCATAATAATAATAATTTCTGATACATTCCCCATCAGAAATTGTTATGACAAGTGAATATTATGTTCTCGTTATAAATTCTAGAATCTATATCGATAATCAAAATCTGTATAAAATCACAAGGCGAAAATAAAATGCAGGCAAGCGAAATAAATCAATTACGTTGAACTAATTATCTTTATTACCTATATTGCGGTGTTGATACGCTTTAAACAAAAATAGGTATACTTACAAGTAAATAAATAACTACATACGTACAGTTAGCGGCACATGTATCGTAACGAGTCAAGTTTTCAAATATATCGGTGGGTTTCTGTTATCGAGGGCGACAGAGCGCGGTCTGGTATATTCCTTCGCTCTGACAGCTGCGACACTTGCGTTACTAGCTGTCAGTATTCGCTTGTTATAAAATGACACGCGATTAGGTATTATTTACAACACGCAAGATGGCAAGCAAGTCCTCGGCACTTTGTTCAGTTATTATTTTGTTACGATTTCTGTTTACGTCGTGTAATGTCAGCCAGGAGTATAAATGCGACTTTGAACTCGGTAATATTTCTTAAGATACTTCCCGTTATTCGATTCCCGTTCCGATTTCAGGTTTTAACCTCTATTCCTTCAATTTCATCTATATCTATACTTCTATACTAATATTATAAAGAGGAAAGATTTGTATTTTTGTATTTTTGTATTTTTGTATGTTTGTAATGAATAGGCTCCGAAACTACTGGACCGATTTCAAAAATTCTTTCACCTTTGGAAAGCTACATTATCCCCGAGTAACATAGGCTATATAATATCACGCTAGGTTTTATAGTTGCGGAGCACTAACCGAAAATGTTTCAAAAACGGGGGAAAAGTATCGTTTCTAAGGCCTTAAAAAAATCTGAAGTCCCCCCGTGCGAAGCCGGGACGGGCCGCTAGTATATTATAAAGAGGAAAGATTTGTACCTATTTTTGTATGTTTGTAATGAATAGGCTCAAAAACTACTGGACCGATTTTAATAATTCTTTGACTGTTGGGAAGCTCCGTTCACCCTGAGTAACGTAGGCTATAAAATATTTTGAAAAAAATTAGGGATCCGTGCGAACCGCTAGTCTCTTATAAATTTCCAGACATGTTAATTAACATTTTCAACATAATCCATTTGGATCTATCTACTTAGTTTCGTTTAGAATGTTACTGGGGGCAGATGTCGTAAACAGTGTATTTAAAACTAAACTGTCCAAAGATATTCATTTGCATCGGTACCTACCTTCAAATGTCTATATAGTTAGCTGCGTATAATTTAGGTGTGGTTCATTATAAGTACCTACTTGACTATCTTAGCTGGTACGATAGGTATATTCGGAGCGGACTGTACCTGAATTTAATGTTTTATTTTGTAGGAGGCCAACCATGGAACTGTTCTGAAATATTTTACTCGGAAACTGCAGAAGTTTCACTGAAGGACGATCTCGTTCATCGTTTCTTTATAAAGGTAAAGGTCGCTGCGTTATTTTCTATGTAGGTATGACTTGTGTAAGAGCTGAATAAAACATATATATTTATGTAACAAAGAAGATGCAAAAATACAGGATACGTACTAGTTACTTACTAATCTTATTTTTTTAGTACCTAAGTAACTTCACTTGCAATAGCTTAGGTGTAAAGTGTAGTGTGTGTGTTAAGTGTAGGAAAATCACCTCGCTTTGGACCCTTCGCTTTAGAAGACAAATTATCAACAAATAGGTAGTTTAAGAAAGTAAAAACGCTGTCTTGTAAGGGATTGCCTTTACTCTTCAAAAAACTTTCTATCCATTTTGGGCATATAATTGCGTGACAAATATCTTAGGAACCTTACTTGGACATCATCAAACAACGTAGGTAATTAAATAAATTATCTACAATTTTAATTGCATCTGCTTACGTGCCTCGTGCTCGTTCTCTTTGTGAAAGGAATACCTGGGAATACATTATAAGTTTGATTTTGTTTTTATTATTAGGTACATACCTATCTTAATTTATTTTATAACGTTGTAAGCATCAATTAGCTGCCTACCTAATACCTATGTTATATTTTGTGCATGTACCTGCTATATTAAAACGATTATCTTATTTTAGTGATTATTATCAAAATAAATAAATTGAAGGTGGTCATTATGTTGTTGACGTCTGTGAATAGTTAATTCGAAAGCACAGTAGAAGTTTGGCAATACTTTGGTATGTAATCTTTTCAAATTCATTCGTTAGGTTATTTATGTTTTCTTTGATATTTTCAGCCAAAGAGTGGTATGACTCACTTCATCTGCTTAAATGTGACCGGGTACGACACGAAGCAAATGTCAGTATCGAATAACCCAATAACGCACTACCTGACCGTGCGGTTTGATAAGGAAACAGAACACAGAGTCACTCTCTATATATTGGCTGCGAAGCAAGAGTACCTATTATCAATAAACAAATCAAAATAATAAATTGTATGTAGGTTTTTACCTTTTAAACAAATACTAAAAACAGAATGTATTTTCCATTCTTATAGATAAGAGTACAGTAGGCCCTTTGTGGGCGACTACGACTCTCACTTAGTCGGTTTTTTTTGATACCTATTTCATAGCATTCATATTGCATGTAGGTACGTACGTGCGTAGGTACACTGTTAGAGTGCAGGTTTAGATGTTTAATAAGGAGGTGCTGTAGTTTGTTCGTATTTAATACCTATGTACAAATATGTTAATCTAAAGGATGGTCGCGGAGCACAGCGAAAAATATCTCACAGAGACAAATAGGGCGTCCTTTAGCCACGGTAACGGGCGGGCTCTAATATCGCCTCGAAATGTGAATATATTTTTAAATGAAGTATTTTCTCTGATTAGGTAGGTACCTATTCCTTTACTTTAATGGTAAAATTACTCAGAACTACTTAAACAAAATCACCAGGTAACGTTTGCCGCATGCGGGATTTGAAGCCGCTACCGGCGCAACCTCGAGCTCAGAAGACTATCTCTCTACCTTTATCTACCCACGCAACCCAAACTTGTAATAAAAATACATAATTAAAAACTAAGCAATTGATTGTTTTATGTATTGTAACGAAATTAAAGTAGTTTTCACACATCGTTAAATAATAATCGAAAAACTTGTTTCGGGCACGGTCTTGTAATTCGAGCCATGGCGAAATATACACTGTTGGTTATTACTGGTAAGATTAACTCAATTATTAAAACGCATTAATCATTAGGTACACTGCTGGGCATAGCCTCTAAGATATCTATATATAATCGCACTTCATTTAAAAGCGATTTGAATTGGTTTAGTTTAAATACTAAACCATCCACTTTCGCATTGTGTATAAGTATTACTTATATGAATAAATATTAACTACCTACCTACATATATAAATTATACAATTATTTGAAAAACTTTCTATTTCCAACGTTTACGCGGGATCCTCATCGACGTCCTTTGCGTTCCGTTCCTACTTAGTACGTTGTCCCAATTTGGTACACGGTTACACCGCAATAGATACTGCCGTACCACATTATATTCGCGAGTAGGCGCGCGAAGGAAGTATGCAGGGCTTGTGTGTGGCCACCCCACTCGTCATGACGCTCGTCCTGCTCCTCATCCTTCTGTAGCGGCCACACGCATGTCCTGCGTACTTCCCTTGCATACTTACATATAATCGGATATTATAAGCTTAATATCTCTTTTAAATTGGTTATTAGACATCACAAAGAAATACCTAGTTAACAATACTGTTCAAACGCTGCAAGAACTTCCTTAATTTAATATTAGGCAAATTAAAACCTATTTGCATGTTATAAAGTCGAGAAAGTAGGTATATATAATAGTATAGTAAAAGTGAATTTTTGGACCCAATTTATTTTCTTCGTGATTAATAACTACCTGTAATAGATATATTAATTATGTATATGTATTTAGATCGTATGTTAAACAGTATAAAAGACGTTTTCTATATTATATACTACTTCTATGGTAGGTATAATTTACAGGTACTCGCCACGGCAAAAATCCTTATAACCAGGAACAATACCAAAAAAATATTTAACGTTTTTAAATACCTTACTTAACAATTATATAATATGTAAGTACATTTAACTTTATTGGAAAAAAAACCTACAGGCGCTCTTCATCTGATCACCGTAAATAGCTTCGTACTTCTACAAGTACGAAAAGAGGCGAACCATTCCAGCGTGGACGCACTCATCCACAAGGAGATCCCGAGCGATAAAATAAACAAACTTGCTGACAAAATATCGAATCAACGGAACCGACATGCAGTCAAAGAATACGACCCGAGCAATGTTGCGGTGGCTGTGAATGAACCAGTAAAAATGTACAAATATGACAAAATAAAAAAAAATAAAAAGGTTATAAGCAATGAACAGCCAAAGTATAGGATTAGGCGAGCGGTTGATGAGGAATATTCTGAAGGTGAATTATTGTATTTTTTTAGTTTCAACACCTACCTACCAATAGCTTAGTAGGCAGGTAGGTAACTATTTAAATTTTGACATACCACACTAAAGTTGTCGAAACACACTAAACCTGTTTGAGTTTGGATTCCACGGGATATTTACAACTAGGTCGGTAATGACGCCGGAATCGCCCGTGATATCCATTCCAAAACAGCTTTATTAACAGTTAAGTTACCTATGTAGAAGCATTTCTTGAACCAATCACTTACCTACCTATATTTAAAATTAATAACTAGTTAACCGTACCTACTCCTAACTTAAATATTTGTTCATTTCATTTAAATTGTTCTGTTCGTAGTTACTTTTCATGTAAGCCTATTTTTCAGATTCAGAACCTGAACCACGATCACGAAAAGAAAAGTCCAAAGCCGTTGAAATAAATTCCGAGAACATAATAAAACTATTAAGAAGTGTTCTCGGATCCAACCTTGTTAAAAAATACACCAACCTATTCGCTCACAAAGCAGCTGTTGTATTCCGGGCTTTGAAAGATGATTATTAATTATTTTTCCAATAGGTCCATCCAAAATTTAATTAAAATATTTGGATCGAAAACCACAATATGCCTACTTCTAATACAAGTTATTGTGAAAAATATGAACCAATTGTTTTATTTCATGAAATTTTTAATTTCGCCTCATAGACCTCTTACCTACACTATTCCGTGACTATTCCCGAGTGTCATAGACATAGGCTATAGAATATTAAAAAAAATTATAGGGATCCGTGCGAAGCAGTTTTAGGCCGCTAGTAAGTTTTGTAGGTACTCTACTTTATAATCAGTAGCACATCATAGATGTAGTTGTCGATAATTTGTATCGCTCTTGAATGGTACATAATTATTATGCAATTTGAATTAAAAATATTAATGTCTATTGTTTTATCATTTACATAGAGTTGTTTATGATAGAAAAATTTGCTGACAGTAATACCAACCTAGGAATGCCATTAGAATTGGCGGCAAAGTGCTTTTTTAAAATGGGCGGGAAGTCAAAATATTTGGTATGACAAATGGCGTCTGTCAAATAAAGTAAGTAAGGTGACGAAAGTGAATTTAAGTTTATTTTTAACATAATTTAACAAGGAAGTCCTACAGGTAATAATGTTCAAACTTTTTTATTGTAAATATATTTGATTTAGTGTATTAAAGATTGCTCATTAGTTTACATACCTATATTTTTTTAATACGAACCCGTTCCGTACTTTTAGAAGATTACCTAGTTACCTAAATCATAGAAATTTTGTATGGTTTGTATATTGTGTTCTAAAATCTATAACAGGTACACAGTCATAATACATTCATAATTATTATACTTAAGTATAAGTACTTAACGTTGAACGTCTTTTAAAACTAGACATATCCAATATTGGCCATATTTTTAGATACATACAATCTTTGTCTTCACGTTTACACTAATCAAAACTTTCATGTAAGTATGGTTTATAATTTATTGGGAATTAAATTTGTGCCTATCTCATTCACTTTAAACTGACATATATATTGTTGTATCAATATACTCATTTTTACATGATTTGAAAATGTTTTGTTTATATTTTAGTGTCAAAATGAGCCGGCCGAACCTACGCAAGCGACCCCGGGTCAATTATTATGAGCCTGAAGAGCCCGCCTTTGATGAATATATTTGTGAGTTAAATATTGAAATATACACCTACCCACTTAACAATTAACCCAACCTGTATGTTAAAACAAAGGCAATAATAAATTTAATTACAATATTCTTTAATTATGTTATTAATTAGGAAATAGTAATTTATTTATTTAAATTTGCAAGAATTTATTTTTCTGTATTGTGTTCATTTCTCTTTCATATCATCACACACTTGACTCAGACTGCACGGAGTGTGCAGACTATGTGTTGGAGTACTGCGCTATACACGGGCCACTGTTGGTTGTGCCCGACGATAAGGTATAATGTTAATTAACATTTTTTTGCAGTAGATATGTATGTGAAAAAGAATGGGTTTTTCACTAAGTATACTACTTTGTACTAATATGGTGGTTTCTTTACTGCATGATTAATAGAGAGAGTTGGGCACTTGGGCATGCTGTAATGATTGAATAAAAACAGGACAAAAACTTTTTAGAGTAAACAAGTTATTTTATTGTAAGAAAAGAATTAATTCATTATGTTCAAGTAAGTCCCAAGCAGGTACAAGGTACTCCATACTTGTAACTTCTGTAGCAAAGCTCCAAGTAAGTAGGTAATAAATAAATTATTAAAGTGTTAGTTGAGCATTGGTTAGTCATGTTTCATTACTGTGGTCAATGTAAATTAAACCTTTATATACCTACTTATTAAGTTGCAAGTAAACTTACTTGGACATCGTGAGTCTTCATCCTGTATAGCGTTATCGTTATGAATACAATTTGCATGATCTATGGAGTTGTTTAGAAATCACTCGTGCATGCTGGAAATAACCTTTTCCTCTTAATGGTAGCGCGTATGGACCGAGACCATGAGTGATCTGCTTCTTCCGATGCAAATGCGAATGTATAAGATGTCTATGCTAAAGACTGAAACGAAGCCCGTGTAAAAAAATCGACATCAAATATACAAGCAAATGCTAGGTGATAATTATGTCGAAGCGAGGTTGTATCGGTCTTCGGCATAGACCTCCAGGGCGTAAGTTGACAATGGCAGGTGCCGGCCGTGACGGGGCTGCCGGCATACGTGCCGCGCGCCGCGCTCTCCGTCCCGCGTCACTTCCTCCACATCGCGCCCTCCAAGCTCCCAGGTCTGTCCCGCGCCCTGTCCACACCACACCACAACACACCACCACTTCCACACCACACCACTCCACGCCACCACACTACACTACCACATCACACCATACCACACTACACCACCACATCACAACGTCACACCACACCACGCCACATCACACCAAACCACCACACCATACCACCATACCAACTACACCACATCACCACGCCACATCACACCACACCACCACACTCCACCATCATACAACACCACCACTCCTTTCCTGCAACACAAACACATCCTGGGCGTCGCCTCCTCCCAAGTAATACCTATCTATCAACTTTAAGTAGGTAATTATTTGTTATTGTTTTGATGTGTAGGTATTCCGTATATTCTTTAAGCTAAAATTACTTCTATACAATTAAAAGTAGAGTATTACCGGAACACTTACGCCGGTTAGAATGACAAAAGAAGAAATATCATTAGCCGGTAAGTAATTAATGCTATCTGGAGTTCTGACATAATTATATGAGTAGGTACTTAAGTAGTCGCTATATACTTTACTTCCAGTCAGCTCATCACATAGTATTATTATTAGAAAACTAAGCAGTGTACAGTAAACCCAAGACTATATTTTTTTACCTACATATTTATAGTTTATACATTATTATAGTTCATAACAACAGTAGATGTTAATTAGATTTTTCATTTAGGTACTAATGTACACAGATTTGGATAAATAGCTTAGCATGTATGCTATTAGTTGAGAACTCTAATGTTTTCTGAGGGGATGGATGTTGGCATTTTACTGTAGCTGTGTAAATTAGGTAGGTACTTTAAGTTTTTAGTACTTAATTAGTATGCTGGTGCATTAGTGTGCTGTAAATCTGTATAGTTACCTGTTTTGTCAATAAATTAATAAATAGGTAAGTACCATACATGACGCTTTAAGACGACATATTGAGTCATAAATAGAAGATCAGTACCACGCGGCCACGTTAAAAAACAACGAAACGAAATACCTGTGAAAGTGATAATTTTTTAATAATACATTTAGGGTAATTTGTAAAATTTTGATAAGAACTTTTAAATTGATTATCAATGAAATGGTTAGTTATTATAAACAGATTACATTTTATAAATTAAGTACTCAAAAAAACATTGTTTTGTCATTTTTCAAACAAACTAGGAGCGTTATAATATAATGTAGAGATGTCTCTCATGTGTGTGTGTGTGTGTGCGAGCAGGCGCGGGGCTGGGCGTGTTCAGCTCGCGCACGCTGCCGCGCGGAGTGCGCTTCGGCCCCTACCGCGGCCAGCTCCTCGCCTCCTCCCGCTCCAAGTACTGCTGGCAGGTACGCTCTATTGAAAGAACCGCCCAGGAGCGAGTCGGACTCGCACTGCGCTCCGTACCACTATCTTGAAAAACTGCAAGAAAATCGCGTTTGTTGGTTGGGAGCTTAGAGAATTCAGAACTGGAGGCGGCTTTGACACTATTCGTCATACAAAATTTTTAGCCACTTTTAGCGGGGGACGAGGTAGGAACACATACAAAAAACTGCACACTGATGTAAAAATAATTCTCATCGTTACACACGCATACTAATAGAAACTGTCAACACTAGGCGGAATTTATTCACACTAGCAAAAACAAGACTATAAACGTCGTATCCGTACACAAGTTTGAAATGTATTAGTAGCCAAACTGAACCGATTACATAGTGCTTGATTAAGTGGCTGTCGATACATTTATCTATATTTGACACAAAATGGCGGTTCAACAATTTATATTTTAATATAATTATTTTAACTTCATACATAATAATGTATTTACTTCTTTTAATTCATACTATTATAGAATTGAACATTAGTTACTACCTAGTTCAATAAACAAGTAATTTTCTTTTAGTATTTTTTAAACGAATAAAAACGTAATCGATGCGTAAATCGATGCTTCTCGCGTGGTGAATGAGAAAATAATTATTTGAAAAATAACAATTAACGTACAAAAAAAATATCTGCATATGAAAGGAAATACTGTTTTTTTGTATATCTGATATAGTGGATGGATTTTTGCAACTTATTTTAGCGCAGGAAGATATTTTTCGGGAGCTCTTTTCTCTTCGATATCGATTGTGACACTGTCAAAGTGACCTGTTTGAAAACAGTTTTTACAAACGCGTTAGATAATTTATCTTATACCTTGGCAGAGGGGAAAGCCTGTCGAAGCCGCCTCCAGTTCTGAATTCTCTAAGGTTGGGAGCCTCTTTAATATAAAAAAATATTGTTTTATGACATATTATGTCAATTTTGACTAACTTTCATGATTCATGAGTTACATATACTTTTATACAAGTGCGAATCCAACTTTGTGGGCATGATGGACATGAAACAGCCCTAATTTGTTACGTCACACTTACTCAGTCTACAAAAATTCTGAAATAGATGCTGTTTTACTATTCAATAGGGAGACATACAGTTTGACTTCTTACAATTATTATTTCCTTTCCTGAGACCGAACTTCTGATTTTCGGGTAACGTATATTGTAAAAGGTATGAATAGTGATATTATGTTTATTGGTATTTTATAAGATCTACGACAAAGACAACAAGCCCCGCCACGTGGTGGACGCGGTGGACGGCGACAAGTCCAACTGGATGCGCTACGTGAACTGCTCGCGGCACTACTGCGAACAGAACCTCGTCGCCTTCCAGTACCGCGGGCAGCTCTACTACAGGCCAGTACCCAGTACCGTCGTATCTTATAACGAAAATATAATAATTACTGGATTTAACATAGTTATGCCTTTGCGATTACTGGTTGTACAGGACGATCCGCGTGGTGCCGCGCTTCACGGAGCTGCTGGTGTTCTACGGCGCGGAGTTCGCGCTCGAGCTGCGCGTCGACCTGCGCCGCTACCACGAGCCCGCCTTCCTCGTCGCCGGTTAGTCACGCGAGCCGTTAACCGACTACCCGCTCCCGACTACCACAGTACAACACCCGAGCTACTGTACCTACAGTCGCACGATGACGGTCTCCTCGCAGGTCGAACGTGCGAAGGACGCGGGACGACAGTGGAAAGCGTGTCTGCATTTTTGCCACCATCAAAGGCTGTCCCACTACAGTACCTCCATTGTACCATTATCGTTTGTCCGCGACCCTTTTGAAAATATATTATATTTATCTGGAGGTATACTTTGACTTATTATACCTATATTTAATATACCCGTTTCTACAATCCCGTTTCATCGCATTTGGTAATCTGGACTGTCTACAGTAATTAACGTGGACAAAACTACTTGTGCACAATTGAAATCTGTGAGTGGTTACTACTGTTTCATCATTTCAGAATTTCTGCATCCTCCGAAGCCGAATGGGAATACAATTGAGAAGATCGACACAAAGAAACAACCGCTTGAAGAACTCGCTGATATAAGAGATTATGAAAAAATTAAAAAAAGTAAGTACTTAACTTTAATACTCGAACTCCCCTAAGTCATGGGTAATATCGTTTTTAGGTAGTTTTCCTGGTGCTACTTATCTGTTAATAATAGGTAGGTAAAAAGACGAGGATATAGGCTCAAATTCGATTTGCGCATCGTTCTTTATTGTAAGGCCTAATATTTTTCAAAAACTTTTCGAAAATCAATTACATATAAATAAATGTAAATTACTAAACTATATTTTCTTTTTGTGTACGACAGCATAAAGATATTGAATGTTTATTATACAAATATTTTTTTTTTTTATTACTTTCAGAGCGCATGGAACCAACTCCTTTGAATTGTGGATCAGATAAGTCCGTCTCCCAGATTCCTATAATGAAAAAACCGACTGAGAAAGCGGAGAATAAACTAGTTACAAAAAGTATGATTATAACATTGCTCCTATCAGACATGACATTCCGACATAGATTCTAAAATTCAATACCGGGTTAAGATCAGGAATTTAAACAAGACTAAATTTATTTCGTAAAATATTTTAGTTGCAATAATATTTCTCCGTCTTATTCCATATTTCCTTTTTATAGAATTCGCCAAACCCGGACCTTCAATACAAAACGTTATCGAAATGGAGTCACCAAGCCAAGAAACACAGGATGCGGTCATGAATTTGAAACATAATACAATTATAAGCGAAAAGTTAATAGAATCCAAGGTGCAGCAAAAAGAAGTGGCACGAGACTCGGCCACGAAGAAGAAACGCGCTTCCCGCTGCATTTCCTACACTACCACCAATACTGGTGTTGATAATTTAAATATACAAACAAGAACACACACCGGAGAGAAACCGTTCAAATGTTCTGAGTGTGAATATAGATGTAGTCGAGCAGAACATTTAAAAAGACATCTACGAACGCACACGGGAGAGAAACCGTTCAAATGCCCTGAGTGTGAATATAGATGTAGTGAAGCAGGAAATTTGAAAACACATCTACGAACGCACACGGGAGAGAAACCGTTCAAATGCCCTGAGTGTGAATATAGATTTAGTGAAGCAGGAAATTTAAAAAGACATCTACGAACGCACACGGGAGAGAAACCGTTCAAATGCCCCGAGTGTGAATATAGATGTAGTCACGCAGGAGATTTAAAAAAACATCTACGAACGCACACGGGAGAGAAACCGTTCAAATGTTCTGAGTGTGAATATAGATGTAGTGAAGCAGGAAGTTTAAAAACACATCTACGAACGCACACGGGAGAGAAACCGTTCAAATGCCCCGAGTGTGAATATAGATGTATTAAAGTAGGAAGTTTAAAAAGACATCTACGAACGCACACGGGAGAGAAACCGTTCAAATGTTCTGAGTGTGAATATAGATGTAGTCACGCAGGAGATTTAAAAAAACATCTACGGACGCACACGGGAGAGAAACCGTTCAAATGCCCCGAGTGTGAATATAGATGTAGTGAAGCAGGAAATTTAAAAACACATCTACGAACGCACACGGGAGAGAAACCGTTCAAATGCCCCGAGTGTGAATATAGATGTAGTGAAGCAGGAAATTTAAAAACACATCTACGAACGCACACGGGAGAGAAACCGTTCAAATGCCCTGAGTGTGAACATGGATTTACCACATCAGGAAATTTAAAAACACATTTACGAACGCACACGGGAGAGAAACCGTTAAAACTCCTTGAGAGTAATATAGATACAGAATCGCTAATCCGAGAAAAAATTTCAAGCGCACTCGAAAAATAACGCTTTAAACACTGCGTATATATTATACTAGCTTCTGCCCGCGACTTCGTCCGCGTGGAACTCGTCCTTTTTTGCAGCCGGTTTAAAAGTAGCCTATGTCCTTTCTGAAGCTCCAGACTTTCTTTGTACCAAATTTCATTTAAATCGGTCCAGTAGTTTTAGCGTGAAAGCGTAACAGACAGACAGACAGACAGAGTTACTTTCGCATTTATAATATATAGAGCAATAGAGCAAAAGTCCCAACCAAAACGACTAAAAATCACTATCTCAATTTAGTTATCTGCCTACTGCCTACCCCCTAAGAACGATGGCGTGATTATTTATAGCCTATGTCCATTTCTAGGTTATCATCTATTACCATACCAAATTTCATCAGAATCCGTTCAGCCGTTTAGGCGTGAAAGAGCAACATACAGACAGAGTTACTAACGCATTTATAATATTAGTAGGGATTAAAATTAAGTTACATAAATTGACCTGTGATATAATTATATTTTTTCAAGGGTCTCTTCGTATTATATTAATAATTGCATATGGTGTGTTTTCTATTTATCATAAAGATCGTTGTTGCGCCTATTTGTTAAAAAAAATAAAATGTACTATTTCTTTGTGTTTTAAGTAACTGGCATGTTTATCTTATAAGGTAGGTAGTTGACAAAGAAAATTTGCAAACCTTTTGTTATAATTAATATTTGTTAATGACGTCCTAATTTTTAATATTAAAAGTAAGTTATTACAACCAATTTTATTATTTACACTAGCTGTGCCCACGACTTTGTCCACATGGAATAGTTATTCTTCATATTTCCCAAGTTTTTTACACATTTTCCACATTTTCATCGCTCCTATTGGTCGCAGCGTGATGTTATATAGCCTAAAGCCTTCCTCGATAAATGGTCTATCCAACAAAAAATATTTTTTCAATTCGAACCAGTAGTTCCTGAGATTAGCGCGTTCAAACAAACTCTTAAGTTTTATAATATTAGTATATTTACAACAGTTAAAACTGGGGGCCTAGAATTGCTAAAAGCTATATATTTCACACAACCAGCGGAAGCAAGAAAAAGTTAAAAATGAAAAGTCGAGTGTGGTGGTTAATTAATTATTAAATGAATAGACAACTTAATTTAACCTATCTATTTTTCTTTCTACATACGCACGTAGTACGTATGTAGTACGTACGTACGTACCGGGATAGTCGGCATCAAATACATTGTAGGTGGTAGTCAAGGGTGTAGCGCTTATTCCGATATAATTGACGCTAAGTGTACTGGAAATATATTCCCTATGCACAGCACTTCACAGCAGTGACCGCCATATTCACACTAATCCAACAAGCAACACGAAAAAGGTAACCTGTAAAATTAGATTATAATATTAAGAAAAAAACAAACACATGAAGGAAAAAAAAACTTAAATATCGACATTTGCGATATTTGCAATTCTTTACAGTACTGAGACTGCTGCGTAAATACCTAAGGGATACTGATATGAGTGAATGATTTGATATAAAACAAAAAATTATAAATATCTGTAAACTACCATGTAGGTAAGTATGCAATAAATGTGTGCGTGCCGAGCTATACTTAGAAGGGAAATCGCTAGGACCTATTTGGTTAGCCACTGGTTATCCGTTAGATATACTCGACTAAAAACTTAAGAAATATGTAGTTTAAGAACACAATACAATTAATAGGCACAAAAATTATGTACCTACTAATCTTGTTTCTGATTACTTATTTTTTATTTAATTCAGGCTATACTGAAGTCTATCGAATGTCGTTGCTATCACTGATTCGCAAACACATTTGTTGAGATAACCAAGTTGTCAATGTTAACGTTGGGTTTGTTTATCTTTTTGTTTCCCCGAGTTAAAAAGCAGCCGTACAGACTTTAAACAAAATCTAAAAACGTTTGAAAAAGAACACGAAGAAACACCTGCAATATAAATATGTTAACACACATACAACGCACAATACACGCATCAAGATACACTTGTTATATCTACGGGTGCGAGACCGGTAAAATGTATCCTATAAGTATAGAGGTACCACACCAATAAAATTAAAGTATTTGCTAACGCACACTGGCGAAAGCTAAAATAATAAGATACTGATGCGAAAGTAATGCAAAAGTAAATAAAAAGGATAAAATATTTACAATTCCGAACAAACTTGACTAATTGATAATATCTATAAGCTAGCGATGTCACGAATATTCGGCTAATATATTCGACCACTTTTTTGTATTCAATATTCAGGCGAATACCAAATCATGAAGAAAACACGCGTTATATATTTGTTGGTAGCAAATGATTACGCTTGATCTGAAAAAGCGTGCAATGACGTGATTTGCTTGCAATTAAAATAAACAGTTAAATACCCGCTGGAGCTTCTGAATACACCGTCGCAACGAGGGAGACAGGTTGCATCCGGTCTTATTCTTATTTACGCTTGACAAGCATGTATATTGTGTGCCGAATATTTGGTATTTGACATAATTAGTGGCAACTTTAGTATAATCAATAATTAAATATAGGATCACGAAGCGAAGCGAGTCCAGATTAAAAGTAGTCTAGTCATAACACCAAATCATGTTCCTGACATCCTAATTCTCATTAAATTACGATTAGGTACATCAGCTCGGGATAAATTAAAATTATTTCGTCCATTTTCGTCATCCTTACTACGCAAGCTAAATAACATCGGCAATAATAAGACCATATATTTGACGCCGACTGTATCAACGGAAGGTTGCAAATAAAAACAATATTGAAGTTATAAAATTTAATTGTAAGTCTTTAGTATTTTACAGCACAAGTGTAGTAACACGGCGCTAATGTTAGTCAGGTCGCTCATATTCATACAAAATAAGTACTTACGGTTTTTTTAATTACGTTGTTCACAATGTTTAACAAGATTAGCCATTAAACTTATTAATAAAAAATCTTATTAATTTTAAAAGTCAACATCTTAATCATAAATAAGGATTTTAGTTAAACTAACATAATATGTATAGTATAAAATCACCTAAAAATACTATAATATAGTACATATAGTATATAATATAGTATATTTGTCATTATGAAAGATCTTAAACTTATTATATCTAATGGCTTACTTCGATACATACTTGTAGATGAAGTGCCCATATACATCTAGGCCCTGTATTATATCACTCAATTGAATATGACATACGCATAACAAAACACTACGACATCATGCAAGTATCAAGTAACTGTACAGACAACCATGTTGCAATATACACGTCTTTTCTTTTTATGATAGGATTGATAAAAAAGTAACATATAAAGATTTGGAAAAATAAACCTACCCTAAGGGTGGGAAAGTAGGGGTAATTTATTGTTCACTAAAAGTTAATAGCAAAAACATACCTACTTTGTTTTACCTATTTTAAAAATGATATAAAGTTAATGTTTGCCCCAATTATGTTATAAGTATGTTATCAAACTAATACAATATTATATTATGTTGGTGAAATTAGTTGACCATTTTACTCCAAAGGCAACGTTTCTATAAATGTTCAACGCCTATTGAAACAAGTTATTTGGCGAACCAAATTATAATATTCAGTGCCGAAACACTTATAACAAATTTTAAATAACATACAAAAATATATCTGCCCTCATGCATATAAATATATTTACTTAAAAACTATAATATATATCTAACTTAACTCTAGGATATTTTTATTTTTTATATAATTAGTAAAATTTAACAAAATCAAAAACTAAGATTATTCTAATATCAATAGTAATAACAGAAGTTGCCGTAGAGGGCAGGTGTACTCGAGTTAACATTGATTGTGTGACCAAAGGCGTAGCTAAAATTTTGTTAAGGAGAGGCAGGCGAGCTAGGATTTCGTTAAGGTAGGGCAGGCGAACTAACTAAGAATGTATCTAGGGTAATTTTCGACACTCGCAATCAAATCAAAACTTACAGGGAACTTCTAGGGGGAGGCAGCCCCACACACGTCGCTCGCACCTCGCTATGCCCTCGTGTGTGTACCTACTAGCTAGCTAGCCAGCTAGTCGATGGTGACGACGTCGGGGTCGCAGTCCTCGTAGCAGCGCGCGGCCGCACTGCGGCGCCGCACCAGCTCGCAGCTCGCGGCGTGCCTCCTGCCGGCCGCGTGCTCGCGCACCACGTGCGCCGTGTTCGAGACCTCCGTGTTGCACATCACGCAGTGCAGTGTCGTCTCGCTCACCTGTCACATTGAACGATTGAACTATTATTTCAAACTAGCTCGAAACTAAGATCATTCGCTGACGTTTCGAAAACTTTACAGTTTGCACTTTCCAGCGATTACCAATATGGGAACCGGAAACACTCAGTTTCGTATTTATAGTATCAGCAATCGTGCGATAGTCACCTTCCTGATGAGAGCCGGCGCGTGCTCGCGCAGCATCCCGCGCAGCGCGCCCGCGTGCCGCGCGCCGCGCACGTGCGCCCACACCGCCTCCCCGCCCTCCCCGCGCTCCCCGCCCTCCCCGCCGCCTGCCTCCCCGCCCTCCCCGCGCTCCCCGCCCTCCCCGCGCTCCCCGCCCTCCCCCGCCAGCTGCACGCCGCACAGCTTGCACTTGTACCCGCCCTCCGCCTCCACCAGCCCGTGCCACGAGTAAAAGTCTATTTTAAAAACATTATCCTTAAAAATCACTATCTTATTTTTTCTCTCGTCGGTATCGACTGTGGCGTTATCGTTTTCTACCGTGTCGAGGTTGTTTCCCGTTACGGCGGCGTTACTTAAATTGTTTTCTACTACTGGAACTCCTTCTTCCGGTGCGACGTTATCCGCCAGTTCTTTCACGAGAGTGGCATAAAGTATAATTTTACGTTTCGGCTCCTTCTCTTTTAAGTAGATGTTCTCCTTCTGTGTGGCGAACGTGTGCTGCTTTGTGCCGGATTTTATTTCGTTCCTGCGCTGTTTAGAGTCGGTCCTGGTGTCCTCGGCCAGCAGCGCGTGCGTCGGCCAAGTCACATGGCGTCTCACATCTCTTCTAGACATCAACGTGTTACAGATGCTACAGTGATACAGGAGATACATCTGTTCAATAAAAAAGGAATGTAAATAGATGAAAATGTACTTGCGTGACGACAGCTACAAATATATACCGATACACGACAAGTGAATTAAGTCTTGATCAACGATGAAATAAGTCGTAATTATTCGATACAATACTTAAAACAAGGTATTAACTGACCTGTCTTATTAGATCGTCCTTATATTTGTCAATAATTTGACACTTGTCAATGTTGTCGCGGTGCGCCCTGGTGTCGACGTGTGCCCGCGCGCGGGGCCCGGCGAGCGGCGCCGCGCACGCGAAGCAGTAGCGGCCGCCGTCGCCGACGCACACCAGCGTGTTGTACGAACCGTTGCTTATCTTACTGTACGATGTACCTATTTTAATATAAACGTGCTCCTCGAAATCGAACTCGGTATCTTCCGTCGCTATCGAATCGTTCGATACATCAGATATATCGTTATTCGCACTGCCATCGAGTGAATGTTCAACTTTGGCATCGTTCGTTGTTTCTGTGCCGGTACTCGGTACTTCGATGTCATTTACTTTGGCGCTATTTATATCTATGCATTGCTTCTTAGTTTCTGACTCCTCCGCGTGGCGACTAGCTGTTGCCGCGACTCCGCCCGGGGCCGCGCCGCCGCCCTGCAGGCCGAGCGCTGTCCTCACGCGTGCGTTGTGGTTATTCTCTAGAATGTGTGTGTGAATATCCAAGGGCACTACTGGTACGTTGCACACCGTGCAGTGAAGGGCGTCGCGTATCTAAAACAAAATGTAATTTATAATAATCATTTATATAAATCTGTTTACTATTTGTCAATCGAATTTAGATCGATCGATATGGTTTGAAACCATTAATTAAAGGATATTAGAAAAAATGGAGACCCCAGTAGGAGTTGCACATCCATTACTTAATGCCTACGCATTCACATCCGCAAGTTTTCAGTATATATATATATATATATTAATATTATATTATTAAGCCACAGATCATATTTATTGTCGGTACAATAGTACATTACGCACCTAGGCCAGTAAAATGAAAAATGTCTCAGATCATATGCAATTGTCGTCCGAGGCGAAGCCGAGGTTGACAAAAATGTGATCTGAGGCTTTTTTATTTTACTGGCCGAGGTCAGTATACTATTTTTCTGTTCGACGAAGCCAGAAAGTGAAAATTTCATTTAGCGAAGCGGCCACAAAGTTGGCGCTTTCCGGCCGGAGGACAGAAAATAATATAAATTGAAACTCACGGGTCTTATCAAGTTACATTGAAATTGAAATATGAACGGCGTCCGCTGCAGCCGCAGCACGTGGCGGTAGTCGGCGACGTGTCCGCAGATGAACGGCTTGGGGCACGCCCACTCGCAGAGGCCGCAGTAGTAGTCGCCCGGTCTCTCGCACACTATGTTATATGCTAGTTTACTGACTACCATGTTATATCCGAAGGGATTTATTATTACATTTTCATTAATATTACTATATTGCAAATTTATTCCTAATAGGCTATGCATATTTTGTACCGTCAGGTTAGTATTTATATTCTGACCTATCGAGGCCCTGTCAATATTCGGTCCAACCAAGCCTTTATCTGCATTTTGTCCATGCAAGTCCTTATGAATATTTTGTCCCAAATCTCGTTCTATATTAGCGTTAGACACATATTGCTCTGTTACACTATTACTAACTTCCGCATTCTGCTTTGCCTGTATATTCAAAGTATCTTCTATATTTATATTTTTATCTTCTGCCGCTCCATGCTTGTCGCTCGACTGCCTGTCTGGAGTGCTCGGGGCAGTATTGTCTTCTTGTTGACATTGGACCGGTGTGTTAACTCTCTCCGCTGTGTTTTTGTGTGCTTTATCAGGAGCGGGCTTGGGATGCATCGCCGCGATGTGGTCCTGCATGTCGTGGATCAGCTGCAGGTTGTTGCAATGGCCGCAGTGATACAGTTTGTCATCCAACTAAAATAAAATTACATCAAAAATAAGCTTTTATTACTTACTTATAAATGGCTACATTTAATTGTGCTGCAAATTCTATTAAATTGTGTTTAAATATTATTTTCACTGAAGTTTAAGAGAATTGTGAACCTGTTGATTTTCATACAAAAGGCGATAACGTTTTACACCCAGTAAATATAGTTAGATTTTTATAATTTTTGGATATGTTGTAGATATAATGAGAAACTACGTCTGTACGTTTTGATTTTTAAGAAATATTGCTTACGCTAAAATTTATTAGCATCTAACAATCTATATATAGATTTATAATCATAAAAATCTATATTATTTAAGCAATATTTCTTAAAAATCAAAACGAACAGACGTAGTTCCTCATTATATCTACAACATATCCAAAAATTATAAAAATCTAACTATATTTACTGGGTGTAAAACGTTATCGCCTTTTGTATGAAAATCAACAGGTTCACAATGCTCTTAATAGTAAAAGTGCAACCAAACTCTTGCATAAATGGTTCTCTATACTTTTACAATACATTTCTTATATGGCACTCTTGTTGTTAAGAAATTATTTTAATTTTCTTGTTGTATCAGGCAATGTTGTTTATAGTTAACGAAGATTTTAATTATTGATTATTGTTAAAACCCGAACAGTCTCATGAACGGCGGGCAAGGCAGGCACGGAATTGTAAAAATTGCAATATCTACTCACCTGTCTCACCAAATACTTCTCATAGGCTTCCACAACTTTAAAACCATTCAACATTTCCAAATGAACAGCATTTTGACAATGGACATACTTCTTTCTCATCGGATAACTATCCTTGCAGACCATGCAATAAAAATAATTAAGCTTAGACTTTATCACCATGTGCCAGGAGTCAAAATTTACTGTCACCTTCTTAACACCTAAGTCTATTTCTAAAACGCTAGGCGTTTCTACGAGTTTAGGTTTCTTCGTCATCGACGCGTACGACGTGGCTCGATCCATCAGAAAATCTTCATAGTTATTATCATACTCAACAAATTCTGGTCGACCATTACTACAGTCATCGTTCTCATTATAATTATTATCATTGTCAGTTCTGTAATCCTCGAAATCGTAGCCGTCGTCATCGGAATTGCTATCGTTGAAATTGTTAATAGCTTTGGCGTTGTAGTGGTACGTGTCTGTGTGGCGCGCGTGCTGGTGTGCGTGGGGCGCGAGGTCGGAGACCTTGTTGACAGCGAACAGCATGTTGTCTCGGTGGCTCTGCCCGGAGAAGTGCTCTGCGACATCGCCTTTGCTGAACAGTTCGCTGCACACTCCACAGTGGTAATTACTACCAATCTGCAATGTTAAAATATTTGTGGCAAATTGTAATATAACATACACATATATGGACCGTGTTAAACATTCGTGTGTCAACCCACAAAAAATCGGGTTTTGAGTTATGAATGCAGTTTTATTAAATAGATCATGAGGAATACGGCAGTGCAATCCATTTTGTTAAAAAAAAATCGTAGAATATTTTAGAGCACAAAATTGGTTATTGCTTTTTTCCTATGTCAGATTTGTATTTTTGCATTAATGTGTTAAGCCACATATAACGCTTTATTGCTTATTTCCCATGTCAGATTTGTATTTTTGCATTAATGTGTTAAGCCACATACCTATTACATTAATGCAAAATTCTAATTTGTTGTTTTAAAACGAATAGGTACCTATACATAATTATTATGCACTAATTTTTAGAAAATGTAATATAATAAACAACTAACGCATTAAAACTTTAATGTAAATTCTTATTTATTGAAAGTTTTTATTGTTGTATAACATGTATCAAATAACATTATAAGTTCTGCTAAAAATGAGAAATAGGTACAAGTTAACACTAACTTATTTTTTTATTACTTATTATTATTTTTATCATATTAAATAAAATATTTTAGGGTTCCGTATCTTAAAAGGAATAAAAATTAACCCTTACAGGATTACTTTGTTGTCTGTGTGATCCTTAACCTCAGTAACGCGTGGAGGTAGGTATCAAACAAAAATTCATAGTAATATCAAGTACTCAGGACTACCGTCCCTTGAAATTGTAACATAATTACAAAAAAATCGCCGACGCAATCAAAAGAGCCGCCGTTTATGCCGCGATTGATAAAAGTTTTTAACACTCGCTAGCGAATCAAAACCTACAGGGAGTACCCTGTAGGTTTAGGGGCTCGTGAACTCAGGATCTTGAATTAATTTAGTAGGTGCGAGGTAACGTCATATAGCACGGATAAAGAAAAAAATACGAAAACCATACATTTTAAATGACATCATTAAAAAAAAATATACCTACAGGTTATTTATAGTACGGAACCCTTGGTGCGCGAGACTAACTCGCACTTAACCGATATTTTTTTATTATATACATCATTAGATTTAAACGTGTGTGATAAAAATTAGAATATTATAATAAATAATAATATTAAAGAATATACGAATTGTCGCCACAATTTATCAACTCTTCGAAAAATGGTTTTTAGGTGGTTTATTAACTTTTTAGGTACGGAAGTATATATTATTGGTTTAATTCAATATGATAAAATAATAATAATAAATCAATTTGGTTGAGCTTTTAAGTAATTGAAATAATATAAGTGTTAACTTGTTGTACCTATTTCTCATTTTAAGCAGAACTTATAATGTTATTTAAAACATGTTATAACAATAAAAACTAAATAAATAAGTACTTACATTAAAGTTTTAATACGTTAGTTGTTTATATTTTACATTTTCAAAAAAATAGTGTAAAATATATTCATTATAAAAGAACAAATTAGATTTTTGCATAGTGTTATGTGGCTTAGCACATAAATGCTAAATGTAATAAACCTTATAGCCGATAAGCATTAACCATTTTTCTGCATTTTCTATTTAATTATGAATTTATTGAAATAAATACATTTATATCCTTAATCTATGCACTTCAACAAAAAAAATGATACCACATAACAATATTTTTTTGCTTAAAATAAGCGGAAAAAGAAGAATGTTCTCAAAAAACTTTAAGCGCCGATATCTCAAAACTAGCTTGGTGTGGGTTGAAACACTAATGCTAAACACGGACCATATATAAGTATATAAACAACAATTTTATTCAATTTTAATTAGTAATTGGTGCAAAAATTACTGTAATACCAATAAATAGATAATTCAAATATGTAATACTAAAACTCAAGAGTAGATTTTAGATTTTTGGTTTAGCTACATGTCTACGATATATTATGTGGTGTGAGACGTGTGGCGACAGATGAGTGTTGTAGGACCTGTCTAGTGATGGCGAGCTCGAACTGCTCCAGCGGCGGGTGCCGCTGCAGGCGCCGCGCGTGCTCTGCGCTGGCGCAGTGATCACCCCCCTCACCCCTCTCACCCCCTTCAGACCCCTCCTCCACCTCCTCCCCGCACACCGCGCACCTGCATCGCAAAAGAAAACTGTCAATTAATTGGCACAGGGATCAGAGACCCAAACTGCGAATATAAGCGACACGAATTGGTGGCGTGTTAGTTCTGCACGGCCCCTACAGTTATTTGCCGAGTCACTGACCACAGGGTGCCGCGGTCGGTGCGCAGGAGGGTGTTCCACTGGCGCCGCGTGAGGAACACGTCCTCGTTGATGACGAGCCCGTGCGGCGCGGACCGCACGCTCACCTGCAGCTCACGACCTTCACAACAAATGTGCATTATTATTATTGACTTAGAATATGAGCTACAGTTCATATTTATGTGGATTGTTAAAGAATTTTTTTCTGATAAGTGAAATTTAGACAATTCTGGCCAAACACAGGACGCATGAAAAATGGGGAAAAAAGTGAAAATGGAAAAATCTAACCTATTTTTTTAAAGATGTGAATACATCACTATCAATAAAAAACAAATAAAATACAATTCCCTTAAATGATACCTTCCTGTTTTAAGTATTTAAACTTTAAAGTGCAACCCCCAGGGGCAGTAAAGACTACAGACCCTCCCCACTTCCTTCAACCTCAAACAGGGAATAATGATAAAGAACAATTAATTGTGATATCAGTAAACTATGTAGAAGCTTCCATCCATACCTTCAGAGCTTGTGTCTTCATCAACACAAACATCATACTGCGCCATACTGCCCGAATGTATTTTAAAAACGTTGAATCTCCTGTATCTCTGTATATCTAGTAGCTGGTCTTTAAAAACTATATTGTCTATGACATAGCTCTCGCCTGGAGTGTTGACGGGTTTCAAATACTGAGTATCAATGTACAGCGGGGGGATGTCCTCAATGTTGCTGTTTTCCACAACTCTATTGGTGAGGCCCTCTTTTGGCATTTCACTGAAACATTTTAGTTATCATAAATATAACAATCATATTATCATACTATGTTTATAGCCCCCTAGGTAATTATATAATATATTTATGCAGATTTATAGAAAACCAAGGTTTTTAATTTGGTTTCTACAGTAAAAACTAAAGTAAAACAAAAATTAAGTATCTAATTGGTATAAATATTATTGTTATTTTTAACTTTGATCAGGTTTGGCTAATAGCTAGTGCCTACCTAGAAGATTTTTTTTATATCATTTTCCATTTATTTATTTAGTGTTCATTTGCATTTCAACATGATTAAGCACAATAAGATATCTTATTAGAGTCAATAATAATAATGAATATTATCTGAACATTTGTAAGTAATGTAATTAATAGTTTCTTGAATTATTAATAAGAGGTACTTATAAGAAACACAAAGAGAAATTTATTCACAAAAAATATGGTTATTTACAGATGTTATAGCATCACTTACTTTCATCATTGTGGTGAGTAGAAAATATTAATTTCTGATCATTCTGTCGTACTTAAGTAGTAACTAATAATTAATCTTAAGAGCCTTAATGTTGGTAAAATGAACTAAAACACGACTTTAATGAATTCTACAATACAAAACTTGCTCCATAAAAATAATACTTACAATGAAAAACCATTCAATAATTTAGATAAGTACCTAGGGAGAGTTTATAAGTGACGACTCATTATTAAAACTTGAACCGACAACAGAACAAAACACATTTCGACACTTCTTGATTTAACTGCATTAATTTATGAATTAGGTGAACCATCCATAAAAAAATGTAGAACTTACCTATTGGTTTGCTGTGTAACAGACTACCAGAACCGCAATCAACTATTTAAATTACGAATAGAAACGAAATATTTACTATTCTGAGAACAAGAGTTGAAATATAATCTTACTAAAGGCAAACAATGTTGCATAAACAACTTTTAAACACTAACAACTGACAACAATCACTTTCATTCAAATACCTACAAATTACAATAAGTTCGGTGTTTCGCTATTACTTGTCCGCCACAGATACAAAATTACAATTTAGTAAAGGTAATATTGCTACATACTTACTCGTTATTTGTTTTATAAAGCGTGTATTTGGCAATTAGGAGAATCATTAAAATGACTAAACAAACTGTATAAGATATCATTTGTAACGTGGTAAAACTCAAACATGCAAACTAAAATACTCTTATCAGTAATTAGAACTGGACTGGAGCATAATCCGGAAGTACTTATAATAATAAACGAACATATAAAAAAACACAGGCTTCCACTGTTCCACAGAATCGTATAATTATGTTAAGGTATTGTTCATGCTCTAAGGTCTTATTTGTTTAGATAGGTGATTAATAGACATTTTTAACAATGGCAATTTTAACAAACTAATGATAGGGGATTTTTGAGAATTCCTTTTTCTACTATCGTGATATTATGGAAAATCCTATACTATGGGTATTTTAGTACAAATTTATAATGATCTAATTTTCTAGTGTTGCATTACAATCATTAAATTTAATGCAATGCAATGTAAATAGTAATCAGTAATATTATTGTTTCGGATCTGATTTACTGATAAGAACCCCGGATGTTACGCCCGGCCAGAACATCTGCTGTGCTCGAGGTATTTTGGATTGTCTTCCTGATCAGGAAACTGGATTAGAAATGCAGAGTTAGACGTCTACGCCTAGCCTATGTCAATCTGTATATTAAAGATTGAGTGTTGTCATATCTATGGTAAATGTTATCAAGTGTCATAATAGCTGTCGACTGTCAAGTCTACTCCAAAGAATTCAAAGAAACCGTCAAACTCAAACTATTACTAGGTACGGTGAATTTACTAAGGTAAAAATAATTGTTCTAAGTGATAACTTACTTTTCTACCCCAATATAATAATATGTATAATGTGTGTCTTTTTTCTATTGTTCTATACTGTCATGAAAAATTTATTTTTTATTCACAAAATCAAAACAAATTTGATTGCACAAAATTAATGTATACTTTACACTGTATTTATTTAGTCATGCGTACTTAACAACTTTTGTCCATGAGGTAAACTTTGTGTCTGACATTATTTACTGCGCGTTATAAGTGAAAGTTATAAATATAGCGGGCAACTATTATATACTATTGCTAGTTAAATATTGGAAATAGCACATTCTATATAAAGGAGATTTCCCTTAATTCTTAAAAAGAATTTACCTTATACTACTAAACTTAAGGATTTTTGAAAAACCTCTTGTCTTAGTCAGGACTTGAACAAACAACTATGACTAAGTAGCTAATATTTTGGTGTAATATTAATTTATGATGTAATGTTCTCATCCAGGAAGCCCTTCGTATCACATCCGCCCTGTATGCAGATAATATTGCTCAATCTTAGTCTCTAGTTTTAATTTTCATTTAAATTTTATTTCTTACTTTGTTGATATTTCTCAAAATGAATAACTCCAATTTTAAAAAAAATCTCTCCATCAATGCATGTAGACAATATTAGCTCTATCTTCTTTTATAAAATTTAATGTTACCAATGGCGGACTGGACCCTGGGCTTGCTTTTGATCAAATTACTATCTTTTGAATGGATTTGACTGAGTGACCCCCCTCCCCCCTGCCTACAACGCTAGAACACTCTTGAATGATTAGATTAGATTAGATTTATTTATTTCTCAAAATTCATACAGTACAATTACACTATTATGTCGAATTATATGCATTCACATTGAGATCGTCAGAACAAAAATAAAGAAAAAATAATATGAACAAATTACATTATAACATTAAAAAATACATTATTATGTCAAATTATATTCACTCATATTGAGATCGTCAATACAGATTTAACTTACAGTATTTACAGTATCAGCAAAATTATAATTTTATTACAATAAATTTCATTATGCATAATATAATGTCAAATGGCTTTTAGTGTCAAGTAATTTAACATTAATAATAAAAATAATTTATTTATATTTTTGATTAAATTCGTCAACAGAGTAAAATGGGTTTTCCAATAAAATGTTTCTCAGTTGGCGCTTAAATGCTTCGTCAGACGGCTCGTTCTTTATCACGTCAGGTAGGCGATTATACAGACTCGGTCCAAGAACACGGGGATTCTTTTCTGCAAGGGCCATGCGACGGGGGACCGTTCTCAAACGTCCAGCAAAACGACTTACTTTACCAGAGATACATACCACTTTAAATTGATCTAAATTATTTCTTACAAACATTAATAACTCGAATAAGTATAATGAGTAGTGCGTCATAATGCGTTGAGCAATAAACACGTCTCTGCACGACTGTCTATGTTTCGCCCCAACAAGAGCACGCAACGCTCGTTTCTGGATCACCAGCACCCTACCGGCTTCGGTGGAGTTTCCCCAGAGGAGCGTCCCGTACGACATGATGGAGTGAAAATGTGCAAAGTACACTTGTTTAAGTGCATCGGCAGAGATCAGTGGTTTAAGCTTACGCAACGCAAAGACCGCACTACTCAACCTATCACAAAGTTTGTCGACATGGCTCTTCCAGTTGAGGTTCGAGTCTAGCATAAAGCCAAGGAACCTGCTCTCACTGCATAGCGGCATTGGACTGTTCAGGATGCATGGGGGTAATTTAACGCTTCTTCCATTAAATACTATCACATTTGATTTTGCCATATTCAATATCAGTCCATTTGCAGAGAACCATGTCTGTAGTTGTTCACTGGCTTCACGTATCCTGAGACTCAGCTCCTCGTAGTTACGAGCGCTGACCACCACGGTAGTGTCATCAGCGAACAACACAGACAGGCCAATGGAAATGGACGATGGCAAATCATTGATGAATGATAGAAAAAGCGTATTCCCTAACGCGGATCCTTGAGGTATTCCCAATGACACTAACCCAGATTCAGAGGTAGTGATTTTGCCTTCAATCGTCATCCTAACGACTTGTTTACGTCCCATAAGGAACGACGCAAACAATGCATGGGGAATATTTTTAATACCATACAAATCTAACTTACTTAATAATAATTCATGCGAAATCACATCAAAGGCTTTGGATAAATCACATAAAATAGCAGCCATTTTATGCTTTTCATCCAGGCCAGTCAATATACAGTCAAATATTTGGTGTGCTCGTCGTCGACTTGTTTTTTCTGTAGGCGTATTGTCTGTCAGTCAGTAAGTCATTTTCTTCGAGATGACGCATTAAGTGTGACGATAGAAGGGCCTCCACTACTTTAGAAATAGTGGGAACAATCGAAATCGGTCGGTAGTTATTGACATCACACTTGTCACCCTTGCCTTTATAAACGGGGCACACCCTGGTATTTTTTAATACCTCAGGGTAGACACCACACTCGAACATGTTGTTTACGAGAGCCACCAATACGTCAGTGTCAATGTTACCAGCAACATAAATTAGTATAATTTCAGTGTAATATGCAGTTAAGCTCATTCAACGGCAACATAAATGAAATACCGGGTATTTCATTAGACAACTTCACAAACAACAATGCAAGAGCATACTTCCTCAGTCACTCGCACACCGACCACACTGCAGGTTTGTGACCACACAGCATGTTTGTCGGGCCCACTCGGCCCGCCTCTGTACTAATAATAGCTAGTTCATGTGTTCATATTCATATATGGTAAATAAAAACAGATTATAAATGCTTAAATGTTGACCAATTATAAGAATAAATTATAGCATAAGGACAATGCAGGGATAGTATGTATAATGTTTGTTATAATCACATTTCTTATTACTTAGCCAATTTTTTGTAAAATTAATATAAACACTGACATTACTGATATAAGTATTGTGATATGAAAAACCTGTAATAATATAGTCATTGTTAAACAGTACCAAATATCATTAGTTAACTATTTAGAACCTCAACTATGTTTTATCTGACAGAAGAGTTGTAAATAGCTAATAAGTATAAAATAACAATAAAAAAATCTTTATCTCCAGGTTTATACGATAATGATTTTGCATCATGTCTTAAAAGGAAGAATGCATACATATACATGTCAACAACACTGGCAGCAATAATTAAATACGAATTCGAATGTAGAAATACTGACTTCAATGAAATAAAGCAATACATAAAGCCTTTGGATATTGGTAAGTAGATCCAAGGAACACCCCTCTTTAATTACAGATATGTATTACTCGTATATGACTTTGATTCTCATTTATAATGTCCTCTAATAATTCATAGTTGATGGGTGGACCTCTTGACTGTAGACCAAGTGTTCAGACCGAACCATGAAGACACATTACACCTTGGCCTGGATATCTTTTCTATATTTGTTTATGTTTATCCATTTTACCCATAGTTCAAATTTGCACTCAGGATAATTAGGATTATTAAGTTATTTATTCTTCTATAAACTTTTCTTAGATGTTCACATCAAAAATTTCGTAATTCCTATACATGATATATAATCTTATATTACAACACATCCAAGAGCAAGAGTCATATCGCACCTTCGGTAAAACAAGGGCACAATTGCCAAAAAATCAAAAAATGAGTTAAGTATACAGAAATGTTCCAAAAAACATTTGGAACATTTCTGTATACTTAACTCATTTTTTGATTTTTTGGCAATTGTGCCCTTGTTTTACCGAAGGTGCGATATGCTGAGGTCATTATTACACTGCCACTAAGATCTGTAACCACACCCACTTTCTCTAGTTTCGTTGTGAGAGGCTCTTAAAGTGTGGCGTGTTAGGCGTCACTCGACCTGACTCTCGCGGGTAGAGATGATGATGACTGCGTGTCTATTTGCAGGCCGGACATCCATCAGTCTGCCGCCGGACGCGGCGCGCGGCCTGCAGGAGCTGCACGTGAGCGTGACGCTCATTCCGGCAGGACACAGCGTCGGCTCCGTCATGTTCCTCTTCAGGACGTGCGATAAAACAGTCCTCTTTACAGGTACTGAAAACCTCTGTATTAACAAGAGAGGTCACTTCTATACACCGGTTTATTGATTCCATAAATATGCATTTGAACACGCAGCTGTCAATTATATGGTATCTGTCTATCAAATATTGAGCCATTAAAATATATAGGCCTACTAGCTTTTGCCCGCGACTTCGTCCGCGTGGAACTCCTCCTTTTTTGCAGTCGGTTAAAAAGTAGCCTATGTCCTTTCTCAGGCTCCAGACTTTCTTTGTACCAAATTTAATTTAAATCGATCCAGTAGTTTTAGCGTGAAAGCGTAACAGACAGACAGACAGACAGACAGAGTTACTTTCGCATTTATAATATTAGTAGGGATATTTGGTGGCACACTTTTGTGTAAGATTTTGCGCACAATAATATTAGGGTTTTTATTACGGTTAATATCTTAAAATGTTTAATAAGTACCTATACATTTAAAACAAGCCCTCACTAGGCATAGTGTCATGTGGCGGAAATGATACGATTACCTCTAGGAGAAATGTAATTTGGTTCCAGGTGATTTTCGCATATCATATAATGACGTGTCGAAATACGGTCAACTGCACGACAGAGAGAGCGGCGACCCGGTCGCCATCGACACCCTGTACGTGGATACCACATTCATACACCTGGCCTACAAACACTTCCCGAAGAGATCGGACACTGTACGCGCACTAGGCGTCGAGGTGGACAAGTGGTTGAAGATGTCCGAGAGGAACCGGGTGGCGGTGCACACCTCGGCCAAGATCGGCTACGAGTTCGTATACAACGAATTGTATAAACAACTCCGCTTGAAAGTTCAAGTTGAGAACGAAATTTGGACTAAACTTTACAGGTAAGTGTTGCAATAATCCTAAACATCAACATTATGGAATGAAACAATTATAACGGATTTAACTCGCGTATTTAATTTTATTTGCTGACCTTTCGAATAGTATGTATAGAGGTACTTAGATACTAAACTTGAATTATTTTTCATTATATTTGTCCTGTTTCAGCACGATGCAGCACGCAGTGCCGGGAGTGACGAACACCGTTTCACACATACATCTATGTAGGAATCGATCAGAAAATAAGTCTCATGATTTGTGTAATATTCCAAACAGTAGTGACTACAACTATCTATACATACATCTCTCTGCCATGATATGGTCTAACTATGACATGGAAGACAATTGTATTAGAAAAATATCAGATAAGAGGATAAACGCGTGTTTCAGCACGCACTGCAGTAGGTCTGAGTTACTGTATTTTGTGAATTATTTGTCACCGAAAAAAGTTGTTGGTTTTCCCAATGTATATAACCAGGACAGCCCCAAGAAAACTTTTAAAGATACCTTTGAAGCGACGCCTAAGAAGAGGAAATTGAATGAAGTGGATAAAAAAGTTGATGTGATAAAAATGAACTTATGATGAAATTATTGATTATGTTAATTGTGGTACAAAAATAATATATGGACTTAAATGGAAAAAAGTACGCTTAAAGAAACTACGAGTAAAAATAAATTATTAAGGCAGATGTTTGCGGTAATGTCGGGAGAGAAAGACCGATTAAAACTTACCTGAATCCAAGATGTCTTGAAAAATAACCAAAACTACTAAATAAGCCTAAAGAAGCCAAAGAGGTTTGTCACAGCAAGTGGAAAGAAATGGTCTCTGCCTATCCTTGTGGGTTCGTATGTAGGTATGTGTTCATATGAATTAAATTACGCAACTCATACAGTTTACTATTGTGGAGATAAGCCGAGTCAATCTTCGGTTCCTAGAAGTGACCTCTATATACAAATTAGGTCTCGTGTTTGTTTGAGCGTGAAGTTCGAAGAAAGGTTTTCGTACATTCGTGACAATATTTTGTACGACCACTAATAGTGACAAACTTCCATTTTTTATATATATAAAAAGGATAAGCTAGTCATTCCAGCGCGGGTAGCACGTAAGGTTTTTGTAAAGCACCTGTCACTGTCATATTTTATGAATTTAGTCAATAAGCGACAATGACAGACTTCCTCGCTTGATAAAACCCTTAGGTGCTATTCGTCCTGGTTTTCGTATGAATAGAGTGAGTCGTTCATATGGGGAACTGTATATTTTATTTTTATAATAAATGCTATTTTATTGTACACAAATTTATTAATTTAAATTACCTTTTTTTACATATTAAACCTCCTGAGAACTAGTAAGAACTAGTTGTGCTAAATGTGCAGCCAAGTAATCTAATTAGCTGGCAAACTGCGCTTCAGTATTCAGTTCGAAAAAAGGATGGGTAAGTATCTATGCAAGTTGAATTTATTATAATATATTTGCAGTTATCATAAACTATCTAGACCAATTAGTAATAAATGGAAACCCATAATCCAATCAGGTAGTTTGTAGTATACCCGTATATTTCGGGTCATCGCGATCTTGTAGGATAAAAAAACGTGAAATAAAAGTCACATTAACATAAAATGTAAGTTTATTAATAAATATATATCGAGCTCATTCACTTTTCCTTGTGTATCGCTCTGAGATGGGATCTGAGAGCGGTTTTCTGCGCGAACGCGACGGAGCAGTGCGGGCAGGAGAATGGGCGCTCGCCAGTGTGCGTGCGCACATGATTATTTAATATATTGTTGCTCTGAAAAACAAACGAAAACCCTACAGCATCGTATTCATCAGAACATAGCATAGATAGTTTCATATAAGGATATAATATTTGTGTCAAGACAAGAGAAGAATAGGGCCTGACGCTAGGCTTTATGCTACTATTTATAACATGGGCGTCAATTATAATGGTCGCACAAAGTGTCGCGTTAAGGCATACGTATGGGTTCATATCCCGCTGGGGTCTCGATTTTTGCAACTATTCTCTTGCTACAAATATAATTAAAATAAATGGTATTAAACCATACCTACATATCGAATTTCGATTGATACATTGTAGTAAACAGTTTCATATATTGTTCAAACGTGTATATAGGTAGTTATGAAATATGTCAATAGATGTCACTTTGTGGGTAATACAACGCGCTATTGACTTGTTCCGTGGAAATGTACATAGGTTTACATAGATTTCAATATATTCGAATTCAAGCAAAACTGTTTGGGTTTTATTTCCCTCCGGCCTCAAACATATATACTTACGGAAAACGCTTTGCCGCAAATATTGCAAAATTTATTCTTCGGCGGCGGCTGTTTCTCGTGCACCCTCAGTATATGTGTGCGGAGACGGTAACGGGATACGAACGACTAAAAACAAACAAACGGACAAATATCATAATAATTTCTGCTCCCTTCGCGGTTGTAACTTGTTTTGGAACTGCTTGTTTTGGAATGAATCAATAACAAGTATGATAGATAGTCTATAGACTATAGTCTAACACTAGTGTTAGTCGATCAGCTCTAGTTGGCGATGAATGTGTTTTCGAATCGTCAGCAAAAAAAAAAATACGCTGGTTAGATCTGTTTCGTCCATCCGTCCGCATTTATCGTACTCTCATTATAAACACGAAAGTTTGTTCATGTGTGGTTTTATGTTTGTTATTCCTTCACGCAAAAACTACTAAATGGATGGATGAAACTTTACAATAATGAAGCTTTATACATCAGAATAACATACAGGCCAAGACTAATAGGAGCGGAACAACTATTCCACGTGGAGGTAGTCGCGAGCGGACGCTAGCTATGTCAGTGTGGGTTTACCTTGTTGCAGTCCCCGCAGTGGTGGCCGAGCTCGTCGGTGTGCTGCAGCCGGTGGTGGTTGTTCATGTACACCTTGCGCGAGAACTCCTTGCCGCACACCGGGCACGGGATGCTGCGCCCAGCGAGAGACAATACATCGTTACCATCTACACCGTCTACACGGATACATCTCGGTTTTTAACCCCATTCACTCCCTTAAGAGATGGAATTATATACATTTTCAAGTGAATCTTCTTCACTGAAGAATCGATTGAAGGATTTTTCTCCCATTTCACCCCCCCCCCCCTTTTTGAATTGATTTGTAAAATACAATTATGGTACTCATTTACTTCTTTTGAGAGATCTAGATACTATTTAATATACACTTCAAGCTTCAAGATCTAATAGTTTCCTATATGCATCCCAACTTAAACTATCTTCATACCGAACTTCAGCAGTTCAAACATGAAGAGATAACAGACAGATAGACGGATACTTTCACATTTCTAATATTACCAGCGGTCTGGGCAGTCGTCGTCCTACCCCGTAAAGCATATACCTACACTAAAATTATTACTCGTTTCTTGGATAGCAAACACAGGTAAACTATATATTAATGAAAGGATACTCCATACTAAATTCTGTCAAAATTCCATCTATTCTTGAGTTATAAATGGTGAAACCTGGATCGATTACTTAGGGCTGGAACGGCACTGACCGTTTCCTCTGCTTGTCCGGCTGGTGTCGCACGGAGTAGTTGAGATGGTAGCGGTACTTGGCCACGGTGTCGAAGAGTGTGTCGCACTCCACGCAGTACGCGTTGGGGTCCGGAGCGGAGCCCCCGGGCGCCGGCGCCGGCCGGGGGCGCGCCGGGTGCTTGCGCTCGCGGTGCCGGTTGAGCCGGAAGCTCGAGGGGAACACCGCTGAACATATCTTGCACACGTTTGGAAGGTGATTCTTCCTGAAGAGAATGAATGTAATTTAATTAATTTGGTACGGTGACTATTTTTTATCATAGTCCGTCGAGTAGATTATAAAAAATATTGGACAGATAATTGTGCAGGCAGCTGCGTTATTTTGTAGGGCTGGTTTATGGGAGCGGCGATTTTAAATAAAAACTTTTATTTAATTGGAAAAGGACGTGTATTACTTGAATCACCATGATCGAGAGAGATAAAGAAAGTGTTGCCACATACAGCTTAATATTTATTACTAATTTAGATGTTGCTAACTCAACAATAATTTTATATATATTATTTGTACCATCGTGACGTCACTAACCCCCCCTCCCCACTCTTAAACTTTAGAAGCATTTTTGTGTTTTTTTGTTATATTATTATAAAAATACGTGTCCAATATTTTTTTAATATTCTAACTAATGGACTAAATAGTATTTTATTTCCTTTATCGAGTCGTCATCCGTATTTACATCAGAATCCGTTGAACACACAGTAAGTTGGTAAATATAGATGAATCACTCACTTAATGTGCGACTCCAAGGATACCTTCGCCTTGTAGCTCTTCCCGCAGTGGTCGCACGAGTACGAGTTGTGGAACACCAGCTTGTGCTGAATGAACTCTTGATACGACCTGACACATATAAATAAAAGAATTACAATTCATACCAATTGATGTAGTCCTAAACTAACAATAAACTAACAATTGTACCAATTAAACAATTGTACATCCAGCATCACACACACATCCAATATGATTATAGGTGTTAAATCCATTATATTAATTATTATAAAAAAGATCTGTTACTTGAACAAATATGCACAAAGTTTTAATTCTATGATACTAACTTTATGATATTTAGCAATTACTAGCTTCAGCCTTCGACTTCGTCTGCACATGATTAGTACTTTACACAATATCTTCAAAAATTATAGCATAACTAGCGGCCCGTCCCGGCTTCGCACGGGGGGACTTAAGATTTTTTAAGGCCTCAGAAACAATACTTTTCCCCCGTTTTTGAAACATTTTCGGTTACTGCTCCGCAACTATAAGACCTAGCGTGATATTATATAGCCTATGTTACTCGGGAATAATGTAGCTTTCCAAAGGTGAAAGAATTTTTGAAATCGGTCCAGTAGTTTCGGAGCCTATTCATTACAAACATACAAAAATACAAAAATACAAATCTTTCCTCTTTATAATATTAGTATAGATTATGCGTCATTGTGATGTGTATATAGCATATATATTATGATTATAAAGTTTCATCAAAATCCATTTTGCGTGAAAGAGTAACAAACATAGTATAGTAGTATGTATACTCACAATATTTTTTAAGGATATAAATGAACGTAAGGTCGTACGTGAGGTCGTGCTGGCACCAGGTGCAGCGGTACAGCCAGCGGTGCGTGGCGAGGTGCCGCCCGCGGTCCCGCCCCGCCACCACCTCGCCGCACACGCGGCAGCGCTGCACCGCGTGCGCGCGCCACCGGTGCAGCTGCAGCTCGAATGCACTGCCGTGCTCCGACCTACATCTCCCACATTTTACGCTAATCTACAAATTGCACTAGTTTTAACAAATATGGATAAACACAATAAAATCTACTACTAATGATTCTATATGAATCATTTTTATTTTTATAGAACTTGCATATACCCATTATATACCCATTTAAATGAATGATCATAATTATATTAGTGAATAGTTGTTATATATATAATTATGTACTATGTATACATATTCCGGAGTGTGTCGAGAATAGAGAATAGCATCCAGTAAAAGCTCTAGTGCTCTGTATACTTGTCTAATGTCTTGGTACAAAATATCATTGTAGTTTTAAAAGAATTACCTTTCTATGTCTCTTTTTGTGATTTTTTAAATGTATGAGAGTGGCAAACTTCAAACCACACAAATCACATGTATGAGGTCTGTTCTTGTCGTCATCTCTCTTCGCTCTCAATATCTCCTCGACTTCATTCTCACTTAGCTTAACAAATTCATAATACTTGTCAATATTACTTAAATCTATCATATTATCAATTTTTTGTATATTTACTTTATCCTTACTTGATCTGTATTTGCTTGTATCATAATCATATTTCTTTTGTGTTTTTTTTACTTTCTCATTTTTATCATCATCACAACTGTTGGATACTTGTTCAGGATACTCAGCAGAGTCATCAGTATCATCATTAAAGTCAATATTATCGTCATTAACATCTATATTATCATTATTGCATTCTATTTCTACTTTTATGTTATCTAGCATATTTCCTGCATCTACATTGTCTATGCAGATTTCTGGTTGTAATAATTCATGCTTTACTTTAATTTCTTCTAATTCGGAGAAATCATAATTATAATATTTTATCTCACAAGATGCCAGTTTGGACAAAGTTTTCACCATTACCTGGAAAAGATGATCAATTATAAGTTGAACTAAGAAAAGTAAAATGTAGTAATTTTTGTTTTATGCACAAACATGCCAATAAAAACAGACCTCGTTTTTTGCAGATAGTAACAGTAAGCAGTGTGTTTCCTGTATGTGCCTCTGAAAGTCTTGTATCCTCCGCATCAGCGCCGAGCACTCCCAGCATAGTTGTATGTCCAGGCACTCTACATCCTGCAACATACTTGCTGATATAAATTATCATAATAAAACAACCTAAAGCCTTCTCACTGCTATATTGTTTGTTAGACATGTCCAGAATTTTCTCAGTAGGAGAAAGAGTTTTCTGTATTGATTTATGATTTTATTTGATCCCTTTAGACCTAGGTGTTTTTATGAAAATTAGGACTTATAGCATGCTCAAACAATAACAATGAATATTGGTTAGTAATGCCAAGGTATGTAATAGACAGTTCATAGACGAGATACTCACGTCTTTACCTATAAGCTTAGAAAATAAACCATAATCTTCTAATGGCGTGAGCTTCCGATTCGAGCTTAAACACCCATAGCACAATAATTCATGTATATTTTCTGTTTTTATACTTATTTGGCTCATTTTTATGGTTAACTTGATAAATCTAGCTTCCGTTGGATATTAGTTTTCCACTGATACAAAAGTAAACAATAGATTTTAGTCGATCTTCTGCTGGTCCAGTGCTAAATTTTTCCTTTCTTTTTCTTTTATAACCATTATTTATTGACAATTACAATCAATATTATATTCTCGATTAATGGTGCCCAACTCAAACACAACTACAAAATCAATACAATATAAAATAAAATAATTTAAAATATAGAATGCAGATAAAACAAATTTGTTTTGAGTTTCCAACATTTGTCAATTTAATGACAGTTGTTGATGTTGCCAGTTAACATTGTAGACATTTTTATATACTTATGGTCCAAGATCCCAGAGCGATCTGACCTAACTTATTTTCTGACGAATGAAACCTTAAGATTTCAGTAGCGTCTAGAGTGCCTTGAATATCTACGGGCTTGTGAAAACTGTCAGAGTGACACCAGGGCTGGTACCAGGTGAGAAAGGTGACTAAAAATAAGAGTTATCTTACTTATTTTCTCATGGCTCATTTTTATATATATCATCTAGAATATTATTTTAAAGTAATGGATGTAAGTGTCAGACACTTGAGATTGACCAGAACTTTTGTCAGACACTTTTAAGCTACCCAAAAAATGGATCTCAAAGATGGATGAACATAAGCATATCATGTTTAGGCTCATTCGACTCGGTATGACGAGCACTTTCTAAACAGAATATGATGATGGTAGTGTTGATGATGAATCCTGAAGACTTCTATGGATCTCGAAGTTGGATGATCATAGGCATACCGTGTTTGGGCTTATTCGACTCGCTATGACGAGCATTATCTGTTTCAATCAGTGTTGGCGTCAATCGATTACAAATGTAATCCAATTACTAATTTGATTACTCAGTAACCGATTACTCAAGTAATCGGGTACTCTAGTCACAGCCAGTTTATTCCGAAACTATAAGAGCTACATTATTAAAATTTGGTGCGTAGATGTATTCTGTAAACCGCATTAAGATTTTAAAATAAAATCAGAAAAAAAAAAACAAAATTTTTGGGGTTCCCCATACATTGAACTGAAACTCAGCATTTTTTTTTCATCAGACCTTTACATGTGGGGTATCTATCATCATGTGTTTAGAAAGTGTTCGTCATACCGAGTCGAATAAACCCAAACACGGTATGCCTATGATCATCCAACTTCGAGATCCATAGTAGTCTTCAGGATTCATCATCAGCACTACCATCATCATATTCTGTTTATAAAGTGCTCGTCATACCGAGTCGAATGAGCCTAAACATGATATGCCTATGATCATCCAACTTCGAGATCCATAGTAGTCTTCAGGATTCATCATCAACACTACCATCATCATATTCTGTTTAGAAAGTGCTCGTCATACCGAGTCGAATGAGCCTAAACATGATATGCTTATGTTCATCCATCTTTGAGATCCATTTTTTGGGTAGCTTAAAAGTGTCTGACAAAAGTTCTGGTCAATCTCAAGTGTCTGACACTTATATCCATTACTTTAAAATAATATTCTACATGATATATATAAAAATGAGCCATCAGAAAATAAGTAAGATAACTCTTATTTTTAGTCACCTTTCTCACCTGGTACCAGCCCTGGTGTCACTCTGACAGTTTTCACAAGCCCGTAGATATTCAAGGCACTCTAGACGCTACTGAAATCTTAAGGTTTCATTCGTCAGAAAATAAGTTAGGTCAGATCGCTCTGGGATCTTACTCTATTAGATAATAGATAGATTTGTATAAGCAACATTTTAAGGTACATGTCGATGGGTTAGTAATAAGCATTATAATGTTTTATAATATTTTATTGGTCAGATTTTTTTGATTTTTTTGATTTTTTTTTATGTTGCGAAGCGACGTGCGAGTGGAGTGCGCCGCGCCACGTGAAGGTGGCCGGGCAGCTCTTGCAGGCGTACGGCCTCTCGCTAGTGTGCGTGCGCTCGTGATTCCTCAAGATATCTCCTGACTGCAGATGAAAATACGAAAATAGATCGATTATATGGCATTTAGTATAATGTACCTACCAGCGTTTCATTTCATGACCCGCACAACCATTTAATCTTTAATTGAATTTTAATCCCTATTTACCGGGACCAAACTAAAAATCATATTATTATTGACATAGGGACAAGTTTCACAAAGAGCGTCTCAACGCCTAACTAATATGTAGGCCGTACATCATACAATCATATAATAAATAAATATCTTTGGACAATTCACACCAATTATCTAGTCCCATTTTAAGCAAAGCTTGTGTTATGGGTACTAGACAACGGATAAATATACATAAATACATATAAGACATCTAAGACTCAGGTACAGATGCCAGTGCTCATCACATTGACATCTGCCTCTAGCGGGATTCGAACCCGCAACCTCCGGTTTCGTAGGCAGGGCCTCTGACCACTAGACCAACAGGCCGTCAAATTTTGTCTTACCCAGTCATATTTAATATTTCGTTTGGCTCTATTTACCTACATACAGGCGACACAAATATGCCCAAAATCTTTTTAAGGTTATAAAATAACTTTTACTGTATTTTTTTACATGACTTACAGTGAAGCTTTTCCCGCAAATTTTGCAGAGTTTGTCCTTGGGTCGCGCTACTCCCTCGTGGACGCGTTTGTGGTGGGCCACCAGCTTGGCGTTACGGAGGAAATTCTACAAATAAAGTGTTATTTTATAGTTGACAATAGTAAGCTTGTGTTGTGGTGGGACAAGGAGGAATGAGAAAATGCAGAACCTACCTTGCCACACAATTCACATATGAATTTGTATTTCTTCAGATGGACAAAGTCGTGGTGCTCCTGCATGTAGATGTTCTTTGTGAAGACCTTCTTGCAAGCCGGGCACGGGATCCTGATGAAAAGATAATCATTCGATGACTGCACTTGACACGAAATTGAATTTGTAACGTTAATATGATATCTACTGTTTCGGTATAACTACTTGCATATTACGTAGCAAATAAAAGATAATACCCACAAAGTTTAAGTTTCACAATCGACTAAAATAGGACCGAGTCACCGAGAGATGGTCCATGCTTTACCTACTCATAGAAATTATATTTATTATTTAATCATCCAATTAGTTAAGCATTTTGTTTTTTTTTTTATTTGAATGTTGTGAAATAGATTCTAAAACAATTATGCGAATTATAGTACAAATGTCACTATTGTCCTCACTTGGTTTTCTTCGCGGGCTGGTGCTTGATGCTGCTGGCGAGGTGTCGCTGGTACACGAGGTCGTTGGGGTACTGCTTGTCACACTCAACGCAGTACGCGCCTCCGCCACCTTCTTCCTCACTTCCCTCGCCCGCTGGCTCCGGTGGGGCGGCCTCGGCGGCTTGAGGTTTCTACAATGAAGCTGTGTGTTTCATCTCTTCATAGCAAGATTTATCGACTAAGTAACAAATATTTAGGGTGGGGTAGGTACGGGCATACCGTACTACTTTCCTAACCTATTTACCAGGGAAATCCCTAGTGAGTAGGAGAAAAGCAAAGTAGTACTGAGGCAGTGGTCAACACTAATGCTATTTGATTAATGATACGCGTGTGGACATACCTTATTACGCTTCAATGCCGGTTTCATCTTGCACGCTATCCTATGTCGACTTCTGTAAAAAAAAAATCTGAGATGAAGTGAGTGAGTGAGTGAGTAAGAGAAGGTGAGCAGGAGGGACCTAGAGATAGCCACATGCTTTCGCTTCGGGATGAAATCCGACTGGAGACATCAGATTGTCTTATTTTACAGAATTTGTTGTTTGTTTTTTTTTTCTGTTTAGTAATTTGGTATGTTATACGTTCAAATTGTACAAAACGACTCTGAGAACATTACTTTGCACCGAGTTTTAGCGGCGTTTCTTCTGACTATAGTAGAATTATGACACGATGGCCTATTTACTGTTAATTTGCACGGATCCCTTTTTTTATAGCCTATGTCACTCGGGAATAGTGTAGCTTCCCAACAGTGAAAGGATTTTTCAAATCGGTCCAGTCGTTTAGAGCCTATTCAATCCAAACAAACAAACCTTTCCTCTTTATTATATTAGTATAGATAAATGCTTTGAATTATTTTACATGATGTGTTCCTCGAGGTAGCGTTTCCTCTTGAACGCCTCTCCGCACAGGTCGCAGACGTGCTTCTGGTGCCACTGTCTGTAGTGCTTGAAAAATTCTCGCCGCCTTCTACAAGATACAATAAAATAATCGATAAAAACAAAATATCTGTTTTTTTTTTAATATATAAAATTATATTTACTACGATCGAAATTCGATCGATATAGCTAAGGATTGAAGATTTTTATTTACATTCCGAGATTTCGAAGTGTCCGTACCAATCATGTTATATATAAGTCGGATATAGAAATAAATCAGAATAAACTACTTACTTACTCAATTTATTAATTAATTTCGGAGATATCTCATCAGAAGTCAGAAATCCGCTAGATGCGCTAGTGTTGAATGAGGTCTAGCTGTCATGTTCCACCAATGAGAGGCAAGCTACTGGCCTGTGATTGGTGGAACATGACAGCTAGACCTCATTCAACACTAGCGCATCTAGCGGATTTCTGACACGCGGTGGCCCTCATTGATCTAGTACCTATCTACCTCTATCTAGCGAAAACAGTATCAACAACATTATTATACTCGTCAGCTAGCTAACTATGGTTCATGGGAACACTAAAAATGGTATCATAGTAGGTTCTGGTTGGTTACATACCCAATTTTTACTTTGCATTCCAAGCATTGGTACATGTACTTATGAGCTTTTATATGCACATTTGTCATACACTTCATGGGACTAGAATAATCACATATACCGCATTTATATTTGTACAAGTGTTGGTTTGTGTGATTAGCCAGGCGACGCTTGTACGGAAATGTTTTGCTGCATATATCACATATGAGTTGTAGCTTCTGAAATAAAAATAATATACTGTTATTCAATCTTTTCTGGATATAAAGTACTAGCTTCTGCCAGCGACTTCGTCCGCGTGGAATAGTTATTTTCCCCGTTTTTTACACATTTTCCACTGTTTCTTCGTTCCTAGTGGTCGCAGCGTGATGTTATATATCCTAAAGCCTTCCTCGATAAATGGTCTATCCAACAAAAAAAGATTTTTGCAATTCGAACCAGTAGTTCCTGAGATTAACGCGTTCAAACAAACAAACAAACAAACTCTTTAGCTTTATAATATTAGTATAGATTGTAATGAAATCGGTTCTTAGGGAGTTTTAATATTTGTTATAATACTTAGAACATAATTGTCAATTTATTTATTTGTTTCATAGTAGAGTAAAATTGAGAGATTTCTGGATTTCTAATTATAGAACATTGGTATTACAACATGCTAGGTATTGCATCACACTTACAAGACTATGTATTTTTTTGTGATTAGCCAGACCAATGTCACCTCGAAATCTTGTGCCGCAGATATCACATTCTGAATTTTTGTCTTTCATGTTTTCATTTCTTAATTCTTTCAATTCCTGCATGGTGAGAAGTACTTTACGAACAACTCGCTGTTCTCGCTCAATCTTTGTCTTTTTAAACTTCGCTTGTCTGTTCAGCGCCAAAAAAGATCGTTTTCTTCTCTTTCTTGATACCTGTATTTCTTCATTCACCTTTATATTTTCACATAATTCATTATTTTCTGTATCATCATTATTTTTATTATTGCCATTATTATTATTGCAATAATTATCATCATTTTCAGTATTATAATTTTTATCAATATTATGGTTATCATTTTCAGTATTATAATTTATATCGATATTATGGTTATCACCTTCAGTATTATAATTTTTATCAATATTATGGTTATCATCTTCAGCATTATAATTTTTATCGATATTATGGTTATCGTCTTCAGTATTATAATTTTTATCAATATTATGGTTATCATCTTCAGTATTATAATTTTTATCAATATTATGATTATCATCTTCAGCATTATAATTTTTATCGATATTATGGTTATCGTCTTCAGTATTATAAATTCCATCTTTATTATGATTATCGTCTTCAGTATTATGATTTTTATCAATATTATGGTTATCATATTCATTATTATAATTATTATCATTATTATGTTCATCACATTCAGTAATATAATTTTTACCATTATTATGGTTATATTCAGTATTATAAATTTCATCATTATTATGTTCATCACATTCAGTAGTATAATTTTTATCATTATTATGGTTAACATATTCAGTATTATAATTTTTATCGATATTATGGTTATCGTCTTCAGTATTATAAATTTCATCATTATTGTGATTACCATCTTGAGTATTATAATTTTCATCAATATTATGGTTATCATGTTCATTATTATAATTATTTTGTTCATCACATTCAGTAGTATAATTTTTATCATTATTATGGTTATCATATTCAGTATTATAATTTTCATCATTATTATGGTTATCATATTCATTATTATAATTTTCATCATTATTATGGTTATCATATACAGTATTATAATTTTCATCATTATTATGGTTATTATATTCATTATTATCATTATTATGGTCATTACATTCACTAGCATAATTTTTATCATTATTATGGTTATCATATTCAATATTATAATGTACGTCATTATTATGATTATCATATTCAGTATTATAATTTTCAAAATTATTATAAATAACATATTCAGTATTATAATTTTCGGCATTATTATAATTATCATATTCAGTATTATAATTTTCATCATTATTATAAATAACATATTCAGTATTATAATTTTTGGCATTATTATAATTATCATATTCAGTATTATTATTATGAATAACATATACAGTATTATAATTTTCGGCATTATTATAATTTTCATGTTCAGTATTATAATTTTCAACATTATTATGAATAACATGTTCAGTATTATAATTTTCGGCATTATTATAATTATCATATTCAGTATTATAATTTTCAGCATTATTATGATTATCATATTCAGTATTATAATTTTCATCATTATTATTATTATCATCTCTATTATTATCAATTTCATAATTATTACCATGATTACCATCATTGTTAACATCACAGTCTATAAATTCGATTATAATATTATCAACTGTTTGAAGATTTTCTATATCTATGATGTTCAGCTGTTCATTGTGTTGCTTATCTTCTGTAGGTTTTGCGTCATTCTGTGCGTCAACATATATTGTATTCGGGTATCCATTATGATATATAGTTGCAGATAGATTTGACAATGTTTTATAAACATGAGACTGCAACTGAAATGGTTTATTCAATTAATAATTCATTCTGTGTGTCATTCTAACCCATATTATTTTTGTGTAAAAACAGTATCTTCCAATATCCATAGAATTTATTTACTAATTCGGAATTAAGATTTTTACAAACAAGTATTATCATTATGAGAAGTTAAATTGGAATAAAATCATACCTGTTCCATCTGCAGTAACATTGAAGCTTTCTCCACTTTGTTTTGGAATTTACTTATTTTATCTACCATCGTGAGACACTCCCAGCAAATCTGTAGCGATTTCAAATCAACATGATTCTGAAAAATCATCAAACATTAATATATTAATCACATATCATCAATGGAACAACTAATATATAAATCACAAATGTTATGTGGAACATACATTTTAACTAAATTAATATTGATAGTGGTACAGTAATTTGATTTCAATAGTTATTGTTATGATTTTGCATACAGGCAAGAGCAACATGTGTGTGCATTTTATATTTAAAGCAAATAAATGAAAATAATCATTTTTCTTAGATGGAATTATATTAATTAATATAGATAGGTAAGTAGTAGAAATATTGTTTTCCAATCAAGAAATATCTATAAATCCATTTTGTTTGGAGCTATGCATAAAATATATATTATTATTATAGGTAGGTCTGTATGTGGTGTACTATGATACTCAAAAGTGGTTTCATTAGAGATAGCCGTTGCGTCAGGTGCTAAAGTGGCGACCACAGACCGGGAGACGCAGCAGCGGTAGTCCGATGATTTAGGGAAGGTCGTAGGAAACCGCTGGATGCGGGCGGCGAGGGACCACTATCGAGTCACTTATATTATTATACCTGTGGCAACTGCTGGCAAAACTGAACAAGCAATTTGTTGTTTAAAGTGCCAGTTAGTTTTTAAATTGCAATGAATTCTCTCAGTAAACAATTACTTTATAAATATACTTTACTAATTCAATAATACAATTACCCATAATACTTTTGCAGGTATTATATGTCTGAAGATATTTGCATGATGGTTTAAAGGGGACAGTTTCCGTCCAATACTGAGACATGTACGACATCGAGCCGTTTCTAGATCAACTTCCTGTAATTCTGTATTCGGCATTTTTTGTACTTTTAAATAAGGTCGAACGTTTTACGGTGCCTATTTTAAAATGCTTTCGCTATATTATCTTTTGCGTTTCACGCAATCAAAACAATGCTTCTTAGACTCATACTACGCTGTGCGAGTTGTTTGGGCCGTTGTGCGACTGCGCGCAGGCCTGAGGCGGGAGGCCGCTCAGGCCGCAGCCGCAGCGCCCCGCAGCGTGCAGCGTAGCTCAACTTGCTCAACGATACGACCGACGCAGTGTTGCCAACTAAAATTCACATCAGTTTCTAAAACAGCCGATTAACCTGCGATTAACAATCATTTAACTGACAGTACTTTCGTTTAGGATTTTAGTAAATTTATTAAAATGAAGAATGTAAGGAGTTTTATTACTTTGTGACACAAGTTGTATAAATTATATTGTTGTTTTCTTTTAAAGTAACGATCTATGAGCAATTATAAAGTCAATGTGTAATTATTTCCTAACTTATGAAAGCCTTTAAGCCTTTTGGCACTGTGGTATTTAGAGGTGGTACAATGCAATAACAAAATAATACAATCGAAATTCGAATGTCAAGTGTCAAGTCAGCACTCACTACTCAGTCATCACAATCAACAATGTCACTGACTGAGTGTAGTTCAGTGTAGTGTACAAAACTTGTTCTAAAATAAAATAATCGAAGCAGTAATTAATATAACTGTGTATTGTATTTTCAGGCCAAATATTATTTTCATATTAGTTCATGTTATTATAAATACTTACTGAAAGTATTTCTATTTTTTTTTGTTAAACTACGTCAAGGCGATACAAATTCAAGTCAATTTAACTAAAAAATTAACGAAATGAGTCTTGTAGAAGTGAAGGAAGAAAGCTATAATAGAATATGCCAAGCCTGTTTAAGCACAAATCGTAGACTTACGCCGTTAGATAACTATGAACTGTTTTATTGTCTCATTGGACAAATAGAGGTCGGTAAATATTAATTTTCCTTTAATGTCTAATTTTTAATTGCGATCAAGTCTATTGTACAAAGATTTTAACTACAAATAACCGTATTTCTCTAACAAACAATAATGATAAACTTGCTTGAATAGAAAAGCTAACCTAACCTCTTGTTTTAACCCTAATTTGAGTTTAAAGGAAATTATTGATATACAGTAACATTTTGGTTTATTTTTGCTAGGATATGACACTACTGAACATACATCTGTGTTGGGAATGCACTGCTCTCTTCAGGAGGCTCCAGAATTTTCAGAGACGCATCCAACAGGCGCAATACATTTTATCTCTCTCTGGAAGTAAAGAGGTATTCTTTTATAAGTCTTGGTGTAACTCTTGTAGAAGACTAAAGTAATCATCATTTTATAATATTAGTTTAGTTGACAGTAAAATTAGTTTTCTAAAACCTTAATGTTTTTAAAATAGGTGTCATTACATTAAATAATAGATAATTAATCAAGCTTTCTTATTACAGTTAAATCAATAGAATGGTCTCATAAAAAAAAATATTATTAATGATTAATAACCACAATTTTATTTTGTATGTTATAGATTTCCACTGAAACATTGTCAACATTGTCATCTTACCATATAGATAAATATGATTACACAATAGAAGAAAATGAACAAAAACCAGAGAGTCACGAACTATTAGTCTTTGAAGACACAAAATTGGAAATCTGTGAGAAAATCAAAGAAGAAACACATTCTGAAGATTCTGATCTATATGACAATGAAGTCGATGATCTTTATGACAATGAAGTCAACGACCCAGATTATGTTGATAATGATGAAGTCAAAGTTAAAAAAGAAACAAAAAAATATAAAAAATATGATAATAAAGTTAGAGAAAAAATAAAAGTTATTAAAATTGATAATGAGTTAGATTTTAATAATGTGGAGAAATATTTTGAAAAGGTGCACCTCAGCGAGAAGGATGTGGAAGAAATGTTAAAGAAGAGAACGGATGACAGCGATGCACACGCAAGACCTCACAAATGTGATTTGTGCGGTTTTAGATTCGGCACAGTCTCTGTTCTGACATATCATAAGAAATTTGGACACAAAAAGGTAAGTTATTAGAACTTTACTCTTATCAATACTATGCCATAAGTTGTATTTAATATAGATGACATGAAATAAATATATTTTGTGAATATTATTTGTATGAAATGAGAAACTTTATAATATTATGGATTGCATGTATTTATTTATTTAAAGTCATTACTCTGTATTAATTTCAGGTTAGGTTTATGGTTAAACAATGGTGCTTAACACATTTAATAACATTCTTGTTTTCTTAATTCATTTTTGTAGTAGGTGAAAGAGCCCTGCTGCGAGATGAGCATGATTATGTTTTGATTATTTGTAGGTCAAGACGAAATGTCACATGTGTCGTGTCCGTTTTGACAATGCATTGGAGCTGCAGCTGCACTGCTGGCGCGCGCACGCGGTGCAGCGCTGCCGCGTGTGCGGCGAGGTGGTGGCGCGCAACTACGAGCGCGCGCGCCATCTGGAGGCGCATCGCCTGCGCTACCGCTGCAGCTGGTGCCAACACGACTTCAAGTAACTACACACTCGCACTATGCTAAATAAATATATTATAGTGTCCAAGAATTATTAGAATATACATTCTAAATAAATAAATTTTATTGCTAGAATTAATTTCTGACACGAGTAGTGAAATAGGATGTAGCTAATTGTATAATTTCTATTGTAACGACTTACTATACTTACCTAATTAAACTACATACCTACTCATACTATAGAAAAACAAACAATATATCGCACCCCTAGATCTAAAGGGAGCTAACTCAAAAAAGTAACTTTTTCGGGAGAGGCGAAATTGTTGTAAGGAATCGGTACCTTTTTTTTAGCGTGTGTTTAATTTAAATCTTCAGATTTTTGAGTTAGCTCCCTTTAGATCTAGGTGTGCGATATGTATGAGTGTGTCCAGACTATAAAAATGCAAGTGCAAATGGCCACACACATGCCATTTCTGTATTTATTCTATTGACAAAGAATTATTATAAATTTGATCTGTATTTTACTGGCAGGCCCTTGTGATGTTATTGTGAAATGAAATTTATAACTTATTCTTGTATGTATTTTTTTCATATACCTAAACGAAATTATTTACCAAAATATACATTGCTTTATTGCAGTAGTTTTCAAGATTACTTACAACACAAGTACGTTTTACACACCGAGTACAAGTGCGACCATTGCGGGAGGAGCTTCAAGAGTAAGGTGTCCTTGGAGAAGCACATCCTGTGAGTAGAGAACAGCTTGTGATGCTGTATTGACGTATGTTAATCTTTCAAAAAAAAACCACTAAACGGTATTAGATGATATTCCCCTTACCCCTTCTTAACTCGACTTGTAAAAGTTTTGTAGCGCATGCTACAATAGCTCATATTTCGCAGAGTTTTCCTATTAACTTGACACTTATCATTATATTTTCGATATTTCACACCGTATCCTTATAAACTATAGCTTATGTGTAATAGGGTGTTTGACAACATTAAAAATATATCCCAAATTGTGGTCATCATATCAGAAAATAGCATAAATTAACATATTTCACTTTATTTTAAACAAAAAAATGTATATTTTTTGCAGATTACACGAAATAAAATATAATATTTTTTGAAGTCTTATCTGTGACGGTCAACGCTCTGTGAATGGTTAAGATTCTTGCAACGTCACACGCAAGTAAACATTGCTTCCATGACTAAGTCTAGTTCGTAATTCGTGTTGTATCGCTGTTATATTAGATGTTTGAGTGTTTTCTGAAGGAATATTTACTTGATACATTTTATAATATTCGTACCGAATCCCAAAATTTAGGCAAATTTAGTACAGGCTGACAACAGCAACCTACCAAAGATAGATGCATTTATGGTAGCACTTTTCTTTAAAAATTATGCTGATTACTATGCTGCGGAACTTAAAAATGTTAAAACAGCAGTGTAAGTACCCCATACAAATTATTTATTTTGTATTAAGTATAATAAGTTTGGAAGTTTTTAAGAGCAAATTTTAGGTTATGTTGATGAAAATTCCTTTTGTCATGATTTTTGCTTTTGTTTTACAGGTCTGCACGACAATCATAATATGGCGACGAAGCGATTGGTTATGTTCGTGGAATTTGTACAGTTGAGTGTAAGATGTGCCCTAAGCACAAAGTACGAGCCAAAGGATACAATTTTACTATAATTGTAAATGAAAGCGACTGCGAAATTATCAGCTGTCAGTGCCATGACTGTGCGGCTTCAGCTGGAGGGTGCAAGCATGCTGTTGCTTTTTTAATGTGGGCCCATCGTCGTTCTGAGGATCATCGAGAATGCACTTCAGTGGAGTGTTATTGGAAAAAATCTACTTTGTCTAGAGTAGGGACTACTCTAAAATATATCAAATTTTTCCTATTTTATATCAGAACACCAGTGTGTAATAATTAAATAAAAAATAATTTCGAGCTTTATTATTTCTTTTATTTTACATTATTTAAGGGTATTATCAGTGTAGCTTCTAAAGAAGAGAACTTTAGTTGCTGCACTTACAATTTACATATAAAATAGGTGGCTGATTTTATACATACAATAAATACTCTTATTAGAAGGCACAAAGTTGTGTTAAATAGAGAATTCTGCAAATTTGTAAGAGTACTTGCAATGATGATGACATGATCAAGAACACGAAGTATGTTAGTATTCATCACTGAATGTTGCTTAAGCATATGAAATTCTCTTACACGCCTTTGGTGTGCAGGATATTAAATACTTTGAAGTATTCCCTTTTTTGTACTCCGACCATGTCAGTGCCTGATGAACAGCTTTTGAAGGTTTTTGTATGTCAATTTCCAAACAATCTATAATACAGCTTGCGATCATCTTGACAGTGAAATTGAGTTGGCACAGCCTCATCCGTGAGAAATATCTTCTGACTGAAGCCCATTTTGTACTTCATGTATTCAATTGTGTCTTTTTCCATCTGAAATTGAATAGAGTGAAGTGTACAATGTAGCGTTTAAAATTAAGGATCTTCTAAGAAATCTAAGTCCACATTTTAGAGGTTAGAAATGAAAGATGTTATTTTGTTTTATCCATTACAGATATTTTACTATCTGCTATCTGGTATACTGTATAAAGTTAAGTGATACTTACATCAAAGTGATCTTCGCACATAAAGACATTTGAGTGTGGTTGAATGGCATTTGGATCTCTTCGAGCTAGTTGTAGAAACATTTTTCGCCTTTTGCGATTGGTTGGTACAGAAATAAACACTTTCTCTGGACTTTTTATCGAAGTATTTGTACATTGTGGCACTACACACCACTTATAGACCATTGTATTCAATAAATTTGAAGAAAGTCGATGAAATGTACTGATTCACAAATGTTATTAACTCTGTTTACTTGAATGTGACGTCACGCCTGTCACGAGACCGGCGCCATTACAGAAACAGCGTTTTTGCCGGGGTTCTCGCAATTTAAACTTAAATATTGATTTTTACTCATAATACAGATGATTTCCCGGAAATATTAATGAAATAAGCTTATTATGCTATAAAGAATAATTTAAAACGATTATTAAAAAATAGTCAAAAACCCTATTCTGATGTGTAAGCTAAATATTATATTATTATTATTATAAATTTTCGTAAAAATCCATTTTGTAGTTTTTGTGTGAAAGACCATTGTGAAAGACCATTAAACATTCATATATCATCCATACATGCTTCCAATCTTTTGCGTTAATATTGGTAAGAATAAAGACAGTCTCAGATATAATTATTTCAATAAAGGAAAACTCACCTGCCCAACAAGTGCGAGAGCTGTTCGGCCATGTTCCCGAGCAGCCACCAGCTGGCGCGGCACCGCTCCAAGAGGCACCCGCGGGAGTCCGAGCTAGGGGACCCCAACGCGTACTGCGTCGAGTGCGACCAGCGGTTCCCCACCATGAGGAGGTACCGCCACCACCTGCTCACTTCCACCAAGCATAGGCCCAGCAAGCCTAAAGAGAAGTGAGTTTAGTTAGTTTATTACAATACTAAATACTAAGAACCCTAAAAATATTTAAAATACCCGTGGTTTAATTTGTAGATGTCCATTCGAAGTACATTTCACGTTTCAGCATCCCATGTCCAGTTTGTGGCAAAATATTTGCGCGGAGACAATATATGGAGAACCACTGCAGCCTCTACCACGCCAAGGACTCGAAGCACCGATGCGAGCTGTGCAACAAGGTAGATAAGTATTTATATAAGAAATCGTAAAATGTATGTGACAAAAATAATACCAGTTTTGACGACACAATAGGTAACATATTTTGTATAAGTAAATTATTTTTTTGCAGTTTTATTTCTCTCGATACTCGCTTCGTGTGCACCGCATGTACGTCCATGAAAAGAAACAGCTACCTAAAAATAAGATGTGTAATGTATGTGGGCGAGGATTTTCCGTAAGTATACTTGATATATCGATAACTAGTATAACATTGTAGTGCTCGTTCACAACTATTTTGCAAATAATGCAAATTACGAAACGATTTCATAAGGCAGCGAAATTTGGGCCACGAGTTTATAGATTTAAAGTATAAACAGTTGTAATAAGTAAAGTATTTTTCAGGCCAACAAGATATTGACAAATCATATGCGCACGCACACTGGTGAGCGGCCGTTTGCGTGCACGCACTGTCCCGCAGCTTTTGCGCAACGCGTCGCTCTCAAGAGCCATCTCAGATCTATACATAAGGAGAAGTGAAAACGAAGATCTACGTCGCTAAATAAATATGTACATATATTTCTGTCGGCATTTTTATTTATTTTACCCATTGAGCACTGGAGCTCGACAGAAATTCCTTCAAGGTACAAGTACAAACGTGCTCATGCGTTTGTAAAAACTGTTTTCAAACTAATCACTTTGACAGTGTCACAATCGATGTCAAGGAAAGAAGTAGGTACTTCCGAAAAATGATTTTCTGCTCTAAGTTGGTATATCCTTTAAAACTGACTTCAAATTTACAAACTAAACTGCCTCATGTTTTTAAGTTCGCGAGAGAAGTATATAGAGCATGCGTGTAACCACCCTACTCATCCTTCTAAGGTGGCCACACACATGCCGTGCATACTTTTCTCGCCTACTCGCGAGCATGTGGCTGCCAAGTAAGGATTTAAATTTGACCTCTTTATAAACATAATAACTCAGTGTGTGCCTAGTTATGGCAACACTAACTGTCACTAACATCTGTCAGTGTCAGTTAAGAAAATTTTACTGTGTTTTGTTTATTTTAGCATTTTAATTATTATCGCCGTATATTTCAGTAGTTCCAATTCAATAAAATAGTTGTTTCGTAATTTTACAAACCTCTTCATGGATGTTATCTCACTTTTAAATATCATTATGTCAGGTTATCAGTTAAATTGAGATCTGCTGGAATAGTAACTTTTACGAAGATATTGTTTAAGGCAAATCGTCTAAATGAGTTTTATAAAAGTAAAGAATGAGAGGGAGTACGGCATGTTATGTCATGGCTGTTTAAGCGATGATCGGAAGCTCACCCCTTTAGAAAACTATGAAATGTTTTCTCATCTTATGGGAAAGCAAGAGGTAAACAAATGCTTGTACCTGTGTAAGAATAACTATCAGTATTACTCTTACTTAAAAAATAAATCTCTTCGTGTGTTCCCAAGGCAGCTATGTGGTGTAACCTTGTCTACAAATTACCTCTTTTATACAAATGAAGATTTACTTTACTGGCTATATCTTGTGTCTCATATATCAGAGGCAGGGGCGTGCATTCCATACAGGCACAGTGTCACTAATGTATGGAGTGCCTACCCTGGCGCCATACAATACCTTCCCCCACTGCACGCGCCTGATCAGAGGCCCCAACCATAGGTGATTGTTTGTACATGACTTGTTAAAAATATTGTATGAGCATTTACCATCTAGTTTTTTTTTTCAACATAAAGGATGTGAAGTACACGGACGTGCAGCTCTGCTGGGAGTGCTCTGCACTGCTGCGGAGGACACGGGACTTCCAGAGACGCATACAACAGGCACAACATTACTTGTCACTAGCTGGCAATAATGTGGTAGGTTTCTACTATCACTTTTATATTGTATTCTTCATTAATGAAACTTCTGAGCCAAGAATAATACAAAATAAATTAATTACTTGACAAAGTTGAATAAACATATAAATATTCAAAATTCTGTGTCATTTCATCCCTCAATGTTATAAATGCAATGTAACATGTTTCAGTTATCAGCGTTACCTTTGTCTCAACTGACGTCTTGTCATAGAAATGGTTCTGATATTATCATTCTACAAGAAACTGAATCAAAACCAGGTGTTATAGAGCCGGCAGTCTCCACAGATACACACACCGTTTTGCAAACTGAATTATGTATTGGTCAAGTTAAAGAAGAAGTTGTGTATGATGATGATGATTATAATGGGTTTGATGATACAGTGTATGATGTAAAATATGAATCAAATATAAAGAAGGAATCAAAATATAAATATGACAGAAACAAATACAGATACAGTAAAGATAAATTTAAATTGATAAAAATAGATAATCAATTAGATTTTAATGATGTGGGCAAGTATTTTGAAACGGTGCGTTTGAGTGAAAATGAAGTTGAAGAGATGTTGCGGGAGAAGAGAGATGGCGACGCTGACTACAGACCTCATAAGTGTGATGTATGTGGATATAGATTTGTTACAGAGTCACAGTTTACATATCATAAAAAATATGGACATAAAAAAGTAAGTATATAGTAAAAGTGCCTTATTTCGATTTTTGTTCCATACAATTATAAAATTTTATAACATTAAGGTAATCATGAAAATTATAGACAAAGTTAACCAACCAAAGGGCTTTCTGAGCTTTGTAGTCAGAGTCACACTCAAATTCTATTCAAAAGATAGTAATTTGATTAAAAGCAATAAGTTTAGAACACTCTACTGGTCAACCATTGCATCTACCTATGATCTTCCATCCTATTTGTAATCTTATTTACAGGGTCACGTACGATGCAGCCAGTGCGACGAGAGAGTGCCCTCGCAGCACGAGCTGCAGCTGCACTGCTGGCGCGCGCACGCGGTGCAGCGCTGCCGCGTGTGCGGCGAGGTGGTGGCGCGCAACTACGAGCGCGCGCGCCATCTGGAGGCGCATCGCCTGCGCTACCGCTGCAGCTGGTGCCAACACGACTTCAAGTAACTACACAATACACGTTACACACACCTGGAAATGTTGTCTCTTAATAAATTCAATACTATCTTGGTTTAAAGATCTTTTCTCAAACATGCAATGAAATATCGTCCTTACGTGCGTCAAAACACGCCAGGAAATATATCATTCCTGGCCTAGGCCGGGAAGTAATTTCTTTTTAATTTGAATATCAACATGGCGTTGATCTTCATAAACAGTTTAAGCAACCGTTTTTTTTTAATAAGTTAGAACTTTATTGTACCAAAAATATTCGCGTTAATGCCTATATTATACACGAACTGAGAATAAAAAAAGAATCTGTATTATTAGATTAATTTCAATTTTATACTTGTCATGATTTTTAAAAAGTATTGTTATTTGTTTAGTTTTACTGGTATATTTAAGTTACGAATGGCAACATTCGTGCTGATCTATGATTGGCTATTGTATATTTTGACCAATGACGGACGAGCGAGCGTGGCCAATCAGCGGCGAGCAGCAATCAGAGCTGTCATGGTAGAAGTCGCGGGAACGAAAAAGGAGATGGCTATCTTTGGACAAATATTGTAAAATGAATTCGCAATGTTTAGAGGTTGGAGGTTAACGGCCTGTTGAAGACTTATACGCTAATACGATTGATAACTAGAAGTTGTTAAGTAAAGGGATTTACTGGTACATGTTAGAAGTTGTGATTCTCAAGAACGGAATAAAGTAATCAAGTTGTATTTGGTGTAAAAAAATAAAAATCCTGTTATTCAAGTGTAATTTATTTTATTTGAATGTTGTATTTATTTATTTCATTGCATTACTTTGAGAAAAGCACTATACATGCCTAGCCGGGAAGGGGCTTGCAAGCCTCGTAACAATATCCGGCCTCCCTTCGGTCGGCCGTCTATACTGTATAGGTACTCGGCTCGCAAGCCGTCACTTCCCTGCGCCGTCTGTAATGTACTATTATTTCACAAAATAATAAATTTAATTCAGTTGAATTAGAAACAATACTACTATAGTTAAAAATAAACAAGACTTATCTAGTGAGAGTTAGTGTTGAGCGATTTGATTTCAAGGCAAACTAAAAAAAAACTAAAAAGTATTTTGTACGAACTCAGCTCATGGAGAAAGTTCCCTATTTAACCCAAATACTTAGCAGGTCCCTGTTTGTGTATTCTATATTCACTCTGTATGCACTCACGTGCTTGGTGAGTATTAGTTTACACAGGACATTGAACGGAAACAATATTTAGCTAAAAACTTTAATTATCAGCTTAACTATTTCTTTCTACATATATTATCCCACATACCCCGGAACTTTTACCACATATTTTTTTTTTATTTAAAATACTAACACTATAAAAAAAAAGTGTAATATTTTCAAGCATCAGTCTCGTTCTGTCGCAGGAGTCGGCATGACTTCACGAGGCACAAAGCGGTGCTCCACCAGAAGTACTCGTGTGACCACTGTGGAAGGAGTTACAAGGCAAAGGGCGCCCTAGAATCGCATATGCAGTGAGTACTGAATCATTACACGTTATAACACAAAGATCCATTGCGTCGCATTGAGGTAATTTTACGAGTTGGCCGAGAACTGTCTAATCTAACTAAGGAAAGGCCTGTTACACGATATAAATATGCTATTTGAAAAAAATCCAGTTGCAGAAATCGTTTATGCTCTAGTTAAAAAAGTAATATTTTGTCTGTCAGTAAAGTAGCTTGATACTCTTAATAGTTATTAGAGGCTTGATAGATATAGGTCATATTATAGGCCGCATCCGACATAATAAATAACGAAAATAATGAGAAAAAAACTATAATTTATAGATTATATAATACCTACCTAATACCTATTTCCCTCGGTCAACATTAATTATCGGCGTCGGCCGGGAACACTATTTTTTTCTTTTTACTATGACCTTTAAGGTAAATGTACCATATTACGGTATATTAAGGCGTTGTACACTTTGAGGACGATTTAAAAAAAATACGAAGGTGCTAAAAGTAACAACTCTTGTTCATTCTAGAGACTGTTCGTATAAGAAGGGTTTTAAATATTATTTTGCCTCATACCTCTTAATTTATAGAAATTATTGATATTTTGCTAAATCATTTATTTGGCTATAATTCCGTGATAAAATTTGGCTCGTGATTTAATTCCGGGATTTGATGCACGCAATTCCGTGACACCTATACCGTTCATATTTGGGCAGGTAATTTGAAATAAAAATTTAAAAAAATGTATATAATAAGTGTTTCAGACATTTGTATTTTAGTTTAATTTTATTTTAGGTAAATAGGTACCTAACTAGTTCTATTTCATAATTTTGACTATAAAAAGGAAAATTCACCTCACCCCTTAGTGCCTTGTATTCGGGGTGAGAAGGATTTTCATTCAAAGGTGATTTTGGAAGATTGTGTATTTTTTATTTATTATGTGTATTACCATAACTTTATTTTAAATGGGAATACATAATTCCTATTAGGCCGTCGATCGAACCCGAAACATCTAGCTTCAATATGACATAATGAAATTATACATTTATTGCATAAAAATATTTACAAGTGCACACACAAAATAGTTATTTCATTTTTAGTTCATTTACTTAAATATTTTACTAATATCGAATATACCAGAATAAGAGACATTAGTAGAAAATCTGCGTTCATTATTGCGGGAGCGAAAAAAAGTGTGTAAATTAAATATTTTTTATTGAAAATTCTTAATCAGCTGGAAGGTGATATTACTATTATTGGCATGACATCGATATAAATAACTCTACTGGATTACTTATATAATTTATCACTAATTTATTCTTCATGTCATACTCCATTTAACTTCAGTAAAACGTGGTTATCATCAATTTTAGACCTGAATGTAAGACTAAGATTCCAAAAAAAACATATACCGTAATTACGTCTTCATAATCTACAGTTAGGGTTGCCAACTTTTATTAGAAGAAATAGAGTATATCTGGTTTCAGAGGAGGTAAATAAAGAGTACAGACTTATAAAAAAGAGTATTTTTTATTTTACATTTTTAAAACGGTATTTTTGTAAATCTTGCAGTTTCTAATAGTTTTTCCTGCTTTTCAACCGACGAAAAAAACGGAGGAGGTTCTCAATTCGATGCGTATATTTTTTTTTTTTGTTTTTTTTTTTTATGTATGACCACGCATAACTTTTTACAGGGTGGTTCGATTTTGATAATTCTTTTTTTATTGGAAAAGGTATAGGTACTTCGAAATTGGTCCCATTTTAATTTGGAAAAAAAATTCCGACCCTAAGGGTAGAAAAATAGGGGATGATTAAATTTTCACGCACCGATTGTATCGTTTGACCATGGGTAACTTTTTACAGAGTAGTCCGATTTTGATAATTCTTTTTTTATTGGATAGGGCATACCTCAAAGTTAATCTCATAAAAATTTGGAAAAAAGAAACCTACTCTAAGGGTGGGAAAAGGGGGGTTAATAGCAAAAACAATAATTAAAAATTAAGCATGTAATAATTTGTATAAATTATGGCCACAGAATATTATAAAATAATAACTTTTTAATAAAAAAATTTTACCGCCGAAAAAAAACTAAAAGGCAACAAAAAACAATAGCGCACTGAAAAGAGAAAAATAATAATTTTGCCTTTTATAACGACTATTATTTTGGTTGTAATGTCTGATATTTTTGGAGTCGGTGCCAGCCTCAAACAAACTTGAGCACCTTAGTGAAGAGTTGAGAGTGAAGAGTTGCTGCACCAGCTGGCACCAACTTCAAAAATAACAGACATTACAACCAAAATAATAGTCGTTATAAAAGGCAAAATTATTATTTTTCTCTTTTCAGTGCGCTATTGTTTTTTGTTGCCTTTTAGTTTTTTTTCGGCGGTAAATTTTTTTTATTAAAAAGTTATTTTAAAGCAATTATATTAATTTAAGCATCCTAAATCTAAGTTTGAAGAAAACACGAGCTCATTTTTTTATTAAATTTAATGATGCCCTGTTATGATAATGCATTTTCATAATATTGCATGACTGGCATTAGTAGGTATACTAACAATTGAGCAAAAAAGAGTATTTTAGCGTACTCTATTACTGTTCTAGATTATAGAGTACACCAACATGATATAGAGTACAATACTCTATTTTAGAGTACGGTTGGCAACCCTATCTACAGTCATTACTTCGCTTATTCAAATAAAATTTATAAAAAAATGTAGCCCCAGAAATATTTATAAAAATAAAACATTTCTGACTGAGTTTCTTTAATTGCGTGATACTCACGCAATTACGTACATCGCATCTCGGCTGTGTACATAATTACGGAAATCACAAAATCGTCTATTTCCCTTAAAATACTATTTAAATAAATTTGATATAACTACAAAACCTTCTTCTAATAACTACTTAACAATAATTTTACAATTATATATTAAATAGACTTTCCGGCATCACAACAAATCCTTACGAAGTTTCCGGTGTTACCTTACGCCCACCGACAACACAGCCCTTAGAAACGACTGCGTGGTTCCGATTAGCGATTTCGGAGGCGCGTGTGGCTTTTAAAACTTGGCCAGTGGTTTCAAAAAAAATATTTTCCTGGAGTATTATAATTAGACTTGATTTAGTAATATAGGAAATATAGATTTAACTGTTTATTTTCTTATTCTACGACAAAAATCAAAATATCACGGCACAATGTACTATCCCGTAATATAGTACATTTACCTTATATTTGGACTTTTTGTTATTTAATATTCTAGTATTTGTTCTTTGCTAATATTTTTGTAAGTCCGGTTGCCCTTCGGCAAAGGCCTCATTTAGCCTTCTCCATTCCATTCCTGTCTGTCCCTCGCCACTCTGTACCAGGTTTTGCCAGCAATCTGGCTTAAGTCGTCGGCTCAGCTTTTCAGAGGTCTACCTCTCTTTTGTTGATCTTCTTTTGAATTCCAATCATTCTGAACAGAATGGTACCCAGAATGGCCGGGAGCACGGGAGCACTAGTGTATAATAATAAATGATGTAAACCAGGAAGCGTCACCTGCCGAACGCGTGCGCGGTGTGCGCGGCGGTGTTCCCGAGCAGCGCGCGGCTGAGCCGGCACAAGGCGCGGCACGGCCCCGCCGGCGGGGACCCGGACGCCTACTGCGTCGAGTGCGACCGCCGCTTCAACTCCATGACCAAGTACCGGCTGCACCTCTTCTACTCCGTGCGGCATCGCCCCGACCAGCCGCGTTTGAGGTGAGAACGCCTATTTATTATGATATTTATTACGGATTTAACTATGCATATATTTTAGTCTGATGACGTTTCGAAAATTTTACAGTTCCCACATTCGTAGTACGACTGCGCTGACGATTGTGTAACGTTAAATTCAAATAAAATACGCGAGTTACTGAAATCTTTTATAGTTGTTTCGTTCCAATGTGCAATGACTGCGAAAGCATCAGAAATTATTATACTGCAATTTTTTTATACTTAAGTTTAATAAAATTTTGTGTTTCTATATTTGAAACAGACTGACGATAGTCTGACAGTCTGCGAGCAGCAGTCTGTTATGTTTCTAACTCTTTCTCACAAACAAAACATGAACAAAATAAAACAGATGTACGGATCTTTCTCAGCATCCCGTGCCCGACATGTGGGAAGGTATTCTCGCGCAAGACGTATATGAACAACCACTTCAGGCTGTTCCACTCGAAAGACTCCAAACACCACTGCGAAATATGCAATAAGGTAACCATAGAAATTCTACAGACATCAGTGTCCTATATTACTTTGTTCTGTTTTCTTTTCATTGATGTAAATGGGGCCTAGACAAGGTGCCAACGTTCAACGTTAACGTTAAACGTTAGCACCAAAATGTATGGGATTTGACATCCGCGAACGACTGTCACGTACGTCACAAACGTTCGCAGATGTCAAATCCCATATATTTTGGTGCTAACGTTTAACGTTAACGTTGAACGTTGGCACCTTGTCTAGGCCCCATTGTATACTTGTAGTATTAGATATTTTTGGTCTTTGTATGTAAGCTTAAATTGTATAAGGTTTTTGTGGCGTTTCTTCTCAGAAATGATGATGTTTCCGAAGCGCTAGTACATTCATGTGACATAAATGATTTGATCGATAGAATAGTTACTTTTCGTTTAAGTATGTTTATTATTTATAGACTTATTTTAATCCGCGACAAATGTTTTGATGTGGTTGCAGTCGTACGTGTCCGCGTACGCGCTGCGCGTGCACCGGCTGCACGTGCACGAGAAGCAGTCGCTCCCCAAAAATAAGATTTGCAATGTCTGTGGCCGGGGGTTTTCCGTAAGTCCTATATTTCATGTACCTAAGTGTTTAGCTATCCTATTAAATGCATAAATATTATTGAGATAGTATCATCATTTATTTATTCAATAGACACAAACAATATACTTGGCTTTAAATTATGGTAAACATGTAAATAAAGAAGAAAAAATCCTAACCTGTATATTTACAACTAATAATAATAATTGAATGTTCGAATATTGTGATTGTGTACAGCAGTGTTTACATTTCATAATATTGGTCTTGTTGGATTATAGTTGAGCTAATGGGTAAATATTTTTTTCAGACGAATAAAATATTAGAGAACCATTTACGCACACACACTGGTGAGCGCCCGTATTCGTGCCAGCACTGCTCGGCTGCCTTCGCGCAGCAAGTCGCTCTCAAGAGCCATCTCAGAGCAATACACAAGGAGAAGTGAGCTCCGGCACATCACTAGCATTCCTAGTCTTTTTCATCAATCATTAAAAAGTTCAATTTTCAACATTATCTTAAAGAAGGGGTATTAATAATAATAAGGTTTAAAAATAATGTATTATAATGCAAATTAAATATTTATAATAAAGAATACAGCATTTTTGTTTTATGTTTCCGGGAATACGACCCAAATATAATCTGTAAATAAAAAGCTCAAATTAACTCTGTTTTATTAATTTATTTATAGTAAAAATAATTATGATACATAACTCAGCCTTATGATTATATCTTATTCTATCATTAATATAATGATTGTAGGTACATTATAGATTCAATTACAATGACTTTTAACAAATAATTTAAGTGTTTCTTTTACCTCCTTATTTAGTTTTCGTACAGATTATTTTCACTATATTGTAACTGTCAATACAATAAGTATATTTTATTTAATAGTAGTCATCATTCTGCTTCTGGATATAAAGGCTAGGAGCAGTATCCCGAGGTCATTAAAACCACTAGGTGTCATTGACACTAAGGCTCATGTTTAAGAGACAAGCTGGCTTAAGAGACTTCTTTAAGAGACAACATGAATATAAACCCTAGTGAGACATCTTTACGACATGAAACATAACAACACAACACACTTGTACACAAGAATGGATTTGTGTTTAAATCAATACTCAACATAATTTATTAAAAATCCAAAGGGTATCATTGTATGAATTATGTTCTTCATACGAAATGACTAAATACAATTTTGTTTTCAATAATTATTGAAAGTGTAAATATAACTTCTATAAAACAAATACTACAATATGATCACTGATTATATAAATAATTTAAGATTAATACACTCGGATATGAATTAAAATAATATTATTTGAAAATAAATTTATTTATATTAAATGTTAAAAATAAAGTTAAAATACTAAAAATAAAGCCAATCACAAAAAGTAAATGAAAAATATGTCTCCTTATATAGTCCCACTTATGAAACAGTCATTTGTTTGAAGAGGTTGATAATTTTATGGTATTGGTGTATTACTTGAATTTGTAAGGGTTTGCCAATTCCCTAATTTTTATTAAGGAACAGTCCTCATCAGATCCATGTCAAGAGATATAAACAATAGACTACCTACTGATATTTTAAAATACAAAGAATATGAGACTTTAGGGAAGTTTACTAGAAATTTTATTAAAGCAAATCAATTGCATTATTACATCACCACCTAATTTCTACTCATCTCTTCCTGACATTTCAAAATTGTATGTATACATTGATGACCTTTGTCTAAACATATTGTTATATTTTCTAAATGCTTTTATTGAAATAATAACAATTAAGTATTTTTGAAAATATATAATACTGTAATTCATTGAGAAAACCCTATTTAGAAAATATCGATATATAGATCTCAAGTGGCTTAATTCAAAGACCCCTTTACGGTATTTAGCCAGCCTTGGGTTTTCAATGAAAAACTACAATAACCCAAGCCTTAACACAACCACATTAAAGGGTTACCACTTACCAAGAATGAATGGTATAGGTTTTAACATGTACCTTGTATGTACTAGCATGCCAGTTGGGTTATCCTATTCGCTCCTTATTGATTTTGATCTAGGTCAAATTGGAACAAAATCAAACTTAAAACAGATGTTTATCTCTCACTGTAAGTGACTTGCAGTATTAGTACAGCATGATTAATATGTGTACCATCTGCAAAGTAGTAATTATTAGAATACTAATAATCAACAATCCAAGTTTTTGTAAAATACACACATGTACCTACAACAAACATGGACTAAAAAGTCACAAGTTCACATTATTGCTTCATATTGCTTTACATTAGTAGGACACGGGCACTTGAGGCATCATGTTGGTGTACACACACTGGTTCTCAAGAGGCTTCATTTGTTGCATGGGCGGATGCTGCATTATTAAATGCTGCACCTGCTGTATTGGGGGGTGCGGAGGCTGTGGAGCCTCTGGTGGCTTCTTATTTTTCTTCTCACACTTCTTAAACTTAATACCTAGCTTATTAAGCAGTATTAATCTTAAAGATTCCTTCCCACCGCTGTAGTTCAGCTCGTGTTTTGCAGAAGCCAGTATCTTACCCAAGGTAGGGACTTCTTTTCTATTTGAGTAACTGTTGACTATACCTCGTAGCGCACATAGCTGGAAATAGTCTAATTGTACTTTAGTTTTTCGTACTCTCTTTTTCTTGGGACCCGTCATTCGGGTTTGCGTCGCCTCGGCGCGTAAACCGTCCCTTTTGATTCGTTTTATCGTACTCTCAGATAGTCCTGTTGCCGCACACGCCCTTTTTACAACATTTTCGACTGGAAAAGCGTAACCTCTATTTTGTTTTTCGCTTTCAAAAAACTTTATAACCTTGAAAATCACTTCTCTCGCTTGCCCGTCGATTGCTTCCTTTTTCTTCTTGGTGGCTCTGTTTTTCTTTGACTCATCTGTCGCTTCCGCCTCTATAGATACCGTGGTGTTCATTTGAGGAGGCATCGGCTGATGCTGGTCCTGTGGTGGAGGTAGTTGGCCCATTGCATTTGGTACCATTTGATTATGGTCAATATTTATCACTGGCACTTCGTGTAAATGCACGTTCATTTTGCTTATTGTTATATAGTCTTTATATTATAATATTTATTACAGTCAAATGATAACGACACTTTGACGTATGTAATCTTTATTATTATTTATAACAACAATAACTGTGAACAAATAGTCGTAACTCTTAAATACGATGCAGACGCCATATTTACACAAATTGTCCGATTCAACTGCACAGATAAACATAAATGGAATTTTAGTAACGTCAGGAATTATTTATTTTGCAAAAATTAAACGCATTTTTGAAAACACTCATGTTACAAGGGGTTTAAAAATACAAGGTATTCGCAGTCATAGTGTGTATAAATAACGATCGTTATAAAATAATACACGATCAAAAAATCTATTATTAAATTTAAATAACCCTTATTAAACATTGCAATATCTAAACTCAAACAAATACTTGCATGTGTCAAATCTCTATCTAATCAATTTTATCAATTCGCCCTTGTCAACAAAACAAAACAAATTTAAAATTAAAGTGATCACTAAAATTGTAAATTTTATGTACATAATGAGCTGTTTTCTTTACTTCAAATCAATTTTTTACTCTTTGTTAATCATGTTTAAGTGAATGCAATGCAAAAAATGGAAGATCATCCCGAAAATGCGTTAAAGAACTTGTGCTGTACATGTCTAAGCAAAGATCGGAAATTATTACAATTGTGCCGATTAAATGACGGTGTCAACAACTTATATACACTTCTGTCTTATGATTCTGAAGCTTTCAAGGCAAGTGTTCTTCATATAATCTCTTCCAGGTTTACTTTAAGTGACTTTAAACTGGAGCCCAAATGATGCTATTTAAAAATTACAGGAAGGATTCTATAAAGACTCCGCGAGCTTCCATATCTGCTGGGAGTGTGAGGCGGTGATGCGCAGGATCTCCACCTTCAGGAGACAAGCTTGCAAGGTCCAGAAACTGCTATCTGGAATAGTGGATGGACAGACTCATGTAAGTATACACTTAGCTCTACTACTAAGTTAGTCTTGATTATCGTCCTACCATTTCCAGTTCAATTTGATTGTAAACCTGGAGCCTGGTGCTCACTAGCAACTAAGTATAACTGTAACTATATCATCAAAGTGAGGTGATTTTTCAGCTCATGAATAATGAATATATGTAAAAGTACACTATGATTTGTAGTTAAAACTATGATCAACATCCTACCCAATTTAAACAGATTATTATAATCAAAATATTATGGTAAGTTTCCTAAAAGTATCAATAATTTGTTACAGGTAAACAAACTTAATTTAAGTTTATCTCGACTTCAAATCATCCACAAAAGCATATATGATGATATTATTACAGATTTGTCATGTACCGAAAATGACACAACAGATAATTTCATAGATTGTGGGCCCGCCACAGACATAAAGACCGAAGACGACTTAGATGATATACCATTATCAGAATTACACAATAATTATATATCAGACAGTGATAGTTATCAAATTACTGATACAGTTAAATTTAAAGATGAAATCAGAGAAAAGGTTGATGATTGTTATGAAAATTTGCAAACATTGAAAAAGAAAAATAAGATTAAGTTGAAAAGTGATGATTTTAAAAAATGTTTTGTGTCAAAACAAATGTGTCAAGAAGAGATGGAGGTTAGCAGAGAGAAGAGGAAGATGGACGGCTCTTATGTTGCAGCGGAATTTAAATGTGAATCTTGTATTCAAGTATTTAGAAGGGATGTTGATTTGGAAAAACATAATTTGTTACATGTTGAGGTAAGACCTTTCAGATATTAAACAAACAAGGGCATTTCTCTACTAAATGGAAAATCGCTGTCCCAAGCAAAATTTGTATAATAAACTCTATCATATCTATTATTTATTGGATTAATATGGGCATAAATTTGGTACTCTTGGTTCGCAATTGCTTATTAAGTAAATAAATATAATTGTTTCCGAGAAAAACAATGTTAAACACCTCAAAAAACAGTCCCCTGGTATGTCCTTTTTCCAGAATTACAAGCATTGATACCTATATATTGAATACCTTGCCATTCATAACTGAATAATAATCATATATAGATTAAGAAAGACTGTAAGCATCTTTTAATATTACAAATGATATGTCTATGATAGAAATTTACTTTAAAAAATATGTACGAAGGCTGTCCTTAAAATTTGAAAACAGTCCCCTGGTAAAATTTGAAAACGGCACGATATTCAATTTAAGCATTGTTTTAAAACATTATGACCGTGAAATGGAAAGCATTTGGTGTGAAGTTTGTTCGGTTATATAGGTATACAGACAGCAGCCTTTTTTTAAGTAACGTCACTTTGTTTAGTAGTGAAACACGCGTCTCGAACGTTAGAAGGAACAGTCCCCTGGGTGAGTATATTTTCCCCATTTCAAAAGTTTTAAATCATATAATTTGTTTAAAATAGTTTACTTACGAGTATGTCTTCATATCTGTTTTACAAATGTGATATGTTTTAATGATTTTGTGTTATTTCGTTTTTAAGTAAGAAAACCAGTCCCCTGGTCAACAGTCCCCTGTCATTTCATTGCACATTGGGGACTGTTCTTTATCTCTATGCTGTAACATTGATAATAATTACTGTTAGATCCTTGAAAAGTACTAATTTTGTTAAAGTTGTAATCCAATATGTTTATTGTGATAATTAGGTAGCAAAGGTAATGTTTTTTTTTTTGTTTATTTTTAATTAATAACATTCTAAAAGCTGATTTAAGTCATACAATCAGTATTTTAGAAGGACTGTTTAGTAAGAAGTTGATTTTAGTCAGTTTGTCACAAATGTTATAAAAATGTCTTTTTTTTATAAGTGTACTTCGTTACGATCTGATCGATTACTTATGTAATAATTACACATTGTAAGTGCTAATAAAAATAAAGTTTTAATTATTTATACAAACAAAAATACTAGTTTTTGTTCACAAAAACAGTCCCCTGTCACAATTTTCCACAACACCGTCAATAACTCAAAAACCCAGAGGAAAATGCGTGGGCTTCTTTAATATATATATTTGATATACTATTGCCTTTCTTTGTATTAAGAGACATTCTCAACATTTAATAAAATTTGCTCAGGACAGCTCTTGTATGGACGAGTTTCCAAATAGCAGAGAAACACCCACAAATTAAATAACAATAATAGGTGGATAAATGTATCCACCCTCACACTACTGTACTGTATATGAGGCTGATAGGTACCTATGAATTGAAATACAATAACTGAATAGCTTTACAATAGAATAACTTCACATAACTTGGCCATAAATCTATTTTTTGTCATTCAGAAGCCAAATCACATAAAATGCGATATATGCCATATTTTCACTGCGATGGCAACATTTGGTGAGCACAGACTAGACCATTACACGAGGCATGGCTGCACGCTCTGTGACCACGAGACATATTCCGAGGCGGCCATGGAGAAACACTTGAAAAAGCATGGAGTGCAGAAGAACATAAAACCAGTCAGAAGGAAAAAGGTAATAATTTATATGTAAGTTTAGATGAGGATAAGCAGAAGATATGCTCATTACATGTTTTCTTCGGATACACTTAAAAAGAGTACAATATACAATAAGACATTATAATACCTATAAATACATTTATACAGGGTGAGAGAAAAACGGCAGCAGTATTGAAACCAGGGTCCAAACCGCGCAGGAACCAAGTGATGTTGGACAAAAGGACACCCTACGGGTACCTTTGCACTGAATGTGATAAGTACTTTGAGTGAGTATACAATACTTGTTAATAGTCAGTTGGTTACCTTACTACAGGTCTCTATTAATATATCCAGAGAATTTGACTTCTCATGCAACCATTACACAAATTTTATATTAAGTATGTGGTATAATGAGAGTGATTAAGATTTTTACAAACGCTTATTAAAAGAACTGGCAGATCACTCGCAAATTTCCATTGACACCCAAGGGCGTAGTAGCAGACAGGTAGACAAACTAAAAATATATCTAAGGTAATTTTCGACACTTGCAAGGGAATCAAAACCCTCAGGTTACTTCTAGGGTGGGGTAGATTGTACATTTAATGATAGGTATACAGTACACAGGCGTATAGATATTAAAGTGATATTGTATCGTAGGAATAAGAATCAGCGTTGGAAACACGTGCAGCGGCATCACCGGGAGGGGTTCAAATGCGCCACCTGCGGGAAGAGGTTCGCGTTCAAAAACAACCTAACGAGACACGAGCAGTGAGTCATTTATATAATCACTTTTAATGTTTACATTTCGAAACAGCGTCTCAATCCAGAAGTTTGATTCCTAAGCACGCACACCCAACGTGGGTCGATGTAAGGCAAGCGGATGCTCTACCGATCCTACGTAGATTATCATATATCATTTGTTATTATTCCAGAGTCCACCAAGGCCCCCCGCCGCGGGAGCCGTGCCCGATATGTCACAAAATGATAAGAAAAGATCTGACAAAGATACACGCGCGGATACACTCGGAGAGAGAGCAGTTCTCCTGCGTGGAGTGCGACAAGACGTTCGTCAGCCGGGCTTCCTACGAGCACCACCTCAAATACACGCAGGCGCACGCCAACAGGGACATACTCAAGTGAGTTGTGTCATTTAGTCGTTAATAAGTGTGTTAGTCATTCATAAGTATGTTAGTCATTAATAAGTATGTTAGTCATGGATAAGTATGTTAGACATGGATAAGAATGTTAGTCATGGATAAATCTTGTAGTCATTAATAAGTATGTTAGTCATGAATAAGTATTTTAGTCATTGATAAGTATGTTGGTGACTATCAATTATTTGTTTTATGTAAAAATACTGTAATAACTGATAGATAGATACCTTTGTTTATAGTAATTGATATTCATTAGTATTGGTAGGTACTTACTTAACAATTACAAACATCTTTATTAAAGACTAACATAGTCATCAATGACTATCACACTTATAAATGTTACAGAAATAATACAGACGCGTAAGTTATTATGATTGCTAATACCGACTCAAAATGGTCGTACTTGGGAGAGATGACACGGTGATGTGAGTTTGTCTGCGGCGGCAGGTACAAGTGTTCTCTCTGCGAGAAGGGCTACCGCTCCCGCGGCGAGCTGCGCGACCACGTCAACTACCAGCACATGGGCAAGACGCGCCACCAGTGCCCCATATGCAACAAGGTACTGCTTGCGAAATACTAATGAAAATATTTGATAATAGGGATGGGGACCCGGTAAACAAAATGATATTATTAGACACGTTTTTGCCTTTCCTCAAACAAATAAAAAATTACAAAGATATAATATAATATAGAGAGCGCTATTAACTATAGATTTTACTCCAGTAAAATGTTCAATAATATAATATGAAATTATGAAAAAATAATGAAACATTTTATACTTAGCTACTTATTTAATTTATTTTTTAACACGTCTCTTTCTCTCTCTGTGTGCGTGCGGTTTGTGTGCGTGATGTGTGTGCGCGCGGGTGGTGTGCGTGGTGTGTGTGCGTGCGGGTGGTGTGCGTAATGTGTGTGCGCGCGGGTGGTGTGCGTGGTGTGTGTGCGTGCGGGTGGTGTGCGTAATGTGTGTGCGTGCGGGTGGTGTGCGTGGTGTGTGTGCGTGCGGGTGGTGTGCGTAATGTGTGTGCGTGCGGGTGGTGTGCGTGGTGTGTGTGCGTGCGGGTGGTGTGCGTAATGTGTGTGCGTGCGGGTGGTGTGCGTGGTGTGTGTGCGTGCGGGTGGTGTGCGTAATGTGTGTGCGTGCGGGTGGTGTGCGTGGTGTGTGTGCGTGCGGGTGGTGTGCGTAATGTGTGTGCGCGCGGGTGGTGTGCGTGGTGTGTGTGCGTGCGGGTGGTGTGCGTAATGTGTGTGCGTGCGGGTGGTGTGCGTGGTGTGTGTGCGTGCGGGTGGTGTGCGTAATGTGTGTGCGTGCGGGTGGTGTGCGTGGTGTGTGTGCGTGCGGTTTGTGTGCGTGATGTGTGTGCGTGCGGGTGGTGTGCGTGGTGTGCGCAGGCGCTGGCGACGCGGCGCTGCATCCGGCGGCACGTGCGGCGCGCACACGACGGCGTGCAAGAGGCGCCGCGCGACAAGATGTGCCAGCAGTGCGGGAAGGCCTTCCGGGTACGCATCTATACATTGTACCTATCTATACTCACTTTCGATGATTTCGCAATTATTACACACTTCTTACTTCAAAATTTATCATAAGAATATTGTCAGCTCAGTCGTGCTACGATTATGAAATCTGAAACGTCAGCCAATAAAATAAAATAATTGAATCAATTACGACGGATTTCGCTCCCGTAGGTAGCCCGTATCTTATTTTAGTTGCTTACGTTTATAAAAAATATTTTTCCCCAGGATAAAAAAGGTCTCCGGGAGCACGAGTCGATCCACACGGGCGAGCGGCCGCTGTCGTGCGAGGTGTGCGGCGGCTCGTTCCGGCAGAGCGCCAGCCTGTACACGCACAGGAAGCGCGTGCACCACATATACCCCGCCAGGAGGCACGTGGTCCTCGACGATCATACAACCAACACGGAATCCAATGTACAGGCTTGAGAGCCTCCTCTCTGGAGGCTCGCCACTCGACCGGTTTTGCCAGTCAATTGCGCTTTCAGTGTTCAGTTCGAAAAAAAACCACATAAATCTATATTATTAAAATAATAAAGAGGACAAGTTTGTTTCTTTGGATAGAATAGGCTCCTAAACGACTGGACTGATTTGAAAAAATCTTTCACTGTTGGAAAGCTACACTATTCCCGTGTGACATAGGATATAAAAAAATGGGATCCGGGCGAAGTCGGGGCGGGCCGCTAGTAATACATATTTCGAAATCGGTTTAATATCAGTCAATTTAAATGATAATATTTGTGCCAAGACAGAAAAATAAATTTTCTCTTTTTTTTATTTCTTTATCTACTCTTGTCTTGGTATGAATATGATTATCAGATAAAGAATAGTCTATGGAAATAGGAAAAGAAAGATAAATTACAAAAGCACTCTATGGTGGTGTTTGGTTAATAGAAGTGTAAGTTAAGCATAAGCATAGAGTATAGAATTATTTGTAAAGCAAATGCTTTTTTTCTGTAAATTTGCTCTTATTTAATTATCAAATGTTTTGAGATTAAATAATGTTTTTAATATATTTATATTATTAGTGTTTTTTTTGTAAGAAATATTTTGTGATTTGTTTTTTTTTTCGATTGGTTGTATTACTACGTTTATTAGAAATTCATAAATGGTATTTTTTTATTTAATGATATTTAATATTGTAATTTGTATTCAATACAGTATTATAGTATAATCCTCATATTATGTGCAATTTATATACTCGAATATAATGTAATTAAGTTCTTTTATAAAAGAGTGAAGTTTTAAGCTATTGTTAAGTTTTACTAACATTAATAGTACATTACGCACCGAGGCCAGTAAAATAAAAAATGTCTCAGATGAGACAAAAATGTGATCTGCCGCTTTCTGGCTTCGTCGAACAGAAAAATAGTATACTGACCTCGGCCAGTAAAATAAAAAAGCCTCAGATCACATTTTTGTCAACCTCGGCTTAGCCTCGGACGACAATCACATGTGATCTGAGACATTTTTTATTTTACTGGCCTCGGTGCGTAATGTACTACTGTGTGTCGCCGGATTATGTCATAAAATGGCTTTCCTTCTCGGTTATAACTGGTGTTCAGTCAATACACGTTTTATTTCCTCTAACAATCTGCTTTAAGTATAATTTGTCGGCGCTTAACCAGCCCTATTAATACCTATAGGTAATATCCACAACTACAGTTCGTATTTTTAAGAATAATAAGGAATATATATTTTTTATTTTTGAAAAAAATAAATATAATAGTCAAATATACAGTTCTTTAATTTTATTTCTTTATTCTCTTGAGAAAGGCGGCGCTGCGTTGGTTTCAAAATGGTATATGCCCGAAGATCTGGAATGTTAAAAATATAAAATATTATATATCTTTACACCTGCGTTAAAGCTTAATTCACGTAAAGCTATTTGCAATTTACAGAGCAAAGACACTTGGTAGACGTTTCACTAACATAAAATAAGACTGACAACAAGAAGGTTGGTAGGTACTACATACATACATAGCGGACAATAGCGGTACGGTACCCCGATACCTGTTTTTTAGTATTCGCACTATTCTATACTAATATTAAAGAGGAAAGGTTTGTTTGTTTGGATTGAATAGGCTCCAAAACCACTAGACTGATTTGAAAAATTCTTTCATTGTTAGGAAGCTACACTATTCCCGAGTGACATAGGCTATAAAAAAAGGGATCCGTGCGAAGCCGGACAGCTAGTACTAACATAAAATAGGTAACAAGAATGTTGGTGCTACATAGCGGTATGGTAACCTAATAACTTGAGCGTGTTTTTTTAGTTTTCGCACTATTATTATAGACTTATATAGGTTCCAAACCCATGTTTGGCATACAGCCCCCCCATCTGCAGGCCGCCGGAGGAGGGAGGAGGGCGGCAACCGCCGCTCAAGGCTTCCTGCAGGGAGGCGCATGGCGCGCCGCTGAAGCCTCCAGAGGTCAATGACTCCGCCATGTAGTGGAAACACCTGGTTTAGTTAGAAATCGAGTTATAATCGATTTGGTATTAGGTAATAAAAAGGGATGTTTTTAGTAAGAACATTACAGCATTGTCTTTAATTTTGTGATAGCATTATCGATACCTATATAAACATTGTCAATCAATTTATAAATCATATTATAATAATATTTATGTTATCCACTCATCATTACGTAAAAACAGTCTAATGAAATTGTAAAAAGATCACAAATGATTATCAACTCTGACATAAAACGAGTATACCTAATATGATAATATGTAGGTAGGTATATACATACAGTCGTGACAAGGCCTCATATGACCACTGCGACACTAGCACTCTCCAATAAAACTAGAGGTGTACTAGAGTATCGTAACATATACGATGTACCTAGGCATGTATTTATTAGAATTGGTCGGACATTATATTCTCGAAGTCGGTTTAAAAGAGCTTCAGCCACAAGATGTACTAATCTACGTCAAAGCTGACCTGTCGTGGTTGCAAGCTGCGTCGGAACAGCCCGGCATGTCCACACCTCCGTTAGGGTAGAAGTCCACCAGCCCCAACTCCTCCAAGTAGCCAATCTGACCCCCGTTAGTGTGCACCACTTCCGTATAGGTGCCATCCGAAGGCTTAAATTTGTCGTCTTCAGTAATCCAGGCATTGGCGGGGTCCAAGGCTTAAATTAAATAAGTTATATGTGGTTTCAGGAATCAAAAAAAACTTACCTTTTTCTACATACTGAAATATAATTGAAGACCTTCTCCCTTCACCAGCCGTTGAACAGATTTCAACATTCTCCTGCGTTTAGGTAGGTATCATGATGAAAGCTTAATATAAACAAGTTGCACCTATTCGAGAGTTTAGCGATGTATTTTATACCTATAGGTAGGTAAGGAGCTGTATAGTGGTATTCGGAATATTCTTTACGATATACATATTTGATTTCTCAGCTTAGTCTATGGTTTATTGTATTTTGTGTACAACTTAGGTTACCTAGGTAGGTACTCTTATAATATACTAACCAGTGATATAATCGATGTCGCCATTAACATTCCTCCCCGCGATCCCGGCCTGGTGGCCGCCCATGCTGAACCCCACGATGTGGTACTGCTCAGGAGTCGAACCCGTGGCCTGGTTCAGCCAGTTTATGAAACGCGCTACACTATGTCCTGTTATCAATAAACCTGATTTCGTTAATATACATAAACAGAAGTGTTTTAATTCACCCAAGAAATTTGTGAACCTGAAAACGCAGTATGGGTGGGTTCCTACAAGGTGATCAGATAATCTGGTGAGTTTTGCGACTGAACTTAGTTGAATGTGGAACTAAATTACCCAAGGTCCTCCACCTTGGGTAATGTCCAGCAGTCGAAAGACGTCCTTATTTTAGTTGAAATGATCATGATGAAGATTTATTTATTTATATTTTTTTATTAAAATAACAAGAAGACATCGCAAATCCACCTGAGGCAGCCATGTTCAGGATGGACTGCACGTAGTCGAGGGAGGCTGCTCCGGCGCCCCAGTCCACCGCGATCACGTTCACGTCAGCAGCCGCAAGGAACGCTTCAAATAAGTAATTAGTGTTTATAGTTAGTCTAATATTATCAACAACCTGTATTTCTGTAAAAAGCATAACAACTTCTTGCGGCGTTTCTTCTCGCAGTGGCATTGTTTTTAGAGGCGCTAGTACCTATTTATTTACGTATAAAAGTGTGTAATAAAGGTTTTCATTTTCAGTCTAAACTACTGTGAGACTAGAGCTCTGTGATCACCTCTCTGCTCAAATTATAAATCAACCAACTCTATAGAACCTTGACATTTCATTGAACTGGTAAGTCTGCAAGTGTTATTGTACCTGGAATCAGAACAATATTGCATTCTGCGAGAGCGTCGCTCAGCCAGCCGTGGATAAGCACGACAGTCCTGCGGCTCGGGTCGTAACTGCTGGAGCTGAGTAAGCCGTTAGAGCCGAGGAGCATAGGCTGGCTTACTGTCGGGTTGGCTCTGGAGAATAAAAGTGGAGTTCGAACACGACCAACAAGACAGGACATTACGAGCAGAAAGCCAGTAAGAGCATATTTAATGCAATACCTAACCTAAGTAGTTTTGCTTACTAAACTCGAAAAATTAATGTTCTCGAAACATATACCTTACCTAGGTAGATATATGTTTAGAGAACTTTAATTTAGGGGATAAGTAGGTGTTATTAAAAAAAGTCAGTCCGAGTACTAATAACGTCAGTCAGACTAAGTATAGAACTTTCAAAGTCAATTGGTAATATTACCTGGTGAACAGATGGTAGACATTTTGGGTGTCGGGCGTGTATCGAGCTGCCTCCTGCAGGTCTCCAGCTGTCATCCACAGATCTACCAGGTGCGTCTGCCCGCCTTCCCGCACGTAGTGAAACCGCACAGGGTCCAGCTTGCGCAGGATTGGATCATAGGGAAGAGCTGATAATAACACAAAACAAAACAAAGAAAATGAATCTATCCTAAAATAAAAGCTAACCATGTAATTTTATTAATTACAATTATTGTATGGACCGTGTTAAGCATTCGTGTGTTAGCCACATATCAATATTTTTTTGCTGAAAAAGAATATTGTTTTCAAAAAACTTTAAACGCCGATTTCTCAAAACTAGATCGGTGTGGGTTAACACAAGATTGCTTAACAGGGACCATATACCTACCTGCTGTAACAGCCACGAATAACAATAACGCTGCTATGGTGGACATAATTATACTGAAGAGAAAATAAAATAAAAAACAAGATCGATAATAATGATGGATTTACAGATTGATTGACTATGATTAAATAGTTATTATGATATGCGTTTTTGTTACTTTCAAAACAATTTGTTTTTATCCGTCTCATTTAATGAGTAAGCAAAAACCGAATATGTCATTTTTTGAAATATTTAATTACACAAGACAAGTAAGTCAATGTAATTAAACAAACTGTTTTTTTTGTATGACTTTAAGATAGACTGCTAGAGAATACCTATCTCAAGGCATTAAGGTCGTCTTTTGTCAAGGCATTAAGGTCGTCTTTTGTCCACTTTCCTACTTCTGTTACGTTTTGTGAAATAATATAAAGTACTAGCTTCTGCCAGCGACTTCGTCCGCGTGGAATAGTTATTTTCCCCGATTTTTACACATTTTCCACTGTTTCTTCGCTCCTATTGGTCGCAGCGTGATGTTATATAGCCTAAAGCCTTCCTCGATAAATGGTCTATCCAACAAAAAAGATTTTTTCAATTCGAACCAGTAGTTCCTGAGATTAGCGCGTTCAAACAAACAAACAAACAAACTCTTCAGTTTTATAATATTAGTATAGATAAATGATTGGAATGAAACAACCATCAATATTTAACTCGCAAACGCATCAGAAATTATTTAAGTATAAATAAATAAATTGACTTGATTACGGATATTATCAGCTAAAGTCTCTGCAACGGATGTCTTCGGTTGCTCTGTTACTTATACCTACTTCTGATTAACGTGTTATGATTAAAGTCACGTTAAAGTCATCCACTTGTAGAAGTTATCATGTAAAGGTACGTTTATGGAATCTGGATTTTTCAGCCACTTATTTATTACCTACTAGCTTTTGCCCGCGACTCCGTCCGCGTGGAATTAGAAGTTACAACCATTTTTTCATAATAATATACCTAGTAAGAAGTCAGTAAGAAGTCAATGAGACACAAATACTTGGATGCATTTTATTTATTGCTTTTGAATCGAAATTTATCCTCTTGAGAATGGAGGCGCGGCGTTGGTCTGCAAGTAGTAGATGCCTGAAGATCTGAAAAACATTAAACCATGAAATTTTTTTTTCTCTCGCGTATAGATCTTGTAATTGATGTAAACCAGGGGCCCTAGACAAGCGCCCAACGTTCAACGTTAACGTTAAACGTTAGCACCAAAATGTATGGGATTTGACATTTGTGACGTACGTGACAGTCGTTCGCGGATGTCAAATCCCATACATTTTGGTGCTAACGTTTAACGTTAACGTTGAACGTTGGGCACTTGTCTAGCCCCCCAGGTCCTACCAGTCTAATTGTAAAATTGGAATAAGCGCGAAAGTGGTCGGCAATATTTTTATTCAAAGTGATTTGAAAGGAACTACAGAAACGCAGGTTCACATCCATTGGGGGCCCTCTTCTTTCCGGACCCTCTCCAAAGAGGGGGAGGAGGTTGCCGACCCCTTCCTCAACCGGTTGTTTTATTGTGACTGACCCGTGCTTGGCGTGGAGTCCGCCCATGTTCAGCCGGCCCCACAGGATGCAGTTGCCGGTCATGGCGCCCACGTAGGTGGCGCAGCGCGTGCCTGTGAACCCTCCGCTCGTCAGCGACTCCGCCATGTAGTAGAAACACCTACACACAAACACACGTGAGCTGTCAAAAATTTGTAACGTTGTCAACAACCAGAAATCTTTGTCATGTCGACGACGAAACAATATCGACACGACAAACCTTTTCTTTGTCGACGACGTTCTCAATATAACTGGCTCGCTGTGTTGTCAAGTCCCATCACCCATCGTAGGGTAGGTACTTGTAAGGGCACTGACCTCTCATGGTCACACTGTTGTCCCGAGCAGCCTGGCATGTCGATGCCGCCGTTAGGGTAGAAGTCCACGTCACCGAGATCGGAAATATAGCCCAAGAGGCCAGCGTTAGTGTGCATCACTTCAGTGTATGTGCCGTCTTGGTGGTGGAACTTGTGGTCGTTCGTAATCCATCCGGGGAACGCAGGGTCCAATGCTGGAAGGAATGGTTTTTGCTTATGACTACATGGTAGAAGTGGACATATACCTACTGCGTACATCAAATACCGACTTGCTCGAGGCGGTATTAAAGACTTTCAAAGAAAGAAAATAATAAACAAGAATAAAATATTATTTTTCGTTTGTGTAGGGGAACGGAAGGTAAGACGGACCACTTAAGCAGAATTCAGCATAAAAAAATAACCAACAGCTTTATTATAACTCTGTTAACAATAAATGATTGAGCATCTCTTAGTGTTCCTTTCTATATGATTAATTCTTCAATTTAATCACAAACATAAGAGATATTGGGTGATTTCCGATGACCTCCATTTGGTCCATTTTGCCTGCATAGGAAGGTAAAATGGACCACGCATGTAGGTAGAATGGACCTATCAAAATGTTATAAAGAAATTCAAGCAAGAAATGTATTTACTCAGAATAACACTTTTAACGAACATATTGGACCTCTACGTCATCGTACTACACACCAGCATAACTGCAATGTGCCCGTAATGTACATGATGGATACTGAAAATAGATGAGGACAATAGAGACATTGGACATCGTCTTCTGCTTCGCTGACAAATTTACTATAGCTTTGATTAAATCTACAGTACATTTATATTTTCCAGTTTCCATATCTTAATGTAGTCTTTGGACATTAACCGTTTCGGCAGCCTTATAGAATCGTGGTCCATTTTGCCCATTCCATTTTGCCTTTTAGGTAGGTTCGAACATACTTAAATATTGCGAGGTTAAATCGCCGAAGAACTTTGCTTTTATATCAGCAAAATGAAGTAAAATGACAATAAAGTAAAGCAAAAAAACTTATTAAACTATATTATTAATGCATAAAAAGTGAAGGTGGATCAAAAATCGCGTTTTTTACATAAAAATACACAAAAAAATACTTTTCCTGATAAAAACCTGTACCGACGCATGGCCACTCTGAGAACACTGACCACAATTAAGCGGGTGGGAACTATCTCGTGGGGGCCAACCACCAATAGATAGCACTAATAGTTTCAGAATAAATGCCGTGGTTTGTTTTACCCACAGGGTCCGTCTTACCTTCCGTTCCCCTACATATTGGTATGCCCCATAAAATGGGACTGAAATCTTTAATAAAATTAATAACCTGTGATGTAGTCGATGTCGCCGACGACGTTCCTGCCCACGATGCCGGCCTGGTGGCCGCCGAGGCTGTGCCCCACGATGTGGAACTGCGCGGGAGTCGAACCCGTCGCTGCGTTCAGCCAGTTTATGAAACGAGCCACGCTTACACCTGTAATCAAAATTTTAAGTATACCTATAATATATTTTGTATATTGTATACAAAAATGTTTATTTCAAGTGCCATGATCATTGAGAACTGTAGTCACAAAATATCTGGTTTTCTCGTCTTATTGGCTGGAACAGTTCTTTGGAGGGTTTTATAAGTAGATAGCGGTGGTTATAACGCAACTGCTAACCCACCTGAGGTGAGAGTGTTGGTGACAGCGGCCGCGTAGTTGATGGTGCCGCCGCCGGCGCTCCAGTCTACAGCGATCACGTTCACGTCAGCTGCCGCCAGGAACGCTGCAATACCACGCTTATTACAACTCAATAGGTACTCAGTTGATTATACCAACTTATATAATTTTATGGAGGTAAGAACAAAATGAAAACTGGTGAAATTATTTTCAGAAGAAATGATTAGGCCAAATTACGAGATATTGGAATTTCTTCATGTAAGAGTGTAAAAAAGTCTCTACCTGGTATCAGCACGGTGTTGAAGTCAGCGACCACGTTGTCCAGCCAGCCGTGGATGAGCACCACGGTCCTGCGGTTGGGGTTGTAGTTGGTGGAGCCCAGCAGACCGTCCGCGCCCAGGAGCAGTGGCTGGCTCACTGTCGGGTTCGACCTGATACACGGTAAGGGAGAGTGAAGAGATCTTGTTGCGCTGGTGTCGTTAAATAATACGTAGTTTGGTATTAATAAAATATATATTAAGTAACTGAGCACACGTTTATATGTCGGTGATAGATATTGGAAGAGGAAGTGGCGACAGTGTTGCCATCGTATATAAATTATATTTTATATTTTTAATGTTGCAAACAGAGAGATTATGAAGAGTGGAATTTCCACAGCAAGGGGACTATTTCAGAAGGACGTACCGTGGATGTCTGTCAATGAATTATGTGTATTGTGTAATCCGAGACCATTTGGACCAAAGAATTCGGATGGCGAGGAGAATAAGTGTGTTGGATAAGGTTTAGTCCTATAGATGTTTATAGAGGACCCTGTGTGCAGAAGCAGTGAGTCGATATGTACCTAGGTTGTATTTATTATTGAATATAGATAAGTATCATTGGTAAGTAAGTATACAAGCAAACTAAATTATAATGTGGGATTCTTTTATTTTTCTGGGATACAAAAGTAAGTGCCCAATTCATAAATACATTTCGGCAATCGAAAAAATTGTAAAGATAAAATTTAGCACATGCTTATAAAGTAAACAATAAAAAATACGTCACATTAGCAATTAAACTAATCTTACGATAGATTAGATAAACAAGGCAAATAACTTTAATTTACAAGACGATATCAAGTCATTAATTAATCTTGTTTAATTGTTTGACAGGAAATAGATATTTAATTCGTATGACAAAAATTTTAAGTGGCAAAAATTTATAAGGCTTCAGATTTTTCGACCACCGATTAGGTAGATTTTATTTCTTTATTTCTTTATGTGCATCCATGGTATTTAAGGTGAGTAGGTACATAGGTAAGTTTCACATGGACCCGGATCGGGTGTTGCATCTTATAACTAATTAGTAGGGTTTCTGCAAATCGACTAAATTAGTTTATAGATAGCAAATTGACACGTAGACAAAGGGTAAGAAGTATGGAGTACACTTATCGTTTCTCTCAGGTAATATAATCGATTGGTATTTGATACCTAAATGAACCAAACTTTCGTGTGAGTAGGTACATATAAGAGTACAATTAAGTGACGTCACATACCTGGTGAATAGGTGGTAAACATTATGGGTGTCTGGAGTGAAGCGGGTAGCTTCCTCCATGTCTCCAGCGGTCATCCAGAGGTCCACCAGGTGCGCCTGCCCGCCCCCCCACATGTACTGGAACCGCACCGGGTCCAGCTTGCGCAGGATTGGATCATGCGGAAGAGCTATTACGGATAAGAACTATAAAATTTAACTACACAGCGAAAAACGGACGTTGCCCTTTTTCTATTTGTCTCTGTCGCACGCGCGTAGTAATAGAAAAAGGGCAACGTCCGTTTTTCACTGTGCTCCGCGACCGTCCTATACACTTTCTCTAATAATTTAGGTTCACAAATATTATCTTAATTAATTATTAGTTGTATTTTGCATAAGGCTTTATGTGCTTAACGTGGTGGAATAATGAAAAAGTTTTTTAAGTAACGGTAGTAGTTTTGTAAGTATTGCCTACCTGCAGTAACAGCTGCGAGAAATAGTACTCCTACTAAGAAGGCCATGGTCGAACGACTGAATAATCTTATTTTGTAATTACAATTAAGTATGACGAAATTCGCTAGATTATACACACGGGGCAGTGTGATCGATTAAGTACATTAATTAAATAATGTGTAATTAATACAACAAATGATAAGATATCTGCGAGCTGCCTAGTCCCTGAGTTAATATTTTGTCACAGCAAAAACTGTAGGTACATAAACAGGTAAGTACCATAGCAAATGTAAGAAGTTCTTATGAACCTATATTGTAGGTACTTACATGCAATTTGTGCATTTGACGAAAGAACGTCATATATGTATATAGATTTAGTATTTAACTTATTTCTTTATTTCTTTCTTTATATGCATCCATGGTATTTAAGGTAAGTAGGTACATAGGTAAGTTTCACATATTATTACTTTCTTTATTTCACTTATTGGTCACGGATTGGTCGATTAGGAAATATTTAAGCGTACGTCTTTCTGTCGATATGATCATGACGACTGACGGCTGACGTCAGAGGTGTACCTACGCCCTTATATTACGTATTAAGATAATTTTCTCATTTATCTTCATCGAACTCTTTTATCGCTAAATTGCACTTAATTATTACCTAAGTAATTTATTAGCGATCAGTTGATGAAATATGTTCTCTCCGGCGGCGGTGTTGTTTCTGCTCGCGGTGACTTCAGGTAAGTTTTGGTTGGAATCAAACAGTTATAACGGAATTAACTTGCAATTTTTTTTAATTTCCTGACGTTTCAAGAACTTTGCAGTTCCTATATTCGTAGTCGGGTACGTAAGCATCAGATATTGTTAATTTTTTTTGCGGACCTTCATTATTTAGTGTACCTAGGTAATTGGTTGAAAAGCCTCCCGAATTGACATTTTGAAATAGAAACATTAAAACAACCAGTTTCTCACTAAATTACACTCATAGTAATTTAGTACTCAGTAGGTACCTGACATTAAAGGGTTACGTGATGGGGTGTGAATAAAATGCTACTTGGAACCAATTGAATTGTTTTGATAACATTGTGAAAGCTGTGACGCGAAACTAACAGTTTCAACCAATTATATAAACCAATAATGTAATATGCATTTTGAAACTGATTGGAAGGCTCTCGTATATAGGTACCTATCCTACAAAGATGGGTTCTTTTATCGAGTAGGCACATAAACTTATTTTCTTTATGACTTGTTATCGTCTAGTAAATTTATTAATGTCATGTAAGAATTACTTTAAGAAAACTTGTTCCACGTAATAGCTCTCCCGCATGAACCAATCCTGCGCAAGCTGGACCCGGTGCGGTTCCAGTACATGCAGGAGGGCGGGCAGGCGCGCCTGGTGGACCTCTGGATGACAGCTGGAGACCTGGAGGAAGCCGCCCGCTTCACTCCTGACCTGGAGAATGTCTACCATCTTTTTACCAGGTGAGAGAAAAAAGACGCTTTGACGTATGTCAGACATACCCGTATAAAACAAGTAAACCATAGGATCCAAAGTTATGTAGAATTCAATGAAATGAAATTGAATTTATTTTAGGTAGGTAGGTGCGTAAGTTTTGCAAAGAAGTGTTACGTACACGGTAACAATAATAATTAATTTCCTACATGGACAATAAATAAAATGAATGTAAGATTGTTTACCCACATAAAAAAAGAACTAAAAAGACAGAGACAACATAATGACGCATAAAAGTAAAGTCTCTATGATAAAAAGAGAAATCCACTCGGTTTTATGTCACGAAGTAGGCACTGTGTCTATTACGCATAGGTAGCTTTGTTTTGGACCCCGTCGGAGAGAGGATAGCTGCCTTACAGCTACACTATGTGTTGTGTGTATGTGTGTAAATATTAGTTAATAATGCGAGACGTTAATGCCATGTTATCTTTAGAGCAAACCCAACCGTGAGTCAACCACTCCTGAACAACGCCGGCGGTCTGCTGCGACTCTCCAACTACGATCCCAACAAGAGGACCGTCGTGCTGATCCACGGCTGGCTGAATGAGGTCGTCTCTGAGGTCAACGCGGTCCTCATACCAGGTATATAACATAATTTTTACTAGTGGTCCCGGCAGCTGTCTTCAGCCCGGCCAACGGGTAAACCCATGAATATAATATAATGGGAAATGTTTTTCCACCACCCTTATCACTTTAGAGTAAGTATATAAAATAAATAACGATATATTCGCAGGTCTACAGAATGTATATATATATGTAGTAATTTCCTAAAAATCGGTCAAGCCGTATCAGAGGAGTATGGTAAATGTGAAACATGAGAATTTTACATATTAGTAGGTAGATTTAGTTTGCTCGCTTTTTCTTATGTTTTCATGAACATGTAACACCTGTATGCGTGTGCGCAGATGGGTGGTTTCGTCATACAAACAGACTTTAGCACCTGCTGATATCGATATTAAATTACATAAGTTTAATATTTGGAGCTAAAACAATGTTTGGTATCTACCCAATATCTACATACCTACTAAAAAGCTTATACGAAATTCGGAAATTGTAAATTTCCCATTAATTATAATATCTCCCGTATAATAATACGGTGTCATTCGAGGGCGTGCATTCCATATAGGCACAATGTTATAAATGTATGGAGTGCCTACCCTGACGTAGTACATGCGCGACCCTCACTGCACGCGCCTGGTGTCATTGGAATGACACAACGAATTTAAACAGCTTATTTTATTTTATTTGCGGTCGTTTTGAAAAGTTTAAAGATCTCATATTCGTAGCACGACTGAGCTGACGATAGTTGAGCTAAAGTGATTTTTACATTACGCAAACAACCTTTTTTTATAAAATACAATATTTGACTATACCCTGTTATAAAATATGAAATATTTATGTTTTATTCTACGTTTAAATTAACTATTATACGATACAAATAAAACAAATATAATAACGAAACAAACTTGATATTGTTATTGCCTTCGCATGTTTCTTTGCTTTTGTGAAGGAACTTGTTTTGGAATGAAACAACTATTAACGGATTTAACTCGCGTATTTTTATTTTATTTTATTAGCTGACGTTTCGGATTCTTTACAGTTTCCATAATCGTAGCACGACTGAGCTGACAATAGTCTAACGTTAATAGTTGTTTCATTCCAATGTGTAATAACCGCGAAGGCATCAGAAATTATTAAGGAACTTGTTTATTTACAAAATTAGGTTATTTATTCGTCGGAAACACGTTCATGGTTCGTATTGACACAATGAGGGCCACCACGTGTCAGAAATCCAGAGTGCATGAGGTCCAGCTGTCATATTCCACCAATCATAGGCCAGTAGCTTGCCTCTCATTGGTGGTACATGACAGCTGGACCTCATTCTACACTAGCGCATCTAGCGGATTTCTGACACGCGGTGGCCCTCATTGACTCCGTGTTGCAGCGTTCCTGGCCGCCGGTGATGTGAACGTGATCGCGGTGGACTGGAGCGCCGGCGCCGGCACCAACAACTACGCTGTCGCTGTCATTAACACTTCCACCTCAGGTATACTACTAAAAATGTAGAAAGTTTTTCGAATTAGTATTTTTTAAGTACATATACCTATTAGAGAGGAGTGTTGTAAAATGGCAACTGAAAGAAGATATTTGTCACTATCTTATCTTTCACTAAGTAAAAGCGACAGTTCATACCTACCTATGTTACTTTACATCAGAATTCTTAAAAACAATAGTCGTCCTCGTCTTTTGTAAAAAAATGTAAGTTCATTACTTTCTACCTACCTTCTTCTCTCTTTTTCAGGTGTAAGCGTGGCTCGATTCATAAACTGGCTGAACGAGGCTACTGGTTCGACTCCCGCGCAGTTCCACATCGTGGGGCACAGCCTCGGCGGCCACCAGGCCGGCATCGTGGGCAGGAATGTCGTCGGCGACATCGACTACATCACAGGTAACTCTAACAATATAGGAACTTATACAATTGGAACATAATAGGTATTCTACTTCTTTAAATCTAATTAAGGTTACCTTTTAATAATAGACCAGGAGGATAAGTCATGTCAAGTTTGATAATAGACGAAAACTTTTCCCTGACGAAAAGAAGGATAGCTTCATACATTAAAGTAAGTACAGAATATTTAATGTCACAATTAAATCTACAGTTCATAAGACTTCTGGGTGCTGATTTAATTTAAAAATATATATATATATATATATATATTTATTCAATTTCGGCTTTTACAAACTCTTCTGAAGGTCAGAACATACTCCTACTGTAAATATCCAGAAAAACACATCACTGTCCCAATGTGTCAATGAGGCGTACCATAGATATTGCAGTTTTATAACAAGCTTACTTAAGTCATGGAAAAATATTTATTTATACTTCGCTACGATCCTTTTAGATAAAATCTGTCATTTCATAATCATCATCATCGAATTTTCCTCTTGTCAGCCTTGGACCCCGCGTTCCCCGGCTGGATCACGAACAGCAACCGGTTCCGCGCTGACGACGGCGCCTACACGGAGGTGATCCACACCGACGCCGGCCGCTCCGGGTTCCTCTCGACCCTGGGCCAGGTGGACTTCTACCCCAACGGCGGCATCAACATGCCGGGCTGCGACGGACAGAGCTGCGACCATGCAAGGTAGTTTGCCGACCACTGGCTCTTTATATCTACTTCTACAAAAGTTTCCTGAAGCCTTCGCGGTCATTATACATTGGAATGAAACAACTTTAACGGATTAAACTCGCGTACCTATTTTATTTTTATTGGCTGACGTAACGTAGTTGTTTAATACTTACCTAATATTTTAGGTTCTACAATCTACATGTTATTAATTTAGTTAACTTTAACCAAAACTTTTCTTAGAAATAATTACTTAAAAAGTACTAAATACGCGAGTTAAATCCGTTAAAGTTGTTTCATTCCAATGTATTATAATTTATTATCTTTATTTGCTCTTCCTTCCATATTTTTCTTATCTTTCGGTTTAGAAAGATGTTTATGTATTGCTCATAAGTTGAGTTTGTCATAATATGAATTTAAATAAATATGTGTGCGTGTCCGTAGATGTTTCTACTACATGGGCGAGTCGGTGTTGTCCGGAGGGTTCACCGGGCGGCGCTGCGAGTCCTACCTGACCGCTATGACCGGCCGCTGCACGCTCGCCGACGATACAGACACGCTGCCCATGGGGGGGACCGCCCCCAAGCATGGGTCAGAGACCGTCCAATATAACCATAACAAACATATCGTACCATATTACGACGCTGTGGCGGCCCTGTCAGCACATTCCCACAGTCACGTAACCCACGTACCAGACAGATCGAGCAGCGATTTGCGTTGTCTCGATATAGTATATAAGTCTTGTGTTTGATTAAATAAATAAGTAGTTATTAATTAGCAGTACTCATAGTGTTATTCCGGGGACATGATGAGATGAATGATACTATAACATTTAAAAATCCTGCCCGGCAAAGTCACTTTTGATTTACAACATTGTAAACTAAGGGTGACAAAATGGGGGCAAACATTAAATTATAATTGTATTGTAGTGAATAATCATTACAAATATCATTTTCAGGTCCTCTGGTGTCTACTATCTGGAAACTGATGCTGCTCCGCCCTTTTCAAGAGGATAATTCTTAAACCAAATAAATATGATAACATAAAAGTGTGTAATTTTTTTTTTAAATAATTTAAAAAAAAATGTAAATCTGTTAAATAGTTGTTTTATTCCAATGTGTAATAACCGCGAAGGCATCAGAAATGATTATTGGAATTCTGGTTATAACAATATTTATTACCTATGAGTATCGTCGCGTGTGTGCCTGCTGTTAGAGTGTGTGCTAAAGGTATAATGTACACACTTACACAGTCGTAAAGTGCCCTTTCATTATTTATATCTACCAGGGGGCCTAGACAAGTGCCCAACGTTCAACGTTAACGTTAATTAGCAGTCACAAATGTCAAATCCTATACATTTTGGTGCTAACGTTTAACGTTAACGTTGAACGTTGGGCACTTGTCTAGCCCCCCAGTATAGTCTTTATTATGTTATAGTCTAGTAGGTATCTACTGTACTGGTTCAAATATCGTTCACCTAATAAGATAAGGGAACGGATCTGTATCTGTAAGCTTTTAATCACAGACTTATAATAGGTTATATGATGAAATTACAGCGGTAGTTATAAATAGGTAAGTATATAAGTACCTTCTTGGTGAATGTCAGTTTATACTGTAGTCTATAGATGAAGAACGATTTTGATGCAATTTTTCTTAAATTTCGAGCCTTGTAGGCTTCTTGTAGGTAATCTACCGATCCTCAAAAATAGACGTCCAAATTTAAAATTATCCTTTTTAAGCCGGAATATAATTTAGATTATTACTATTATTAGATAAAATCAGTAACGAATTTATCCGAAACAGCTTTCACGAAAAAAAAAAACGCTTAAGATGTTCGGACATATTAAAAGACGTTGCAAGGAACATGTGGTACAAATAGCACTGAACTTAGCAGAGTAAGAGGAAAGGCCGCGAATCAACGACCTGGTGGTTAAAAATCCAAGGAGGCCTCAGACAAGCCCAAATGCCAGAACAGACAATCCAGGACAGGACATCCTCAGCAAATAGGTGAGGAGGCCCGACTCCTAATAAAGGGAAAAGGGATGGAAGAAGAAGAAGACGTAGGTATATGAATAAATTAGTTGTGACAGACAGACATATACGAGTGTAATAAGGGTTCCGTTTTTTAATTCATAAGGAACCTTAACAATCACCACGAATGAAATAAGATAAATGAGTAATTATCGTAATGTTGTATAATGGAATGTTGAGGTAGTTCTATCGGTAGATAATGAAGCATATATAACAAGTAATTAGCAGTTAAGGTTTTCATTCAGGCTTTCAATATGTTGCTCGTAGCTGTCCTCCTATGCGCTGCTGCAGCCTCAGGTGAGAATTCAATTTGGAATTGAACTTTGAGTTCATTTGTTAGCATATATCTTATAATGTGAAAGATATTTTCATATGTCGGCACCTGTTATTCTCGACCTTACACCCAAGGGCATGCATTCCATATAGGCAAAATGAGTGCCTACCCTGACGTGGTACATTGCGCGACCTGATGACGCGCCTGTTAGAAGTTACACCCATTTGAAAAGCATGACAGTGACAGATGGTTTTTCTCAAGCGATCAAACCGTTATTTGCAAACCCACTTCTGTTACGCGACAAAGTTTGTCATTTGAGAAAATCACGTGAAATGTGGGTACCTTTTGCATTATGACTGTCCAAAGATCGGTACAGACCGCGACAACGAAACGACGTCGACATGACAACATTTGTCTTCATGACAGCCTATCACAGGCTAGCTGGTGTCCAAGGTACAGATCAAACTGCCAGTGTTATTTTACTTCTAGTTCACAATTTTATTAGTTGTTTGGTTTGTTTTAAACTCCTGGAAAGACACATACTAAATTCAGTGCCTTGGAAAAGGAAAGCCCTACACAATATATTATTGAGGAATTATTGCTTACTAGCTTCTGCCCGCGACTTCGTCCGCGTGGAACTCCTCCTTTTTTGCAGTCGGTTAAAAAGTAGCCTATGTCCTTTCTCAGGCTCCAGACTATCTTTGTACCAAATTTCATTTAAATCAGTTCAGTAGTTTTAGCGTGAAAGCGTAACAGACAGACAGACAAACAGACAGAGTTATTTTCGCATTTATAATATTAGTAGGGATAATATACATAGGTACACAAAAAATTCAAAAGTCATATGTTATCGAATTTCTTCCCATCTCATGAAAACTGTGAACAACTTTCTTAACTTTCAAAATATTTTGATAAAAAAGTGCCTACATTCACGATTCATGATTCATGATTCCATGAAATATATTCATGAGTTTGTAACTTTCATTTGCATGTTGTAACTGCACTGTTCCCACGTGCAGCTCTTCCAGCGCCAGAGTCAGTTGTGAGCAAGCTGGACGAAGGCCTGCGGTTCCAGTACGTTCCAGATGGAGCTGGGAACCCGGTCCTCACAGACCTCTGGCTGAAGACCAGCGACCTCACCGACCTGGGCAGATACAACCCTGACTCCGAAAATGTTTATCATTTATTCACGAGGTAAGATTGAAACTACAGTTATACATCTTTACTTGGTATCGTTGGGTTAAGTTTATGGTATTATTTTTACCTTCTTCGGGAAATCTATCCTAATTGGTTGCGACCAAAGTACATAGGTATACTGTTATAGGGTAGTTTATTTTGAGTTTTAAAATGATATGCGCTTCCAAATAAAAAAAAATGTCTAAAGGTAATAGTACAACAAAATAATTAGGTATTCATAAATTTATGGATTTCATTTCACCCACTTTTACATTTTTATTACGTAAATGACGCAAATACATAATACAGATTTGACAATGTAAACATTGGAATATATGAAAATCGTACTTTGATAACCGATAAAAGAGTACAAAGTCTAAGAAACAAGTATCAGAAGTGCATTGGACTCCACGAAATAATTATTATCAATCGTAATCACTACGGTTATCTCCTTGCAAAGTTCCATTGGAATTTACAGATGTAATGTATTAAATTTGTTTTTTAAACAAGTGAGTAACTACATAGAAAACGCAAGTCCAGAATGTGTTAAAGACATTTCGTAGCTCAAGCTTTTTTGTAAATACGATCTTGATAAGAAATATTCTTTAGAATTAAACAACTATTAACGGATTTAACTCGCGTATTTTATTATATATTATTTTATTATAGAAAATTTCCATTATCCTGTTAAAAACGAACTAACTAGCGTACTTCTCAATGACGTTTAATTCTTTTGATTTTAAGGGAGAACCCATTAGTCAGTGAGCCACTTGTGCTGGGCGTGGATAGCTTGCTGAGCGCAAGCCACTTCAATCCGGCTCGAAGGACCGTCGTCACTCTGCACGGCTGGCAGTACACGGCTGCTTCGGACTTTAACTTTGTTCTTGTTCCAGGTAGTTAAAAAAAATGTTTTTTATGGAATTTAAGGTCCTTTTGTTTTATTTCTTATTCATCACGGAACATTTGTGATTATCGTGTAGTGATTATTATTGGTTTATTAACACAGCTCTCCTGGCTGGTGAAGACTTGAACGTGATCGCCGTGGACTGGAGCGGCTCTAGCCTCACCGCCAACTACCCCCTGCTCATCCTCTCTCACATCACCGCCAACGGTAATCTCATCACCACTTGTTAAGTGTTCATCATTTTACTTTATGTCATACAACACTACATCTAACGAAATTATATGAATATCTTTGCGATGATACATGTAATTACGCAATATAAGATTGGTAAAACCTAAATGTTTTTTTATGAACAAGGTAGTTTGCATAACATACATTTTTTTGATCCAGATATCTGTATGAAACATATAAGTTATAAGATAATTGCAGAGATCAAATTAATATCATTGTACATGTGCAAAGTCCGTTACAGCTCCTTTATCGTGACGCACAAAGCATCAGAGACAAATACCTGATGCCTTCGTGGTTATTAAACATTGGAACGAAACATCGCGTATTTTATTTTGTTGGCTGATTAAATTTTTCAATTCCCTTTTTCGACACGAGCTATCGATAGTCTTATATACGTATGTTGTTAGTATTATATACCTATACTAGTTGCCCGCTCCGGAATCCTTTTTTTATAGCCTATGTCACTCGGGAATATGTATCTTTCCAACAGTGAAAGAATATTTCAAATCAGCCAGTCATTTAGGAGCATTCAATCCAAATAATCAAACAAACAAACAAACTTTTCCTCTTTATTATATTAGTAAAGATAATCCTTACTATCCTTACTAATAGCCTTATCCTTACTAATATTATAAATGCGAAAGTAACTCTGTCTGTCTGTCTGTCTGTCTGTTACGCTTTCACGCCTTAACTACTGGACCGATTTAAATGGATTTGGTACAAAGATAGTCTGGAGCCTGAGAAAGGACATAGGCTACTTTTTAACCGACTACAAAAAAGGAGGAGTTCCACGCGGACGAAGTCGCGGGCAGAAGCTAGTTGTATAATAATTTGTGTCGCAGCGGCCAGCGTCGCTCGCTTCATCAGCTGGCTGAACTCGTCCACCGGCGCCGCCCTCGAGCAGTACCACGTCATCGGCTACAGCGTCAGCGGGCACACCTGCGGACTCATCGGCAGGAACTTGAATGGACAGATCCCTTATATCACCTGTGAGTTACTTAAAGGGTATTAAACCTTTTTAAAAACGTAACTATCCAATACTCAATCTTTTATTTGCATTCTATAATTGTTATACGAATAGTATCACTGTAGACCCCGTTGGGCATAACATACTATTAAGGTTACTACTTAAATATAAACATATAAAATTATGACTAGTAAAATTAATAAACTATATCAAATTTGAGGACCAACTAGTTTTATTTAAGAGTATTAAGGATTATTTGTTTCTAGCTCTAGACCCAGCCGGCCCAGGTTTCCTGACAAACACCAATGCCTTCAGGTCCGATGACGGCCTCTTCACGGAGATGATTCACACTGATGTCTCCATTCGAGGAGTGCTGAGGGAGCTGGCCGACGTGGACTTCTACCCAAACGGGGGCGCCATCATGCCTGGCTGCGACCTGATCTCCGAGTGTAACCATGAGAGGTAGCTACAGGTCCAATGAATAAGACCCCTGATGACTGGGATCAAAAATTAAGGGTGAGCGCACCTCGGAGCGCTCCCCATTTGTCCGGTGGAGCAGTAACGGCCCCAGGGCCAACTGTAGGAGTCCATTCGAAAAAAAAAAGATCAAAAAGTGTCTAAGTTGGATGATAACCTATGCATTTTGCTTTTTGATCCCAAATTAAGTGTTGGTATTTACTGGATTGGCATTTCGGGATCGGTTAATAGCGCTGTCCTTGCACGGACATAGAAGTCTTAAATCACTTACTTAAAATAATTTCCTTTTCAATTAAATATAGGTAAGTAACCACAATGGGACCCATAAATTTATATTCCTTGTAGGTATAAAATCTTTGTAGATAGGTACTTACCTACTCTACTTAAACGTAATTTTAAATAATAACTGCATGTTATCGAATAGGTAGGTAACGCTTGTTTTTCGTTTAATTGATTTGTAATCTTTGAGTAATAAATACTTAAATATAATAAAATGGACCATGGCAGATTGTTTGTTGAGTCGGTTAGTTAACTGTCTATGTTTTGTCCACGAATATTTTGTACGAGGAGTTTATCTGTTCAGATCTTTCTACTACATGGCGGAGTCGGTGTCCCGGGGCGGGTTCACCGGCAGGCGCTGCGAGTCCCTGGCGGCGGCGCTCGCCGGCGCCTGCGACGGAGATTACCTCAAAATGGGCGGACTCACGCCTAAAACGGGGTAATTCTAAGATATCTTCATTTGTTAAGAATAAGTAAGAGTCATCGTCATCATCATCATTCATCATTAAGTCATCAGCCTCTTATCTGGAGGGTCGCCAACCGTCCCGTTTTGCAGTCAAGGCCCACCAGCTGGACAAATATGCTTCAGTATTCATTTCGAAAAAAAATCGGTTATTATTTTTGGTCTATTTTCATGTTATTCTTCTATTTGTAGTTACAGAACTTTCCTACAAATCGCATGAAAAGTCCTTTACGGTATAAAAAATATTTTTAGTCGGAAATTATTCTGTAAGTACATTCATAAATTATTCTGTATAGTATGGCTCACTTTAAAGTGCCCAATTAGGTCCAAGAAGCTATTTTAAAAGTAGCAGATAAAAAGACAGCTGTTTTTCGTTTTGTAGATTACCAACTCTTAATAGGAATAATAGATGTTAAATTGCCACTATATTATTACACTTGGGTACCTTGTGAATTAATTATTAATTTGGAAACCTTTTTATTTCAGTGCATCGGGCATTTACTATGTTGAAACCAACGCTGCTGCTCCCTTCTCTCTGGATTAATTTACTTATATGGAAATACAATAAACGCAATATACTCGTATTTAATCGTTTTTTTATTTTTATTTTTTTTATTATTTTAGTACGTTCAGGTAGGTTCAAGGTTTTTGTAATCGATCATTTTATATAAGTAGGTACATTATGTAATACCTACATAACTGTACATATTTGGTCCGTGTTATGCATTCGTGTGTCAACCCACACCGAGGTAGTTTTGAGATATCGGCGTTTAAAGTTTTTTGAAAACATTCTTCTTTTTCCGCTTATTTTAAGCAAAAAAATATTGTTATGTGGTATCATTTCTTTTGTTGAAGTGCATAGATTTAGGATATAAATGTATTTATTTCAATACATTTATGATTAAATAGAAAATGCAGAAAAACGGTTAATGCTTAACGGCTATAAGGTTTATTACATTTAGCATTTATGTGCTAAGCCACATAACACTATGCAAAATTCTAATTTGTTCTTTTATAATCAATATATTTTACACTATTTTTTTGTAAATGTAAAATAATAAACATCTAACGTATTAAAACTTTAATGTACGTACTTATTTATTTAGTTTTTATTGTTATAACATGTTTTAAATAACATTATAAGTTCTGCTAAAAATGAGAAATAGGTACAACAAGTTCCAGAAATCGGTTCATCCGTTTGGAAGCTACGACGCCACATTCACACACACACATCCACGTCAAGCATACGACACCTGTCGTTACGTCGCGGGTCAAAAATGGTACCTAACACAGGATTTTGAAATAAAACACAGTATCCTTTTATTCATTTTATTTCGCTTCATAATATCATCTTACAATCTATATGTCATATGTATGTTTTAATCTATCTTATGTGCTATAGGTAGGTACAGAGTATAATTTATACTTAACTTATATTTCATCTCAGTAGACGTTTAACTTCAACAAAAACATAACAAATGTAAAGGGTGAAAATGTAAACAACACAAAAAGCTGCCATCACAATGTTTCTTCCACTCTGCCGTGTGTATAACAATATTTAAATAAATATAATACAGTAGGTACAGTAAAATTCAATTATTTTTTGTCGAATACAGAACTAAACACTTAACACGTAAATATATATACATTTATCTAGAAAATATTTATTGTTGTTCAGTGTATATTTTGTTAAAGTTTATAGGTGATGTAAGTAGGTAGTTTTGCTGAATATATATGTAAATAAACATCAGTCTGGGTTTGTGAGATATAATGCCGAGTGGTAAGTGAAGCGATTTGTATATATGACATTGTCACCCTCCACATTGCACTGTAACGGTTTTCAATTCAACAACATAAAAAACGAAACATCTTTTAAAAAATAACGCATTTTTCAACATATCTATAAATTAGTCTGAAATATAACAGACAAGCAAGACTTAAGCATATACTTAATTAACTATTTTCATTAATATCTACGTTTTTCACTAATGTTATGTTTCTTAAGAAAACAAAACAAAATTTAATCAAACAGGGGTATTATAACAAAAAATAATTTTAAAATTTCGGCATCGGCGTTGTGCGTTCTGTGTTTATCGTTTTTTTTTTAAAGATTTTTTCGATCTTTTTAAGTTTCCTTATTCAGAACGCGCATTACCGAAATGGGGGTAAATAACATTGTATACCTTAAATAGATCACATCACTATGATATAAATATATAAAGTCGCGTAGGGTTAAGTTCTTTTAATAAAAATACAAAAAGGGGAAGGGTAAAATCACTAACACTTTATGGTCATTTTTTTGTAATAAGTTCGAATAATCACGATTGTTTACAGTTAAACAAAAGCTCGGTTTTTCTACCAAAGATACTTAACGGTGATTTTGTTAAATAAATAATAATAAAATAAAAGTCTTACCTAAGTCTATGTTTGCGACAACACTCATGGACGGTAGAAAAAAGAGGGGGGGTAGAATTTTTCTAAAAATAATCGAATCGTGCAATTCATACTTTTTACAAATTGATTTTTCAAATCGTTCCAGAAACACCTTAAGACATTAAACACATACAAAACAAAAGGAGGTTGAGAAGGTTTCCGAAATATGATTTTAGTCGAAAATTAGGGTTCGATTAAAAAAATCTCGGAAAAATCGACAACCTCTCATAATGATCTAGCGGTTTACGACAAATAAAAATATCTACTACACATCTATTGCATTATTATTGCTGTGTTATTGCGATATTCAAAATAAAAATCGACACACAACTACTAACACACATGCAATCTTAAACGCCCACAACAACCGCACAGCTCCGACTAAATAAACATATTTTTTTTTATATATTATTCTCGTCTACTCTTTTCAAAATAAACTTAGTGATACAACATCAACAAAATAAACTTTGAAAAAGAAAACACAAATGAAGGTATTATCAGACTATAGCTTTAACTTGAAGAGTTAAATAACAAAAAGTCGGAGCCGTTTGGTCAGGTTATTGACACTTGGTGTCGAAAATACTTACTTAAGTACACCTATATACTACATTCATAGAAAAGTGGCAGTTTTTATGCAATTTTGTTTTATACTGACCACTGAAAATATACATTAGTAAATCGGATTACGGGAAGCAAAAAAGAAACATTTTTAGTGCAGCGTTTTTTTGAAGAAGTTAGAATCTGTATTAATTTTAAACAAAGACGAGGAGAAAAAGCAAGCTTATATTACAGATTGAAATATGATAGATCGGTTTGGATAAACTCCTCACTACTAAATAAGTTAGGTCTGCTAGTAGGTATGTACTCTGTCTACTAGTGCAAATACAACCTTCTTGGAAGATACATTCAGTCCGTCAAGATATCGATTTTTACTTTGAATATATTTATAGTATATTAAAAATATTGCTAACGAAGATTCTTTTAAAAACTGACTAGAAAGTCCACAGGGGGCAACCACAAGTTCTTACAACAAAAAAAATACGCTACATAGACACGAATGGATTAGAAAACACCCATTTTACACACTTCGAAAAATATGTATTATATTGTGTACAAAAACAAGTTTCAAGGTTTCTTAAGCACGCGACTTTCCTTGGACTACGAAAACATCGAAAATCTAGCTTGTTCTAAAACAAAAATATTCACTAGGACTCGAGAAAAGATAAACACACAATAATTACAACTCTACGCTATATAGATTATATACAGAGTCGAATAACATTTTTTCTTTATTTAAAATTGTATATTTAACGCGTTAATAAAATATGTGTGTCACTAATGTAAATAAAACAAAGAACAGTACCTATTACCGCGATAAAAACGATATCTAAGTAGGTACCTAATTTTTTTATATTTATTTAAACATGTTCAGTTTGAACCTCGCCAAAGAGTAGCTGTTTATAAACTGTAGCACTTATAAACTGTAAATGAAATAATATTTCATTAGAAAATATGTTATTCGATCTGTGATATTATTTAGAATCGCTCTTAGAGGATTATAGTTAAGTCTGAGTAATTGGTGTTATCCTTTTATTGGAAAAGACGGATATTTTGAAAAGTACGAAAAACAATGTCACAAAAATTTAAAATAAAACGTTTGGCACTGGATGTGAAAAAATGGTATGTTCAAGTGATTAGCTGTTTACTTTTATACGTTTATTGCTCACATTTTGTACTCAATGTGTTTTAATTAGAAAACTATTCATAAATAGAGGTCACGAAGCCCGTCCGAGCTGCTATAATATTATTACAGTACCTATGTTATCAGCATCGCTGGCGGTTTGTTTATGTTGGACATACCAGTTTTTTCACTTGTGACATTTCTATTAAAAAATGGAGGCAAGAGATTATATCCATAAGGCATTTATAAGGTTTTTCAATTCAAAACGAATAAATAGGATTAATTCTATACTCCTTATAAATATGCCAATTTCTACTTTTTAATATATATAATATATATGACGCGGATTATAAAATATTTGGTGTTATTCTTTGGGACCTTAAATTATTCTAATTTTCGATGGAATGGATAAAACAAAAAAAACGAAAACGATATACTTACATAATAACCAAAAGTACACAAAATTTCAATAGCCTATCTAAACGATATAATATTTTATGTTATTTTGCACATTGTATATATAATATACTTTAATATATCTTGCAATTTCACCTAGCTAACATACTCTCCATCTTATAATGGATTTGATCGTTATTTTATGATTATAATATACCTTAGCCCTTAAATAAACAGCGAAGCCGTACTTAACACTATGTTAATAATATGTAGCAGTATATATACCTATATGTATAGTTGAAGGAAGTATATAGCAACAAGAGAGAAGGCAACGACGCGTCATGTTTTGTTCGAAAGTAACTGATTGCTCGCGGCGCCGCCCGGCCACACGCTACCGGCGCGACCCGCGACCGTCGACCGTCGACCGTCGCGAGACTATATGTTAGCTTATTCTTAAAGGGTACATGTAACGCTTACTATTAACTACGTCAAGCGATTATAGGCATAAATGAATTCATCTTTATCCTCTAGCGTCATAATATATGTTGACTATACCTAGAATTCACTATCTAACTGTTTGTCATACTTTTGTGATATATCTGTATATCTTCTCGTGGAGGTCGCACCTCGTGTTTAACCACTCTCAGATAAATTTAAATACAACTACCGATAAACTTCGTTTTTGGTGTTATTTTTATATAATTACTTTGGGAAAAACTCCCAGTCGAGTAACTTTTCTAAAAATTTATCTGAATTTGGATAAAAGTGTGTTTTCAAACACTTCCTTCCTTCTATTGACTGGATGACAAAATTGACTTTACAATTCGTTCCTTAGCTTAAAATGAACTATATATAATAATATATATAAATATTTTTCTAGCGATATGTCTCTCAAGTTTCGACTACATGCTCGAAATCAAAACGAAAATGCTAAATAGATAAAAGTAAACGGCTACAATTAATCAAACGATAACTTCATCAATATAATATATAAAATACATCATTTACAAAATATTAATATCGAATTCTTAGGTTCTGTGGATAGACACGAGAACCATCAAAAAGTTTCAAAAAAGACAATGTAGTACAACTACCATTTATCTATAAATTTTAGTTTTCTAATATTCCCTAGCGAGGGCAACACGAAACCGAAACGAACGCGAGGCCGGTCACGCCGGACGCGCCGGACGCGCCGGACACGCCGGACACGGCGGTAGCGCCGGTCACGCCGGACACGGCCCCGGAAAAAGAGTGGAACTTTCAAATAAACAGACAGCCAAAGTTATCGACAGAGATGCCTTTTGAGAGAAAAAACAAGGGAACCGACGCACTCCCGTACTCTATGATTAAATGCTTCTTAAAGTCTAATGCAATAAATATTTTTTCTTTTCACTTAGTTACCTATTCAATAAATAAATCTAATATTTTACTACTTTTTTCGGTATTTTCTCAAAGTTCTTTAAGTGTATCCGTTAATTTATAGACACAACCATTTTTTTATAACAGTATTTTATAGAATCGTGATTTCGTATATGGATCTGATTTGGCATTATCCCGGAAATAAAACAAACGAAGAGATTTCTTTTGTATAGCGACTCTACCTTATGTGTTACGCTCCTAGCATTCTCTGTAGTTATAAAATTGTTTTTAAAAAATCTCACTCACTGATGTGAAACCGCCTACGCTCCTATGGATCCTACTAAACATTTTTCCAAAAATCTACGTTTTTCGACTAATCTTATTCCTATACTTGTGCTGATGTTTGGTACATGACCGTTTTTTTCCACACAATTTTTTTTCTGCAACCCTTTTTGTGCCCGCGTGTTTTGTTGATATAATCATAACTTATTCCTAACTTAACGTAAGTATCTTGAATATTCTATATAAGGTTTTTTTTTATTTCTTTAAACATACGCAATGACAGTAGTCAAGCAGCTTTCAAACTAAATTTTCGTTAAGTGACTCACATTTTTACTTTTTCTTTACACACCCTCATGTAATATTAGGGTGCGTGTATACAGTTACTGTTAGCTTACTTCTCGAGGCTTTAAGCCCCACTTGGAAATTAAATATCTGACTCCTCTCTGACTTTCTACCTGCCGCTTTAAAATAATTACAAAATAAAAAATAGAAAACACGTCAAAACGACTTATTAAAAACAGTTAAGTCGAAAATAACAAGAATTGTAAGTAGATAGAATAAAACTAAAACACACTCCTCAATCTGAGTTCATCGCCGATGACTAGCATTTACAATTAAAGAAGAACGAGTCCTTTTAATCACTAAAGATACTCATCAAATAAAAAATAAACCAGAACACCTACATTCGTAAATAGCACAGCCCAACGAGCGGTCGGACGCAGACAGCTCAAAATAACGGAAAGAAAAGTAAACCATAGCACAGTAGAATAAAGAGTAAGGATACTGGAACAGAGAGTAATATAGGCTGAAGTGTAGAAGGCGGTGGCGGTGGTGGTGGTGGCGGTGGTGGCGGTGGCAGGTGTTCACCAGTCCTTGTGCGCGCAGCAGCAGGAGTCAGGCGCGCGCTGCCCTCACACCAGCAGGCTCGGCGCCAGCCACTCGTCCTCACTGAGCTGCAACACGCCACGAACAACACTTATCATAATACACTCATTTGTTTCACATCGGAATTAATCATTACGGTAAATCCGTGTTTTATTTGCTGACTGTTAAAAAATTTGGAGCGGAGGAGGGTCTCGTGACATCACTTGGTGATAAGTGTGGCAGGGTGAGTCACGAGAATCTCTAACGGTTTATATTATTGTAAATTTTAATAGGTAAAGAATACAGTTATAATCTAACTAGTACACTGTGTAATTAAAAAAATAATAATCCAGAAACACTGATGGGACCTTCCGGTTTATACTGCGTTCTACGACCGCTTCTTAAGATGGTTCCTTGTTAGTTCAGTACTCACCGGCTGCACCTGGAAATGCTGCACGGGGTAGTGCAGCACCTGGGGCGGCTGCGACATGGCCGCCACGCCGCCCACTCCGCCCACGCCGCCCACACCGCCCACGCCGCCCACGCCGCCGCCCAGCGCCCACGGCAGCTGGACCCCGCCCATTCTGTAACATACAGTATTTTAATATCTCTTATCTATTGAGGTAGCAGGTGTCAGATGGTAAGAAGCAGGAAATTGTGAAGACAAATTACGTGAAACCTTCGATTTAACGGGTTCTGAAAACTTCCACCCCGGACAAATGACGGACGGAGTGTAAACTGACTATCATATGCGAAGTAGGTATTATGAATGATTTTATTTATTAAAAAAATAAGAATAATTGGTTACTTACTGAGCAGCGCTGATGTTGTTAGATCCAAACATGAAAATTATCAAAAATAACATCAGTATAAAATACACAGTGACAATATAACTTATACTACTCGCGATAATTAGGAAAGCTCGGTTATATATTAATAATGGATCAAAAATAATCACGAAAAACAACCGTTTGATAAAATATACTTATTTAATACCTATTTGTCAAGTCAAAAACTGAAGTTTTAATAATAAAATACAGAATTTTTGTCGGACTTGCACTTAACTAGTTTTTCTTTATTCAATTCTTTGCTAGAGCCTTCAATAATTCCCTATGATGATATTAGAACTGTGGGAAAGCACACGTGTATGGAGTAGTTATGTAATTGATTACTAAATCGATTACAAATTACGATACCTGATTACACCGAACAAAACTAACCGAACGACTGCGATTAGGTAGTACTTATGCTGTAATTTTATACACCTGTTACGATATGAAAATATTATGAGAAATGTAATTAATAGTTTTTTTATTTTGTTCACGCAGAATTATTTATTTCCACATGAATGATAGTTTCAGTCCGGTAAAGAGATTCAATGCGTTTCGGTTTTCATATTTATATTGACATTTATTTATATCTCATTAATTTAATTATAAAATTATATGTCATATATGTTACTATGTGCCTAGTGAGATCGCCAATAAATTTATTTAATACAAAGAACACGTGACATTTTAATAATAAATATCTTTTGGACAAATTATACCAATTGATCTAGTCCCCAACTAAGCAAAGCTTGTACTATGGGTATTAGACGAAGGATAAACATACATAAATACATATAAGACATCCGAGACCCAGATACAGATGCCAGTGCTCATCACATTGACATCTGCCCCCAGCGAGATGGGAATCCACAGCCTCCGGTTTAGAAGTCAGGGGCTCTGTTTTTAAGGAAATTTGTAATATATAGTTAACTAGCTGTGCCCACGACTTCGTCCGCGTGGAATAGTTATTTTCCCCGTCTTTTACACATTTTCCACTGTTTCTTCCCTCCTATTGGTCGCAGCGTGATGTTATATAGCCTAAAGCCCGATGAAGATTTCATTTAAATCGGTCCAGTAGTTTTAGCGTGAAAGCGTAACAGACAGACAGACAGACAGACAGACAGAGTTACTTTCGCATTTATAATATTAGTAGGGAAGTAGGGATATATGAGGTATTTTATCGGATAGTCAATCTCACCCCATATACTGCTGCTGGTAGCCGGCGAACTGCCCGTAGGAGTACCCCTGCACGCCCTGCACGCCCTGCAGGAAGCCGCCGAGCTGCTGCGGGTACGTGTTGTACCAGTACGACGTGGGCGGCACGCCGCCCGCCGTGTACGCCGCCCCGAACGGACTGTACGCCGTGCCGCCCAGCTGGAAGGGATTGAAAAAAAACGAATTAATTATAATGGTTTTTTTTTGAAAAATCGAGACTGCAGCGGGACTTGAACCCACGCCTTAACGCGAGGCTTTGTGCTTCCATTTACACCGTGGGCGTCGCTGATTGGGTCGACGAAGTTTTCTACTAGGTACTTTTATTCTGTTATGTACTTTTTTGTTTACAAGCGCGGCAGCGCCATCTGTGTGTAGTGCTTTGCAGCACTTAGCACGTAAGATTGGATAACTTTACATCGATTTAAGTATTTATTTATAAGTAAATAAATCTTATTTTATAGCGAACTCTATTACACTTACACTTCTACTATTTTTGCGAATATATAATAGACTTTTAACTTACATAGGTAGACACAGTATACAGAACAGAATTACTTCTAAATAAATAGGTACCTAAGTACAAAGTGTACCCATAATAAAATATTCTAAATAAAATAAAGAAATATAGTCAAATTCACGTGTTTGTCTTCATTATCATTCCCATTATCAATTCTCTTTCGAAAGTTAATCAAACAGAATAAGTAATTTAACGTAAGTCCATTTGCGAATTTACATCAAAAAGACTGAATTTGCACTTAATTTGCTGATGACATGTTTCACTCGAGGTGTTATAACGTTCGATTTTCTCGTGAAATGTAAATTAAGATCAAGGACAAACCAATAGAATAACAACGACATTTAATGGTTAAAAATATAAATATCCTAAGGAAAATGACTAACGCAACTTACGCGAGTTAAATTATTGATATAATAACTATAAAAGACTTAACTCGCGTATTTTATTAGCTTCAACGTTAGACTGTCGTCAGCTTAGTCGTGCTACGAATATGGGAATTGTAAAAGTAGAAACGTCGGCATTACGTAGATTAGAACAACTAGACATGGTCAAATCATACCAGCGTTAACTAAGAGAATATAGGTACCTAATTAAAATAAAAGCTTTTAAAATGTACGTAATCGACATAATTTATGCTAACGAAAACCATAGAAACTAAGTAACTATTAGTAAAGTTATGTGACTTCAATTTATAACTTTCAATTATTGTTATTGGGGCATGACCCTCGTTGTCTGCCCAGCAGTGGGAACTGGGTACTGACCTGTCCCTGTGCCTGTGCGTTGTTGGGGTCCCCAGACTCCTTCCCCCAGGAGCACTTCACAGGCTGCCCGTTCACGTCAGTGTTGTGAACAGCTACTATGGCGTGGGTAGCGCTTTCTTTTGTAGAGAATCTGGAATCATTTACCATATTTTTAATGATTATAACCATTGCTGACGTAGATATATACGCATGTCTGTTGTATCTTTAAAAAGTAAAACAGCGATTGAGGCATATCTTTTTCCTGATGCCTTCGCGGCTATTACACATTGTAATTAATCAATTATAACGAATTTAACTCGCGTATTATATTTTATTTACTCATGTTTTAAAAACTTTACAGTTCTTAAAACATGAGTAAATAAAATACTTTACTCTTCGCCAGGACTTGACGCACTGAACTGTAAAGTTTTCGAAACGGCAATTTAGTTATAATTGATTCATTTCAAATAGAGAGTCAGTTTATTTTCTAAAGTTACCTACCTAATAAAAGCATATCCTTTGTCCTTGAAGACCCTGATCTCCTGGATGGTGCCGAAGGGCTGGAAGGTTTTCTGCATGAGCTCTTCGCTGAGGCCGGTGGTGAGGCCGCCGCAGTACACCGTGCAGTTGGTGGGCGAGCTCTGGTTGTACACCTCGTCGAACGTCAGGGGCTTCGAGTTCACTGGAACACGACATCACAAGATGTTTGTCATCATTTCAATAGTGTAATATTTTCTACGATTTATAAATTACTAGCGACCCGCCCCGGCTTCACACAAACCTTCCTCTTGAATCACTCTATCTATTGAAAAAAAACCGCATCAAAATCCGTTGTGTAGTTTTAAAGCTTTGAGCGTACCTACATAGGGATAGGTTAGAGACAAAAAGAGCGACTTTGTTTTATACTATGTAGTGATTAAGGAACTGCACTCGAACGTTTAATTTGTGAATGATTGCAATTTTCCCAGAAGGTACGGAATAGTTACCGATAGCGATAACAGAAATACATCATCTGTGAAAATTTCAACTTGTTAACTATCACGGTTCATGAGACAGACCAACGGACGGACGGTTAGTGGAGTCTAGGTAATGGGATCCCGTTTAACCCTTTGGCTTAAAACCCTAAAAAGGCCAGCAAGTTACGGAGAGAGAAACTTCAAAAGTTATTTAAGTACAAAAATAGCTATTAATTCTTATTACTGATTGACTTAGGCACCTATCAAAAACCTACGCCTCATGTAGGTGACATATATATATATATATATACACATATACATACATATACATACATATATAACACTGGAACTGTATAGAAAGTACAAATCATAGCTATTTCTAGTTTTTTCGTTCTATCGGCGTAGCGGACTGAAATCAAAATACACCGGAAACCCAGAAACATAATAAAAGACCGGAAATTACACATGTTATTAGAGTTCCGTTTGTAACAAATTACTGTATATTGGTTTGCCGTTACTATGATACGAACAGCGCACAGGCGGGGGATAGACGTCGTCAAATTACTTATTTATCTATACTAATATTATAAAGCTGAAGAGTTTGTTTAAACGCGCTAATCTCAGGAACTATTGTTTCGAATTTAAAAGTTCTTTTTTTGTTGGATAGACCATTTATCGAGGAAGGCTTTAGGCTATATAACATCACGCTGCGACCAATAGGAGCGAAGAAACAGTGGAAAATGTGTAAAAAACGGGGAAAATATGAAACCTTATGAAGAATCACTATTCCACGGGGACGAAGTCGCGGGCACAGCTAGTTATAAATAAAAAAAACAAAAATGTATCATTTGATATTTATAAGTATAAATTTTGTAGGTACATATTCGTGAATAATAGTGATTCCCACACTAGGCTACGCCTGCGTGGGACTCAAGACAGAGAGAGTTAACAAGTGTGCGGCTTAATAAGTACTTGATAAAATTAAGATAATTTATTCGGCAGAATTTGTGCAGGTATATCCAGTGATTTTGTTTACCCTCTAAATAAATACAAGCCAGTTAGGCAGTTACAGTCGTTGGCTCAGGGTCCCAGGAACAAGAGTTGATCGATAATATAAAAGCGATCGAACGAAACGAAAAGTCAGTTTTCGTTGCCTTATGTCCTTTCTATACAATTACGCATTAAAGGAAAAGGTAATTAAAAGAAACGTATCATAGCGTTTTCAAACAAAATTATACAAGATTTATTACAAAAATAAATTAAAATGCACCGAATGCAAAGTACCTATAGGTACAAAAAAGTTAAATGTATATGTATGTGAAATTTCTTTAAACGTAACGAATCCGTGGGTGCTGCTTGCAGCTATGATTCGTAGGCATGCAAATAATTATTGTGGGTCGATCATTGTCTGTATTAACAATATTATTGTTACTCAATTGTAGGTACCTATGAATCTATTGAAATGGACACTTATTATTTGCTTGACAGATTTCTGCTGAATGTCATCAGGTCCCCGCGAAGTGCGATTAAGGTCGCCGCCATTCATTGTAGCAGTTCAATATCGACTGCTGACAGATATTACTTTCAGCTGAGCGATTAGAATAGATTAAAAATGTTGACAAATCTACTACAGTGCCGGCATGATACGCTTTTATCGCGACGTACGATAAAACTCGCTGTGTCGATAAAACAACGTCACTGTGTCGCACTTTCAATTGTTGTTTTAGCACATATCGTTTTAGCTTTTTGAACCTCATTTTTTCGCTAAATTAGCTAATCAACATTTGTATTAATAGTCGACATTTGTAGGTTTACTTAAACTATGACACTTTATGTATTTCTATAGATATCATATGAATTTACTTGACGACAAAGGGAAAAATATTTCAGAACGACATTTGTAAAATTCTAATTTACTTACCTAGGTTTTTGTTTTTTGTTTTTGAACATTAAGCTATGAGTAATTACAGGGTATAAAATAATGATAAATAAATTAATCTAATCTATACTGATATTATAAAGAAGAAAACTTTGTTTGTTTGGTTGTAATGAATAGGCTCAAAAACTACTGGACCGTTTTTAAAAATTCTTTCACCATTCGAAAGCTACATTACCCACGAGTAACAACTATAGAATATTTTAAAAAAAATAGGGATCCGTGCGAAGCCAGGGCGAACGTCTATCTAATATAATTGTAGGTACCTAAGTCTACTTGTAATCGTTCTACTACCGGACCCACGTCTCTCTAGAATTATCTAGAAGATTAGACCTAATCCACATGAACATCTAATTATAGCGTGCAGGTTGCTTCGACGTTTATCTGCACCAGAAATATACAGAGACCTGCATGTCGAAAAAATGTGTAATGTACAGGATTTGAACGCGTAACCTTAGCGTCGCAAGTCCGCTTATACACTACTGAATTAGGTAATTCCGCTCTCAATACAATGATTCAAATAAATTGTTCTACAACCCCTATTGAAAACTAGAATACCAATAAAACAATAGACAGATCGTATCGCAGTGTCGACATTTCAATTCATTGACGTGTTAATCATTGATTTAGCTATAATTCTTGTTATAGTCTGGTTCCAATGGGAACGGTACTGAGATATCCGATGTACACACATACCTATTAAGTTAACACAAAAAAAGTTATATTTAACAGTACAAATGCGGTGGGCACGCGAAGCGATACGGATAAGTGTGAATATTGCGTAATAGTCATGTGGTGTATGTATAACACTCTATGTTTAAATCCCAATAACGACGCTAAAATATACATATATAAATATGTGTACCACTGTAATGTACTGTAGTATATTACTAGCGCTGGTTCACAGTTCAATTGAAACTCTTTATTTGTCAAACGTCGTGTCGTGCGTCTTCCCTTAACGTCTCCGTTCTTTAAGAATTTGTCAAAGCTATTTTAAAACTGTCAACCGCAATGCTTTTAAATCGAGATGTAATTTAATAGCTTTCATAGGAACTAAACAATGTTTAAAATTTCAGAATAAGCAAATACGTTTCCAAGATATTTACAAAGGATTTCTATTTAAGTATTCATTGCGAGGAAGATTAAAGACTTATTTCTTCTCGACGGAGTTCACTGTAAAAGAATAGGTAATTTCATTTTTAAAGAAAATATTTTTCTTTGAAAATGTTCCTGTGTTAGTATGTCTATTACCACAGTGAATTTAAAGGTCGACGAAGCCCGTGTAAGCCTCGGGTATCTACTCTATGCTATGCTCTATACAATGCTATTCTATGTACAACTTTTATGGGAGATAAACACATCGTTTAAGTACAAAACAGCTCTATAAAATATTGGATAGGTAAGATTAAGGTAGTTATTTAATTAAAAGGTTACTCGAAGCATACTTGACGTTTTTATTTATATTGTATTTATAAATCTATAGGTATAACCGCCCAGGGGACATATCAATTCAATATAAGCTGTCCAAAGGCTGTTCAATCCACTTTTATGCGACCATTGTAGCTACAGCTTATATTTATAGACCTTGTGTCCTGCTTGGGGTATCTATACTTGTATCTACAGCTTGACTCGTGAAAAACTCTGCATATCCCGAGCCTATGATAAATTGTCGCGTCGACATCTTGGGGGCTAGACAAGGTGCCAATGTTCAACGTTAACGCTGAACGTTGGCACCAAAATGTATGGGATTTGACATCCGCGAACGTCAACGTGTCAAAAACCCATACATTTTGGTCGTTCGTTTAACGTTAACGTTGAACGTTGGCGTCTTGGCTTCTTGTCATGTCGATGTCGTTTCTTATTTCTTCATGTCGACAACGAAACAATACTCGACAAACGTTGTCCATGTGGAAAACAATCTCAATATTATTTCGGCAAAATTTCGACTCGACAGTTCATCATAGGTTCGCTGGACTTATGGGTATATTGTATGGATGTAATATTCATTGCTTTTCTAGAATAGCGACACAACACGAAAAAAACACCATTTGAATTGAAATTTATATGTGACGGTTTACAATCTAAAATGGAGTAACAAAATATTTCTGTTTATGTCACTATTCAAGTATAGCAACGTATGTATGTACTCACATTCATTCTTGGGCGCGGGCGGTTTCCTGGTCGCCCAGTTTGTGCGTATGGAGCGCGAACCGAGCCACTGCCCATTCATGGCAGTTATGGCGGACTCTGCTTCCTGTGAATAATTTAATAATAATAATCTTTGGACAATTCACACCAATTGATCTAGTCCCAAACTAAGCAACGCTTGTACTACGGATAAACATACATAAATACATATTTAAGGCATCCAAGACAGGTACAGCCAGTGCTCATCACTGACATCTGCCCCTAGTAGGATTCGAACCCACAACCTTCGGTTTCTTAGTTAACAGGCCGCCAATATTCATAAATAACTGAATGTTTCTAATGTTTGTCTACTTATATTCATGCTTGGGATAAGTGTAAACAAGTACTCGAAATAATGAACAATATCGACAATACAACAAATATAATTTCACATAAATAGATGGGTACTAGACCATTGATACACAAATACAATTGAAGATATCCAATACTCAGGTATAGATGCTCGTGTTCGCCACACTAACATCTAACCCTAGCTGGATTCCAACTGGGGTCTGACCAACAGGACAGATATCTATACTAATATGTAGAGTAAGAGTTTGTTTGTTTAAACACGCTAATCTCAGGACCAACTAGTTCCGAACTATTACATAGCCTCTTTATTGAGTTCAAGCTATAAGCTATAATAATCATAAGACTAATAGGATCGGAGCAGTAACTATTCTACGTGGACGAAAGCGAGGATTGAAACTAGTATCAACATAGAGGGAAGGCCGATTATGATATACTCACCGATTTTTTGAGGAACGACACAAATCCATATCCTTTGGATTTTAGTGTTTGTGGATCCCTCACCACCCGGCAGTCGCTGCAACAAACATAAAATATTTTATCACTTCTGATCCTCTAAATTATTTGAAAAACTTTAGAAACCGAACAACTGAAACGGGTCTATTGATTCTATGTTGACAACTAACTTGATAATCATTAATAAGAAAATGGAAACTAGAAACTCAAATTGTTTGTTTTTTAAAGGCATATGTACTTAATATCGGAATAAAACAATTATAACGGATTTGACTCGCGTTTTTTTTTTAGCTGATATTTTGAAAACTTTACAGTTCTCATATTTGTAGAACAACAGGCCTGTTAAATCCGTTATAGTTCTTGCATTCCAATGTGTAGTAACCGCGAAGGCATAAGAAATTATTAGATGTAAATAATGTATTTAGTTCCGTAAATATTTAAACCCGAAAAACAAATTATTAAGATTAGACAATCTTTATCGTAAAAAGTTACGAGCTAGTGTGTTGAATATGTAATTAAAATATGCCTCGATATTTTAATTACATATTCATACATCATATTGTTTAAAAGAAACCAACTCTAGTCATGATGTTATTCATTACGCACAGTTGTTGAATGCTTTTTATTAAAGAGGTTTTATGGTGGAACGTAGATAAATATACCTACCTATAATGTCCTATATGTATATATAACCAACCTCTTAGGTTATTTACATTTCAATACAAAATGGACAAACGAGGACCTAAAACGACATCCAATTTCCACCGTTCCCTTCTGGCTTCAAACGAACTACCTCTCCCTTTCTCACTCGGGGTGTAAATTTTTAATGGTGCCCATAAAAAGTTTATGAGTCGCGAGTGAATGAAGGAGCTCTTGATAAGAATTTGTCCAACGAGCGGACGAAACTAGATAATCATAGATAAAATATTTTTGGCTGTTAACTGCTTTTCAGTCCAAAACCACCGTAAAATGTACCTACCCGGGCGCATTGTTAACGTGATGTCAGTAAAATGTATTGTTTGGGATTGATTATTTATATAAAGACCCGTTAGATTTTGTCCTGTCTTTCGTTAATAAATATTATTATATTTTAAATAAAGTACCTACGTACTTTGATGTGGTTGTTATATATCATTATGCTGTAACGATCATGCGTTTCTTAAGATTGTTAACGTCGTGTAAGGATAAGCAAATACTTGGTTTGGTTCACCGTAGTAAGAATAACTTTGATTCTCCTCGGCTTTAGGCTTGAACTTCTACACAATTGCATACTTATTGATATAATGCAATTTATTTCTTACTGTTAAATGTGCAATAAATCCGACAGCACTAGGGTGTTCTTGGCCGCTGTCCAAACAAGAGTCCGACAGTTTGTTTACTGTTTCTACATATTTTATAGCGGCCATAATCTAGTGTTTTATGCGGCGCAGAGCAGTGGATAGAATTTGGTTAAGACAAGGTCGCATTACGGAGATTTACACTTCGGGATGTTGGATTTCGTTCAGTATACACTGTTTCACAATTGGAATAGCTATAGCGGAGTTTACTCGCTTATATAAATTAATATGCTGACATTCTTAAAACTCCCATAAATTAATATACGCTAGTTAAATCCGTCATAGTATATTTGGTCTCTAAAAAGTGAACTAATATTAACCGGAACTATTTATCCCCTAGATACATTTGTTAACTATGTGCGCTACTATTAAACACACATTTCCCGGATTGCACCTTAAACAATGAGCAAACATGGAATGAACCCACCAACATCGAACTACAACCACCAACTGACGTGGACCTCTCAACAGCCAACAGTATAGTCACCCCTGACACAATACAGTGGGCAATCAAAAGCTTCTCACCCCACAAGGCGCCAGGCATGGACGGCATATTTCCCGGACTACTGATATGGAGTATCACCACAATCTCTCCACACCTCATGAGCATATTTCGGGCATGCCTCCTATACGGCTATATACCTAAAGGATGGAGAGAAGTAAAAGTCGTCTTCATCCCCAAGCCGGGAAAAAGCGACTATACACAGGCGAAGTCCTTTCGTCCAATCAGCCTTACATCCTTCCTCCTAAAAACTCTGGAGAGGATATGCGATTGGTACATTAGGAACATGACCCTGGCAAACAAACCTCTCCACCGACAACAACATGCCTACAACTCAGGCAAATCAACAGAATCGGCACTACACAATGTTGTATCAAGATTGAAAGTGCCCTTACCAACAAAGCATCAACACTAGGAGCCTTCATAGACATAGAAGGAGCCTTTGATAAAACACAGTTCACCAGCATAAGCCACGCCCTGCAAAGATATGGTGTCGATAAACTCCTATGCGAGTGGATCGGCAACATGCTGGGCAATAGAGCAGTGCAAATAAAAGTCAATAGAACGACAAGAGCCGTGGTAGCAAAGGATGCCCCCAGGGAGGTGTACTATCCCCCTGCTGTGGAATTTCGTAGTAGACGAACTCATCCGGAAGCTAAACGACGAAGGGTTCTACACTGTAGGCTATGCAGACGACATCGCGATCCTCATAAAAGCAGGAGCTTTGAAGGGGTCCTCTGTGACCTCATGCAAGGTGCCCTACGGATCGTGGAGAGATGGTGCACCGAACACGAACTTACGGTAAACCCATCAAAAACAGAACTTATTTGCTTCACCAAAAAGCGAGTGTTGAACATTCACCGCTTACCAAAACTCCGAGGAACCACACTATCCCTCTCAAAGGAAGTGAAATACCTGGGTGTCATCCTAGACGACAAGCTCCTCTGGAACAAACACCTAGAAGAAAAGGCAAAAAAATCATGCATGATCTTCTGGCAATGTAAGAGACTAGTGGGGCGCTCTTGGGGCATAAGCCCCAAAACACTCCTGTGGCTCTACACTGCTGTCATAAGACCAATAATAAGCTATGGCGCTGTAGTATGGTGGCCCAGAACCAAACTACAGACAGCCAAAAACAAACTGCAACAAACACAACGGCTTGCCTGTCTGGCAGCCACCAGTTGCATGAAAACAACACCCTCAGCAGCTCTAGAGGTAATTCTAGGAATACCACCACTAGACTTGTTTATACAACAAGAAGCTGCGTCTGCCATAACTAGGCTAAAGACACTAAACCTATGGGGGATTTGCAATGGACCGCACACAATGGCACTCCAAAAGGCGGTCGCAGACCAGCCACTCATGGAAGCCCCAGTGGACCGGATCCATAAAACACACATCTTCGACAGATCCTATGAGATAGACCTTATCGAAGAAAACTCCGACCGATCAGGCATCAGCGAACTACGCATATACACTGACGGATCAAAAAACACAATCGGGAACAGGAGCCGGAGTCTACTCACCCGAACTAAACATCAACATATCCATACCACTAGGTGAACATAGCTCAATCTTCCAATGTGAATGCATAGCTATCACCAAGGCTGCAACAGCGGTGGCAAACAGAAATATCACAGACTCCAACATAAAGATAATTTCTGACAGCGCCGCCGTTTTACAAGCACTGAGTAGCAACACCACGACCTCAGGACTCATACACGAATGCCACAAGACACTGGAGTTGATCTCCAAACCAGCACGGAATAAGATCAAACTCCAATGGATAAAAAGGAGCACAGCAACTCTCTCGGCAACGACACTGCCGATCAGTTGGCGAACAGGGGGTTCCCACACAGTGCCGATAGGTCCTGCACCTTGCCTACCACTCCCCTACAACCAACTCAGATCCTGGCTACGTCAAAGAACACAAGCACAACACAACAATCAATGGACACACCTAGGCACCTGCAGACAATCCCGCGACAATCTCTTGCACCTCGATGCGAGGTTGTCAAGGAAACTGCTGAACCTAGACAGGCAATCACTACGCATTATCGTAGGGATCTTAACCGGTCACTGTCCACTTAACAAACACTTATATGTTCTAGGTACAACCGATAGCCCTCTATGTAGAGGATGTCTGTCGGCTGACGAAACAGCTACCCATGTAGTCCTGGAATGCACGGGTGTAGCCGCTCAACGGGCAGAAATCCTCGGAACCCCGAGGTCGCTCCGGGAAGCCTGCGGAGACACCAGGAAGATCCTGCGCTTCTGGACGGAGCTAGGCTGGCTAACGGACTAGCCGGCATCTCGACGCACAAAGGCCCGACCTGCGGATCAAGTGCGGAAAAAGAGCCCACCACCAATACCAATACCAAAAAAAAAAACTATTTGCAGCGTAGCGAGCGTAATGAGTAGTCTCGTACTCAACGTTGAGTTGCATTTTAGTCCTTATTATTTGGATGAAATGAAACAGCGGGACGTGTTTGCTCTTATACAGCCTCTGTGCAGCTTATATATAACTCTGTGCCAAGCTGCTAATATAATTAGGTACTAACCGATATCATAGATAATGAATAAGTATGCCATTACAGGACACAGAAGAGTGTTATGAAATTCTATCTTAAGATAATTTTAATAAGCGTCAAAAATGAGCTGTCGTTGAATCCCCTTGGTATTTGAAGTAAAGCCTCTCTCCTGCCCGCAATATGACATTTATAGGCTACATTGTTTAATAATATTGTGAATAATTGAATACACGTCAAAAGCAAGCAGATACTTCAACAGTATGTATTCAAATGACTAAAGTTAGGCACTCATTCAATTAACAAGTTAATTTGATTATCATGTTCCAAAATATTCGATTACGATCAAAATACCAAGAAATTTATTGGAATGAAACAACTACAGACGGATGTAGCTCGCGTATTTTATTTTATTGGCTTAAGTTTCGGATCTACAGATTCCATAATCGTAGCACGACTGAGCCACGAGGCTGCAGCCGGTTGGATTTGTTGTGGGTGTCGTTAATAATGGTTTGAGCGGATCAATGTCATTGGCGTTAAAAACAGTATTTAGGAATTTTGAACACTAAACCAGTATTTTCAGGGTTGCGTGTACAAAAAGATAGTTACCTCAACAAGCAAAGTAGTCTTATAAAAAAAATAAGGAATGACTAATAACGACTTTCGATTGCTACCGTTCGTTCGTTACTTGTTACAGGTTAATTATAAGTTAGATATAAGAATTAATCTTATAAGGATGCGCCCAAATTCTTATTTAAAGCGCGTTACAAGTGTCATACAAGAAAAAATAAAAGTAGTCTTGAGAACGCAGTAAGCAGATACCAACTAATTTTGCTAGTTGAATTGAACTTTAACCAGGTTTCACTTGAAAAAATGGTGTTGTAAAATATAGCTTATTATTGTATTAGGTATATTTAGGAGGGAAAAGGGGGTAAGTAAAGATATTTTAAATACTCCGCTAAGTACTATTATTATACAAAAATACTTACGAAATTTCGCCAAAAGGTGCAAAAGCGTCTCGGAGGCTTTGCGTTTCGATCTCTGGACTCAGGTCTCCCACGAAAATGTGATAATGTTCTGAAACAAATAGAAAAAACAATGAGTAAGTTAATTAAGCTTAAATTGTAAAAAATGACTATAACTGTTCCGTTTTTTTGCGGCGTTTTTTCTCAGGAATGAAGGTCTTATGCGCTAGCAGGTTCATGTGACGTGTAAAGTAGTACTTTTTTAAGGTTTATTTACTAATAAATGATTTGATTTGAAAAACGATGTATATGAATGAGTCATTGAAGTGAAAAAACGATGATTGATGAATTTCAGAAAAAGCTAAAAGTGTTTACTTATTCACATTTGGATACTCGGTTCTAGATTCCCAATCGTATTTTTAATAAGTACTATTTTACCTTCATAATATAATTCATGTTATTTACATAATATTAGTTATTAGCTGGTATTTGTCAACTTCTGTTTAGACTGTATATATTTTCTGTTTACTTAAACGTAGAAATAACACAAAGAGATATTTTCAGCGTTCGATCATTCTTAGTACCTACCTATTTACATCATATATTTATAATTATACTAGCTTCTGCTCGCGACTTCGTTCGCGTTGAACTTCTCCAACAGAAGAACTTTTTAACAGTCGGTTAAAAAGTAGCCTATGTTCTTTCTCAGGCTCTAGACCTTCTTTGTACCAAATTTCATTTAAATCGGTCCAGTAGTTTTAGCGTGAAAGCGTAACAGACAGACGGACAGAGTTACTTTTGCATTTATAATATTAGTAGGGATTTAGAACTTCGTTGGTACATATTCACTTCTACCTAAAATCTTGTATAAAAATTACGGCGCTCTAAGCCGCACATACTAGGCCAAAACATTTATGTAAAAATAAGGCCAATTTCTGTACAAACGACGAGCCTCGCTCCCAGCCCCGCCGATAAAAGAGTTTGTATCTGAGCTGGTGCCAAGTTCCGCGGCAGCTCCTTAAATCATAGCTATGGGATTGGACAACGTTCCTAAACTGATTTAAAAGATTTGTTACATCTTATAGATCGAGCGGAGCGAGGTTTCAGAAAGCTTATTACTCGAAAACGGGTGTATTCTGAATTGATATTTTTAACCCCCATTTGATCATCCTTACCCCTATAATTCTGTAGATATTATGTTTATATGGTTTGTCTAAATTTACTAAGATCAGATCAGTGATGGGTAGGTACTAAATTTTACCATTATATAGGCAAAGTAAATTCTCTGACATCCCTCTTGCTTTGCACGTGTCTCTTTCTCAAAATACTGAACAGCCGAATTGTTATGTAAATAGAATATTTAGGTAGGTATTCCTAAAAAGATAACATCTAGATACTTATTGTAATTTACAACCAATTTGTTTTAAATATACTTACACTAATAAGCACTATGTCCTGCTGTTCGTATTCCATAAAATATTAAATTCTCAATACCTACTTAATATCTAACTAATTAATTCTTATAAGTTCCATTTTTATACAAATATAAATTAAGATATAAGATTAAAACTCTATGTCAACCAAACTTGGCTGATACTGATACAACGAAAATATTCATGCCGATATATAAGGATTATGGCAAAATTTCATTTATCTCATCGGAACAGTCGCCTGTGGGTGAAATAATATAATATTCATAAAGTTAATTAATACTATTGCTATTTTTAGTTACCCACGTTAATACTTTCACGAGATAAACAACTAATTATCCTTATTAATCTTTGCACAGAGTATTATGTGCCTATTACTTAATATTAATTTTATCATACTTATGTAGGTATACTTATACTCACTTATGTAAAAATATTCATTTTATTAACTACGGTGTATAATCCCACAAACCAAAGGAACGTAGAAAGTAATAATGAAAACATTGGTTAGCATGATAATATATTTCTAACAATGGCGTTTTAATTTCCTGTGCACATTAAGTGACATAGCATTATACTTTAATCGATAAAATGTTTCATTTGATACCCAACTAGCAAAATCAGTACTTAGAGCGTTCTAAGACTACTTTTATTTTTCTTATTAAGCAAGGATTTGGGCTCACTTATATACTTATCTAACTTATGAACAACTTAGGTATAACATGTTAATAAGCCTTATAACCTAACTTACTTGAGGATGGAGTTTACTAAATTACCTGTTAAGAATGTTATTAGTACTTCCAGACTTGTATGTTTGTTTATAAGACTACTTTGCTTGTTATGTACGTAGCGTATGTATTTATATATCTACTTAAATAAGTATATACCTATTATTCTTTCTACTTAACCTTTTCGTTAAATATCATTTTTATATTGGTAAAACAGGTTATCTCTTACGTCACACACGTCGTTGAATCCTTCGCTACTAGCTTCCTAATTTATAATCATTGAAAATATTAGCTTTGTTCCGCGGTTTCACTCACGTGGAATCCAATTAGCTTACGGTGTTAGTGACAACTTTATTTTTTTTTAACGATTGTTTTTAAATTTGATATTTGGTTTTTGAGAGTGGTAGTTACGGTATTCAATATTAAGTTTTGCTAAAATCAACAAATATGTTTTTCTGTCCTCCGGCCGGAAAGCGCCAACTTTCTGGCCGCTGCGCTAAATGAAATTGCCGCTTTCTGGCTTCGTCGAACAGAAAAATAGTATACTGACCTCGGCCAGTAAAATAAAAAAGCCTCAGATCACATTTTTGTCAAGCTCGGCTTCGCCTCGGACGACAATTACATTTTTTATTTTACAGGCCTAGGTGCGTAATGTACTATTACCAGCTTGCGTTATTTGCGATAAAAATAAGCATATCTATTTCATGGTTTTAGACTTAAAAGTGTATAAATAACGACACTCACTTTGGCATTTATAATATAAGTATGTTATAGTTATGAAAACCTATCCATATAAATTCGCAAGTAAGGCTGAATAGCTTCTGTATTTTCTCCGCCGGCGCCTCCCGAGCGCCGCGCGGATTATCCGTCGACAATCTCGAATTGAATTAGGTGTCATTTCGTATCGGAATCGAACTAGGACCCCTCAGGTAGGAGGGCTGACCTCATTGCCAGGTTCTACCTAACATTCAGGGAAAATAAAACTATGAAAGAAAGGAACAGATTTTTTATATTAACTATTTATGTTTTAAAATTAAATTAAATATTAATTCATAACTTGGAGATAATCTAATTACTTACTTACTTATATTATAATTTTTTGTTTTTGATGAACTATAGATACCTTATATATTTAATTTGACATGTTTGAGCTACAATATTTGACTATTTTTTCGAGATTAGGTGATATATAAACGATATTGTACCATAATTGTACCTACACGAGCGAATCTACAACATACGTTTAATTTTCCGATACACTAATATTTCTTTCGGGAGAAGAATTTTCATAACCGTACCAACGATATGAACTGACCTTCCAGTGGAAGGAAACGGTGTCTCCACGTGACATTATAGTATAGTATATCTCACAAGTAACTAGGAGTGGATAAAGTAATATATTCCGCAGCTAAAACAAGTGACACACGGGCGGCCATGAATATGCAGGGGCACGGCACCGCTGCACTGTTGCACCGCTGCACCGCCGCGCTGCACCGATGCACCGCTGGCCCGCTTGCATGTATTACGATATTTTTACTCACATATAAACACAACGTAGCCGAAGGTTTCGGTTGCATAAGCAGTCTGAGACCAGGTCTCGACCTGGCCTGTCACCCACATGCGTCAAGTCGAAGGACACGCCAGTTTATATGTAAACTAGCGGCCCGCCCGGCTTCGCCCGGATCCCTTTTTTTATGGCTTATGTCACTCGAGAATAGTGTAGCTTTCCAACAGTGAAAGAATTTTTCATATCGGTCCAGCTGTTTTGTAACCTATTCAGTCCAAACAAACAAAGAAACCTTTCCTCTTTATAATATTAGTATAATTAATTTAATAAAAATATAACTTGGATATTAGTTGATCTACTTTCAAACTATATAAAGTTTGTACTATGAGTAGGTAATAGACATGGATAAATAGGTAAGAATCCAAGACTTCAATACATGTGCGCTTAACAGGATTCCAACCCGTAACCTTCTGCTTCCTATTCAGGTGCTCTGAGTACCAAGTGAACAAGCCGTCAATTTAATTAAAATTTCAACTAAGTTATTAAATTTACCTATCCTTCAGTAGCTATTAAACGTGTAGTGTTTTCATATAAATTATACATGTACCTATAAACAGATTAATCCTAGATTCAAATCGTTAGAGCCGTTTTCGAGAAAGCTAATTACAAACAAATATTTAATTATGGTTACTATAGGTAACAGTATAGTTATAAAGCATAAACCTACTCAGTCGGGTAACAAAAAGTTATAAAAATTATACCGGTGAAATTCCATTGCTGTAAAAATAAATTCTTTGTTAACGATTTCACAGTCGCGTGACTAGAGTTTTTAATTAGCGCAGGTCACACAGCGACGCGGCGGCGTGGCCGGGGAGCTGCTGGCGGTTTGGGCTCATCATTCATCTATATTATTATAAACTAGCGACTCACACTATAAACCTTCCTCTTGAATCACTCTATCTTTTAAAAAAACCGCATCAAAATCCGTTGCGAAGTTTTAAAGATTTAAGCGTACATAGGGATGTAGGGACAGAAAAAGCGACTTTGTTTTGTACTATGTTAGTGATAGTGATAAATATAAATCATGAAATGAATGTACGCACATAACTTACGAATGTACGCACCGAATCGGGTAATTCGTTTTTGGAGTTTGTTTTGTCAACTAGTTTAACTTAAAATCCATCTGATACTTCATTACATATTCTATGACACTTAGAATAAAGATCTATAAAGCAAAATCGATATAAACTAAGTAACATTTAAATCTAAAAACTATTACAAATCTAATAATTGCCTTAATCTATACATCAATAATCAAGCTGACTCATTAATTATTAGTACGCGGGTGACCAAGCTTTGCTCTTAAGAACACCAAATATAAAATTCACAAGTCACGTCAATCCATACATTGAAATTTTGTGTATCAATTACTAATCAAACTACACGAATGAATCAAATTTGTAAACTAGGTATATGTTGGAATGAAACAACTATTAACGGATTTAACTCGCGTATTTTTATTTTATTTTATTAGCTGACGTTTCGGATTCTTTACAGTTTCCATAATCAAACGTTGCTACGTTGCTACGATTATGGAAACTGTAAAGAATCCGAAACGTCAGCTAATAAAATAAAATAAAAATACGCGAGTTAAATCCGTTAATAGTTGTTTCATTCCAATGTGTAATAACCGCGAAGGCATCAGAAATTATTAGGTATATGTTAATAATTAATATCATTGAATCATTTAATTAATTATTAGAACAAAACAGTCCACATTCGTAGTGTCGCTGGTTTTATAATTATTAGCCGTGGTCTCCTGAGTTTATTTCTTAGTTACTACTGGTCCCGCAGTGACACAACAGGACGGTTAGACAGACATTAACTTAGATAGCGATAGACTTATATATAAACTTCTTAGTAACATTAAAAGCACATTCAACAATATAAAGTTTAAAGATAATTTACAATAGAGGTTACGAACGCGTCGCCAAAACATGTTTTAATATCAGTTTTTTGCCATCACCTCCCTAACTAATACCTATGACTTGTACTAAAAGGCGTGTACGTATATTTGTCATGTCATAAATATATTGTTATACTCCTTGATGACCGAGTGAGTGACCCCGCCTGTGTAGTTAGAGGTCGCAAATTCAAATTTTCTGGAAGGTAAATATCACAAATTTCATTCCGCAAAGATTTTATGCTCGTATATTAGTTTTACCGTTCACTGTTGGGCTTGGGGCCTAGTTTTCCATCTACTTACATAACCAGATAAGTAACTTTCTAGATCAGCTAGTTGTTGTCGTCCTCGTACTTCAAATTTGACAACGTCACAACCTGGCGCTAGTGGACCACCACGTGACGTCACAGGCGGGGTTCTCGAGACCTACAAACCGAGTCTATATAAACTGAAACTGAGGAATCGACAGTTTACTTTGTTACCTGACGCCGAGCTGGATTTAACTGTTGTTGTTATATTGTACGATTAAGAATTAAGATAAATATATATTCTATGCGACCATTAATTTACTCTTACATAGTTAATATTAAAAAGGATTTTATACGGGTTTGAACCCGAGACCCTCAAGAAAGCAGTTCCTAATCCAGCGCCTTAATGGCTGAACGTCATTTTATTCCTCTTCATGTTAAGTCGTAAATCCTGTACGGTTCCCTGAAAATAAATAAATACCAGCGGGTTCTGCGGGATTTGCCAGTAAAGTATATTTTAGGTTATACAAATATAAAGAAATATTTTAAAAACTAAAATTATTCTAAAATTTTAGTTAAAGTAAATTGACAACTAAATACGACATTTTAAGAGCACGAATCTCAAGTTTGATAGAAAATCGTTGCTAATTTAAAGATTTTTCCCTACAAACTTGCGTTGAAGAAATAGAGGTTTCTTTCGGTTAAATCCTTTCTTATTGGGCGTCCACTTTTGAATGAAAACAACTGTTCAAATTTCGTTTCTATTAGTGGTTATGCTGTGCGTCTACAATATAACCAACTTAACTTAAAATTATTAAATACTTATCAATATTATCAAACTAAGTAAATACATAGAGCAATATGGTGACAGTAACCTTTTCGAATTTCTGCAGTCGGTAGCGACTTATTTCCAATATCTCTTCTTATTTTGCTGCTCGGATGGAAATGCCCTACTTACCACCGCCTTTTTTTTGTAAGATATGCCAAAGAGTGCTCTCGAGGAAAATAATAAAATGTCGTGTCGCAGCGCTTGCCAAATCTGATCTAAGTAGGTATGTATTTATTTTTTTAGAAGTCAAAATCAAATCAAACCTATGTATCTAGGAATGGTTCCTGCAGAGTTAAATGACGCAGAACTGGAAAATGAAATCAAAAATGAACAGCCTGACATGATTGTGTCATGTAAAATAAAAGGTAAAGATATTTTTATACGGCTGCGATGATATAGAAAGTAAGTAGTAAGTATGATTATTATATAACTAGCGAGCCGCCCCGGCTTCACATGGGTGCTATAAACCTTCCTCTTGAATCACTCTATCTATTAAAAAAAACCGCATCAAAATCCGTTGCGTAGTTTTAAAGATTTAAGCGTACATAGGAATATAGGGACAGAAAAAGCGACTTTGTTTTATACTATGTAGTGAAATAAGTGATCACTCGTAGTAAGTCATTGGACTCGTTATTATGTAACGAGTCAAAATTTACAAAATATAAATGACATGGTCAATATGATATGGATATGGCCATATCGAATTGACTCTTACTAAATAACACGAAATAAAACCAACACACGTCGCATCAAATATTAGAATTATCTTTTACGTAAAAATACCGAGAAATTTCTCACGAATGATATCTTTGATTTCTAGCTCCCATTAATTTCATACCTACAGTAAATTAAGTCCTTATCGAAAAACACTGTAACGGATTTATCTCTCATAATAATATATAGATTAAGTAAGTACTTAGTTACCTACCTATATACAGACATTTTGAGAATTTTACATTTCCAACATTCGTAGCAAACGAGTCTTATAAGATTTACGATCCAAGGTGAAGGGAAATAAAATGACGTATAGCTATTACTTTAAGACGTTTTATTAAGCACTGCTTGCTTTAGGGACTCAGGTTCAATTCTGAATAAAAAGTTAACTAGCTGAAAACCTTTTACAATAACCAAGATCCTGATTGTTTTTTAAAACTTGGCAAAAAAACTCAATTGTTCGCTTCGAAAAGCCAAAAGCGATCTCTTGCCAGTCATAACTCCACGATAATCAAACCAATTAAATTGACTTCATTAGAAGGTTTTCGCAAAGACAAAAAAAGCGTTTAAAACGTACTGAAGCATAGTTAGTGGGTTCGCTTTTTAACCAAGGCCTACACAACCTGGGAACAGTTCCCAGCAGTGGACTGTTGTGCCAAAACACAGTGTAAGAAATAACGCGTATGTGTCTGTAATTATCTACGTTGTGCCTAATTTTTCTTACAAATGGTTCATCGCGCAAGGACCCCTGATCTGAAGCAAGTACTCAAATCAACATAAACCCCAAACAACATAATCTGACAAGCCGATATTTCAACTGCTATCCATTGGAATGAGTTTTTTATTTTGCCCACAAAATATATTATTACGACGCTATTAGGAAATTGTGTTCGAGTGTACTTTGAATCACGATGACGTAAAAAACGGTATGACAGTAAATTTGTTTATTGCAAATATTTAAAGGGTAAATTATAAAAAATAATAAATATTTTATTAGAATGGATTTTTTATGAATCACAGTAGTTCAGACAAAAATAATAATAATAATAATTTTTATTTATTTACGGAAAAAGTTTACATTTGGTAGTTGACAGTGGCCCCCACACTAATGTAATGCATATTAATAATAATAATAGGTATAAACCTACCGATGGGATTATTGCATCGCATCATCCATGCTCACAACCACCCACTTCGTACGTACTCGTAGCACTAAAATTTATATTTATATTATTTGACGACCTGTTGGTCTAGTGGTCAGAGGCCCTGACTACGAAACCGGAGGTTGCGGGTTCGAATCCTGCTAGGGGCAGATGTCAATGTGACGAGCTCTGGCATCTGTACCTGAGTCTTGGATGTCTTATATGTATTTATGTATATTTATCCGTTGTCTAGTACCCATAATACAAGCTTTGCTTAAAATGGGACTAGATAATTGGTGTGGATTGTCCAAAGATATTTATTATTATTATTATTTATATTATTATATGTTTTAAGCACATATTTTGATTATATGTGTGATTTACACCAAAAGGGAGTCAATTATTGAAATACACTCGTCATAACTAACCTAACAAAAATGTTTTTAATCAATAACAAACATTTTCCGAATAAATGTAAAACAGACAGGCTTAACGAGTGAAAATTCTCGTTCCCCAGTGGTTACTTGGAACATTTGCTCTACAAAATTTTTACCGAGATCGACAATTGTGTGCCTTGAACCGCAAAATTTCCCTCGCGGACAAAATAACCTACGCTTCAAGTGGTTTTCTGATTGTTTTATCTGTGACGATATGGTTATTTCGTGTGTTTTTGTCCTTATTCGCCGTGTAGAATTTAATTTGGGACTAGTTCAAAAAGTCCTCGAAAGTAAAAAGATCACATTAGGGATTAGGTTTTTAAACTAAACAATATTTTAATTATTAGTATATAATAGGCATGTATGAGATAAACATAAGGCAACGTTATATAGGCGAATGCCAAATCCAGAACCAAACATATAACCTCACAAGCTCAGCCTTCTTCTTGTTTTATGATACTTGTGTTTGTAACTCCATGAACCTTCAATATATCCGCCCCTGAACGGATTTGTTGATGTAAAATTTTAGTTGACGTCATCAAATCATTTGTCAAGTTACATGATTATAGTAATCTTAGATCTGCTTACTCTTGACTCAATAAACAAACGAAAAAATGTTTTGGAGTCTCAATTTTTTGGAAATAAAAGAGTTTCGCGATATCGCTTTTTTATTGTAGTGACTTAATTCAAAATATGTCGTTATTCCATTTAGGATTCTAAAATCACATTTGAAATTTTCTTTAGTGACACATTTTGAGTTAGGTCACACAACTACAGCAGGAGATATCGCTTATAGTATATAAGCGATATCTCCTGCTGTAGTTGTTCCGGCTAATTGCGTTTTGGTTTGAAATGCTTAAGTATCGAAATAACAATCGATTTAAAGATAAAAACCCAAGTTCAGTAGTAAAAGCTGAAATGCTGAATTCTTGATGCTCTATTTATTACGGGCAGGTGCGGAAACTCGTAAAAAAGTTTTCGAAACTTGAACTTCCCTAGTTACCGGAAGTAGGCACAGTGGTGTAATTTGAAAATTGGTCCTCGTTTTTTAAACTTCTTGCTTTTTGTCGCGTTTTCATTCCGGTGTCAAGGGAGGACTCGTGTAAATTGACCCACTCACTTACTGACTTAATCAAATTCAAGAAACGTGCAAGAATATTGATATCGAGTAAGTAAAATACTTTCTCAAGGATTGACAAAGCTTATAGATTCATAACAATATGAAGTCTTATCTATACTAACGAAAAGGCAAACTGGCTGCCGCCAGACTCGTAAGCCTTTTTTTTAAAAAAAAGTAAGTAACCAATATCTAATCTATTGCTTTGAGTACATACATAGTTAGTTTTTTCAGTATTATAAAAATTAGTTGTCGAGTTTTCGACTTGACATTTGCGATGCATTTTTGCTTCATTCCTTACTCGATGGACATTTAATTTATTAATACCAATTAACCAATTATATCTGGCGCCTTACTCTAACATTGTATTTATAAACGGATCCTTTATAGGTCGTCAGTAAGGCTACATTCAACACCTACTTATGTTCAGATTCCAGTTACATTTGGCTTTTAGCCATATAAATAACTCCAGATTAGGAAATATCGGAGGTCGCCGTTTGGTTTAACTGAGGGTTATTTCTTTACTTAATATAAATTAACCCAATTGTACAAAAGGCATTTTATATAAATCAGACAAGCAAGGTCGCGGATTCAAACTTTGCCAAATACCTTGAAAATAAATGTGCAACAGTTATATAAAGACTATATTACATAATATTTAACTCGATATGTTAAAAAATAAATTTTAATACATATAATTGTACAGCGGATAATGAGTTAATAGTTGTTTCATTCCAATGTGTAATAACCGCGAAGGCATCAGAAATTATTGAGTTAACAGACTATTTATTTTTAATCACATATTTACATTTTAGTTAATATTTTATACATTGCTCTTTTACCAAAAAACTTGTATATTAAAAACGGTCTTTTAAATTCAACATTTTCTAAAAAAAAATACTATTCACAATAGAAAAGTTTTCTTTAGAGGTGGTGCCAAGAACTGCAAAATGTGCGGATGGATGAGTGAAATGGGAACGAATGCGCTGTGTGCCAGTACACCCGCACCTACCCGCACCTACTCGTCACTGCTGTAATGGACTGTTTACAGATAACACGCATATGTGCGAGTATGATTGATGAGTCTGTTTGATTGCAATAAAATAAATCCTAAAAAAATATATTTTAAAATGGGACTCTTAATGAATAGTCTACCTCTGACGTTTAGGACGCTACGCCGCTAAGCTTAATTAATATAAAATAAGAACTACTACCTACCTGGTATTGAATGAATTCCCAACAAGAAAAGTAGTCCTTGGAATGAGACAACTATAAACGGATTTAACTCGCGAATTTTATTATATTGGCTGTCGTTTCGGAGCTTTTACAGATTCCATAATCATAGCACGACTGAGCTAACAATAGTATAACGTTAAAGTAGAAATCAAAGTAGTCCTATAAAGGGGAATATATAAGTCTGGGATAACTAATAACCTTCTTATAAAGGTATTGTTGTAAACTTCCTTAAGTACGTTGCAAGGCTTATTAACATGTTATAAGTTAATAGGAATAAATGCTTTTATAACTGCGCCCAAATCTTGCTAAGGAAAATAAAAGTAGTCTAGAGAATGTTCTAAGTACTTTTGATTGGGTTAGACAGTAAATTCGTGTAAGAAATCTTCGTACTAATATTGTACATTTGATAGGTAGTTGGTGAGGGTGAAGCATGAAATGACTATAAGGTTCAATTTAACACACATATACGAGTATGATAACCCGATAAAAGTTGATCTCGGAAAAGTGTCTGCGTCTCATGAGATAATTTTAAGTTCCAGGTATCAAATTCTATTCAGGTAATGCTTCGATAAAAATAGCTAGTGAAAAAACATTGCAAAGCCATATTTTGGAATTTCCTTCCGCGAATTTCTTTTCTATTTATTGTTTAATAGGTGAGACGCTTCGAACGTCGTCGCTGGACTCTCTCGGGAGTCATTTTACGTCGCGAATTGCGATATAAAGTATCTTTCTAAGTAAAATGTTAAAAGAAAATTTAGTACTTTATTAGCTTTCTTATTTTTTACCTGAGAAATAATCCCTACTAATAAAATATACGCGATAACAACCCTGTTTTACACTGTTCGAGACAATACTAGCTAACTAGTCAAAATATAGAGCTAACTAGTGGTTAACGGGGAAATCATGCCTTAAATATTACATGCCTTAATTAAAAGAGTCTTGTCCAATAAAGCAAATAAGTATAGTTATAGTTATGTATTACTAACATTAGTGATAAGAATTACTAACGTTATATATGGATTTTGGTCTGAAATAAAGTTTTTATTATTATTATTATTAATGGGATAAACAGGGGTGGATATTAAAGTGCTACCAGAAGTACTCATTTTACGTGGAAGAAGCCATTTCGAAAAAAAATTTTGGTACCTATATGACCTGGATGGTTACCGGAGAAACCATAATTGCTAAAGAGAAACGCCGCAAGAAACTGCAGAAAGTTATATTTTCAATATCAAGACAGACACAATGTAAAAATACTTCCCTATACCTAATATCAGATAATGAATATCTGATGCTTTCGCAGTTAGGATAAAACTGTAATAAAAGAACTGTAATGGACTAAGGTTGTGAAATTTATAGTTATTTTATGCCAACACTAAAGAGAGTATACTTATTTGACTTTAACCTAATACCTGTCATAAGTGGATTCTTTTAAATAGTTTCGGATAATCTAGCCAATTAGATACTATTTGCAGCGTAAATTAAAATCTCTACTAATATTATAAATGCGAAAGTAACTATGTCTGTCTGTCTGTCACGCTTTCACGCTGAAACTACTGGACCGATTTAAATGAAATTTGGTACAAAGAAAGTCTGGAGCCTGAGAAAAGATATAGGCTACTTTTTAACTGACTGCAAAAAAGGAGGAGTTCCACGCGGCCGAAGTCGCGGGCAGAAGCTAGTATTAAATAAGACTAATATGAAATAAAGCACATCAAATAACCATTTAAATTGTTTATACTTAACGATATTATTATAACGTTATATATATCGCACACCTAGATCTAAAGGGATCTAACTCAAAAACCGGAAGATTTGAGTTATGCACACCATCAAATTCCAGCAAAACCCACCTACACTAAAACTGATTTCAGCCAATATAACTCTGCTAGCTTTATTATAAAAAGTATAAATTTATACAGAAAACTCATGCGTGCATATGGACATATTAATCAGTTTCTCACCTCTCCTAAAAAAGTACCTTTTTTGAGTTAGCTCTCTTTAGATCTAGGTGTGCGATATATGTAACTGTATACGTAAGCAATCGCTTTGTTTCAGGCGCACGTCACGTTCTGATATCCAATTAAGGTAAGTTGAACGAAAGATTATTAAATACCCTTATATTTTATCAGATGTGCTGGTAGGCTAATTATATCCCCCCCCTCTCCTCCCTCCCGGAGCCGGAAGTCAGGTTGGGCAGGTACTTCCTGCTGTCTAAGAGGTAATATTACGATGCTGCCTATTGATTGAATTCCTTTATAGAATTTTGCCTCTCGAGACACAAAATTGGATATGACATGTATTGCGCGTGGCAGGTATACTTTACGACACGGCTTAATTTAAGTATATTAAGTAACAGAAACTTATTTTTATACTAAATATATTTACTTGGCCCTGTTTCATCATCTTCATATTGATTTATTTGTTGAAATCATTGTAAATATAACTCATACAGACATGCAAAATATATTATTATTACTTATTGTATTCTTGTCCATTTAAAAAACCTTTACTGTCACACACCGAACCATAGACGAGCTAAGCATTTCACCTGGAGATGGGATGCTTATACAAATTTAAGGGGTGTCTAGCCCTGACCTACCCGAGGGTCATCAGAGTGGGGGTCGCACGGCTCGGACCCTCAGGTGTGTTAACATGATTATGCAGTGGGGTTTAAGCTTGACTCGTGCCGGGTGTGGGTACGTCTTTGACCCCGCCGGCGGGGCCGCTCTAGTATGATTCAGTGGTAGATTAAAAATCACTCCTGCGCCACTACATCGCACGACCGAGTAGGTTCTGTCATGCGACTACATAGTTTAAGTTTCTCGTGAATATATTATAACTTTACTTCTTCTGTAAAAAGATTCAGCTCATTTTATTTCAATAGAAAATTCACGTAAAGCTTCCTAATAAATTTAAAGATTCGTAATGAAAAATATATCAATCACGGGTGATCGATAGAAAAATCCAATATCTGTGAGAATTTCTTTAAAACGTACAAATCAAAGGTTTTCTGTAATACGTTTGCTCGCTATTCGTCTTTGTCACACCGCTGCAGAATGAGAAGAAAGAAAAGGACGGCAGATACGTACAGCTTTGGTTTTCGAAATGAATTCTCTGAATTCTGCCAAGGATCTGATTTAATACGATTCTGGTATGAGGTCGATGACCTCGTTCCCTCTGCGTAGCTTAAAACAGCTGAGGCAGTTTATAAGAAATATGTTTCATTAATGTGATCATAAATAAACAAATAAATATTTTTAGACAACTTCAATCAATCAAACAACAAAGAGACAAAGATACAACTAATAAAATAAGACATCCTAGACTGAGGAAAAAATGCTCATGCTCTTCACACATCATCATAAGCTGATGAAATTAATATAACGGGAAAGGACATTTTGATTCCAAAGTTAGGTATAAACATATAAACTTTTATGCTGGATGACGAAGTGAAAGTAGTATAGTATCTGTGTGAATTCTTTGACATTTTTTGAGTCCAGTCAGTTATACAAATATGGGAATGGTAAAGTTCCAAACAAAATAAAAATCGGAGCGAGCGAGTTAAATCCGTTACGGTAGCTTCTTGTATATTTGTATTCTGTGCTCAGACGGAATCGCTTAACCTTGGATATCGGAGTTTATCACTTTTTATCATTTGTTTTACGAGTTCCCGCCATTTCCTTCTTGAAGGGCCTGTTGTTTCCCGGCGGCGAGGAGGCTCGCGTCGTTACAACACTTTCATAAATAACAACTTTTACACTCCACTCGCGTCGCTCTCAACTTTTGCATAAAAACATTTGTAAGTTAATTTTATGCAAATGTTCACAAAAAAAGTATCTCTTTAAAAAGCTACATTTAATATTTCTAATTAAAAAGGATTATTTAATAATTTATGTTGCCATCGCGGTTATTATCTACTTACACATTTTATAACACGCAATTTGAATTAAGTATAGTAGTTCCAACTATACTTAATTCAAATTGCGTGTTATATTTTATTTGCTGACGTTTCAAAACATTTAGAATTTTCATATTCGTAGCCGACTACGAATACCATTACTTATACGATTTGTTGTCGGATACGGGTATGGGAACTGTAAAGTTTTCGAAACTTTAGCGAACAAAATATAATACGCGAGTTAAATAAGTGGTTTCATTTCAACGTAAAAAGGGTACAAAAATAGATGCAGGTGGATCTCAGAGCAGTAATCTAGTAAGATATATAAAAGTGAGCAGTCTGTCTGGTAAGCTGTGTCCGCGAAGTAAAGGGAAGCTTAAGAAAACAAGTAGCGAAGTGTTTTCTCGAAAGTGCGTAATTTTTTCTTTGATCCCCAAATCTAGCGAAATAATGAGACTAAATGGCAAAAAGTTTCAAGAGTTGCGTTCTTGTTCTGTTTCAGATATCTTTTTCGGAATGTAATGAATTTGTTTATGTTTTTGTATTTGTTTAAGTGGCGACGCAGTGCGGCCGTGCATGTAGGACAGACATAGTTATGGAATATAAAAAAAACTTTAATAATCACCAATTATACAAAAATACGTACAACCAAAATCTAATACCTAAGTGAGACATAGTAAATAAGGAAACCTTGTCGTTCAATTTCTTCCAGATAACCTTCGGGTTTAAACGAGTTTTATCAACAATATACTAGATAGGAGATTAATAAATATAAGAGCAAAATAATAGTACAAATAGATATTATTAATAAACGTACCTATGTAAATTTAATACACACAGCCAAGCCAGAGTTGGGTAACTAATTAATGCCGCTATCTGCGTTGATAACAAACTGTTTTCATGACGATATTGATAAAAAAAACAATTAGAAGGATTATTATTTATGACTGTGCTCGTGTTTACCTCGGCTCTGTACTATTTAATGCGAATAAAATATTTCCAAGTATGTTTCCCGGTTTGAAGTAACAAAATCGTTTGCAACAAGCTGCAACTCACCTCAATAAACGTTTTCTATGTTTAAAAGTGCTTAAAAGTGTTGATATTTCAAATAAACAATTTTAACGGTTCTGGTGCAAAAATGTGTTAAAAAGAAGAATTACACACGGAACTCTCAAAATAATCATTTATAACTGGAGCAAAAGGTCAGTGAAAAACATTGGATATAATATTTTAATATTATACTCAGAAAGTGACCAAAAGAAACAATTTTTAAAGAATCTTTGTAACAGCGCCATCTATTGGAGAGTAGCAACACTACGAACAACAACAATTGATAAATTAGACTCCGCGTTGCTACTGAACACTAGAGGGTGCTATAAAGTAATTATTTCGACAATCTTCGGGCACCTACTGCCATCGAGACTTCGTTCGGTATAGTTCGGCAAGTTTCGAAAACTAGCGAAAATGGACTGTACCGCATGTAAAGGTAAAATAGAAAATAGCTTTGAACTTATAATATGCAAATCATGCAAGGAAAATTACCATTTCATGTGTCTTGGTATGTCAATGGATTATTATAAAAAGAACAACAACGAGCTACAACAAGCATGGCGTTGTCCGTCTTGCATAAATATTACCATAAGACGAAAAAACGATAACACACCAATCCGAAAACAATTTGAAACAGGCTTTAACGATACAAATATGTCAGTAGATGACCTACTCCAGGACGACACCCCAGAGAGTCTATTGGGAGATACTTTAGAAATTCAGCAGTCTCAGATTATTAGTAGCGTACGGCAAACAGTTACAATTGAACAAATAGGCGCCCTTCTTGACTCCAAACTGGCCGCAAACTACGATAAGATTGTTAGCAATATAAAAATAACAATTCAAGACGAAATAAATACTGCAGTTCGTAAACTAAATGAAGATTCTGCTAAAATAACTAAATCAATCACAACCAAACAGCAACTCTTCGAAAAGCAATTGCAAGACACTCGGCATAAAATCGAATTATTAGAGACAGAAAATGGTGCACTAAAAAAAGAGCTACATAATATAAAAACATGCTTAGACCAAAAAATACCATGAACAGCTTTTCATCAACGTTGTCCAATGACGGTAACGATAAAGTTTTGTACTATACAACCTAGACGAATATTACAGAGAATCGGAAGAAGACATAATTGCTCAAATTAGTTACATGTTTAGAGACATATTAAATATTGATTTAAATGGCTATATAGAGAGCGCTACAAGAATTGGAAAAAAAGGGAATCGTCGCCCCTTAATAATCCAATTAATCAGCAAAAGAATGAAAAAATATATCATCAACAACGCACTATGCTTTAGAAATTCAGGATATTCTATATCGGAGTTATTAAACAAAGACGCACTTCAGCGACGTCATCAGCTACGAGATTGCCTAAAAACAGCTAGACGCGAAGGGAAACACGCAATTATTCGAAATAATAAACTATTCGTCAACGGTAAAGAATACTATCCAATAACTCAAACACCTTGCCAGCCAAAAGAAGATGACAACAATATACATAGCACTCATAACTCAAGAACCAGACGTAACTTGTCAAATGGAAGGAGCTTGGCGAACGTATGCGCAACGACCGCGCCTCAATCAACGAGTGCAAAATACAGAGATAGAAATAATGACCTCAACATATCCAGACTGTGAACAAAATATTAATTTAAATTGTAATAATACTACTAATATCGATGTTTCCTTAAATAATAATGTGACGGGTGATTTATTTCGCTCTAACTAATATATATGTTTTACACCAAAATATTAACGGGCTTGTAAATAAGGCCGATATGTTAAGTGTACATTTACAGAATCTTATGTCGTCAAATACCCCTATAGATGTAATATGTATAACAGAAACCAATATGAAAATTGGTGATGAAGAACAACTCAATTTACCGAACTATAAGCTAGCTGCTTTCTTCTCCAGAAACAACAGAAACGGTGGTTCTTGTATATTGATAAAACACACATATAAGTTTGAAGTCATGAATAGTATCTGTAAAAAATCTATTTCTAATGTTGTGGAATGCTCAGGTATAGAACTAACGGAACATAATGTAATTATTCTGTGTATCTATAGAGTTCCAACACTCAGTGCGTTAGGATTAAAATTATTTTTTGATACATTCAAATCCATTCTACTAGAAAATTGTTACAGAAATAAGAAACTAGTCATTTGTGGTGACTTTAATATAGATACCTTGAAACGGTCTAGGCACTCGGTAGATTTTAAAAATTTGTTGCATGAATTCAAACTCAAGTTAGGCATAACGAAACCTACGCGTCTGCAAAGTGGAACCTGCATAGATAATATAATTCATAATGTGCGTTCTGGAACAACAAACGTAATTGAACTGGCTCTATCTGACCATACGGGACAAATTTTGAAATTACCAATTAAAAAAACTTCCGTACTATCGCACTGGTATATTGTTAGGAGAGATTTGAATTCAGAAAACATCGAGAAGTTTGTTGGGTGCTTAAAAAATATTAGTTTTAACAATGTATATACAACAAATACCGCTAATGAAGCTTTTAATACTTTCTTTAAGGATTTTAAACTGTTTTATAATCTGTGTTTTCCAAATAGACGAATAAAACTTACATCTATAAAGAAACCGAAATGGATTACTAAAGGCATTCAAATATGCTGTAAAAAGGAAACGAGCTTTACTGTGGAACTGTAGATTAAACTCGAATCCATCAGAGTGCAATTATTTTAAAGAATACTCAAGGAGGCTTAACAAAGTAATATTGTTAACTCAAAAGACACAGAATAACTATTACATAAAAACGCAGCAAATAAATCGAAAGCTATCTGGAGTGTAGTTAACAATAGCAAATCTAGATATCCACGCAGCAACATAGCTCAAATAAACGACGGTAATAAAATTATAACGAATCCTAAACAAATTGCTCAATTATTTAACAATAGTTTTATTGACCAGATTAATTCTAAATCATATAATTTACACCAACAAAGCTCAGACGACATGCAATCTTCCAATAGTAATTACAGAACAACAATGACATGTACGAATAATTCAATAAATTCTTATTTATGCCACCTACTAATCCTTATGACATACAATCAATTACTAAATCACTAAAAAATTCCAACAGTACTGGTTATGATGGAATAGCTACAAAGGTCGTAAAAAAAGCTGTTCATACAATTGCTGAGCCTCTGAGCTATATCGTCAATTTATGTATAGAGCAGGGGTCGTTTCCGGAAAGGCTAAAGTTGGCGGTGGTTCGGCCACTTTACAAAAAGGGTGCAAGAGAAATCCTATCTAATTATAGACCTGTAGCATTGCTTTCAGTTTTCTCTAAAATTCTGGAAAAAGTAATTTATAATAATATGTATCAATTCTTCGAAAAACATAACTTGTTTACTCCTGAACAAAAAGGTTTTAGGAAAAATAAATCAATAAATATGGCCATATATGATCTGCTAGCAGCGTGTTATTACTCAAGTCGACAAACGAATGCCTGTTACAGCCTTATATATGGACATGTCGAAAGCTTTTGATTTTGTCGATCATCAAATACTTTTATCGAAACTCTACAATTACGGAATACGGGGTAATGTTCATAATTTAATAAAATCATATTTGACTGGCCGCAAACAATGTACAACAATCGATAGAATATATCTTAAAACTAAGAAAGAAGTCAGCTATTCATCTGAATTTAGAGAAATTACGTATGGCGTTCCACAAGGAAGTATTCTGGGCCCACTGTTCTTCTTGTTTACATTAACGATCTACCTAAAGCTATAAATCACCCAATGATATTGTTTGCCGATGACAGTACTGTCATATTTACCGAGCGAGATGTAGAAGTCCACCAGGACAATATTAATGAAACTTACAATTAATTAAACAATGGCATCAAAGAAATAACCTGCATGTAAACATTGAAAAGACTAATATAATGAATTTTAAATTACGAGCCAATAATGTATCAAAGCTTAATATAATGTACCAAGACCAAATAATTAATGACACTGACTCCACAAAATTTCTAGGATTAAATTTAGATAGTAGATTGACATGGACAAATCAAATTGACTGTATATGTAAAACTCAATCAAATTAGTTATGCTTTGTATAATTTAAGGAAAAAAAGTCGACCACTCAGCAGTAATGACATCTTACCATGCCTATGTTACGTCCACATTAAGATACGGAATAATATTTTGGGGAAATGCTACAGACCGTGATATGGTATTTAAAAGTCAAAAGAAATGCTTAAGATCAGCATGTGGTATAAAGTCTACTGATTCGTGCAAACCTTTTTTCCTTGACTTGAAAATATTGACATTCCCATGCCTCTATATATTCGAAATATCAATCTATGTCAAATGTAATACGAACCAATTTGCATCATTTAATAGTTTGCGACACCGATCAAAAATTAATTATAGACCATCAAAAACTGCTTTTTTATCGAAAAGTGTTATTGGAATGGCGCCTAAAATATTTAATAAATTGCCGACCTCTATTTTACAAGTAGAGGACATAAAAGAATTTAAAAATGTATTATTTAAGTTTTTAGCATCTAAGGCCTATTACTCTGTTCAAGAATATTTAAATGACGTAGATTTTTTGAGTATGTAACTTTTCAATGCACGTAACACATACCTATCCAATATATTTGCATGTCTCTAAGGCGAAACATGTAGCTCTGTAAATAGATTTAAGACCATCTGTATGTACCATGTTTGAGCAAATAAATGACTGATTCTGATTCTGATTCTGACATAATAATGACTAATAACGCTAAATAATTCTTCGGAAAGTCTTTTTCTTGACAAAATAAAAAATCTTATATATCATAAGTAAATATACAAAGCTGTATATGATTGTTAAATATTAACAGACAAAGTTATAGCTACCTAATAAACGAACAGCAAAACTATCCTATATAGGTACTAATCACTAGTATATTTTAACTAGTCACTGTATTTTAAAATATCTCCGACACTCTAGTTCAATAACGTATAAGTGTAAATGTACGAAGCGACTCGCGGATATAATGGAATGTTAACAGCGGAATGAAAGACAAACGAGTCGTATTTGAATTGACTAAAGTAAAGTTAAATTTCTCTTAAATATAAATATGAGATATGAGTTGGTAAATATTTGTCGATACATATATTATGAGTGTTTGCTGTTAAACTGAGACCGTCTCTTTCAATAAAGGATATAAATTAAATAAGGTGTGTTAATAATTTCTGATGCCTTGCGGTTATTACACATTGGAATGAAACAATTATAACGAACTAGCTTCTGCCCGCGACTTCCTTCAGCGTGGAAGTCCTCCTTTTTGCAGTCGGTTAAAAAGTAGCCTATGTCCTTTCTCAGGCTCCAGACTTTCTTTGTACCAAATTTCATTTAAATCGGTCCAGTAGTTTTAGCGTGAAAGCGTAACAGACAGACAGACAGACAGAGTTACTTTCGCATTTATAATATTAGTAGGGATGAAACTCACGTATTTTATAATTATTTCATTCCAACTAAATGTCTCTTTGAATGGAAATGATTTATTACTGAAAATAAGTAAATTCTTGCTATATTTTTAAGGGTTTCCCTCGAACCCTCGTTGATCCCAACATCTGAACCGAATTTTGATATAAAGGAGATCGACATGAAAGTAAGCATATTCAAACAAGGAAATAATATTCCAAATCGGCCCAAATTGACGCGGAGTAAATAATGCGTAAACAAACGTAAAAAAATTGACAATCGAATTCACCAAATGCGCTTGTATGGTGATCTTGTAGTCATGTTCCACCATTGAGAGACAAGTTACTGGCTTGTGATCGGTGTACATGACAGCTGGGGTGGACCTTATTCTACACTAGACGCATCTAGTGATAGTGGTGATGGGTACTTGTGACGCGCGCACACACTTTTTGGAGTTCAAACCTTTTTTTTTTTATTATTTCCGAATTACTCTTGTCCTATTTAAGGCGTCTTGAAGTAAAAAATCCTGATATAGATTATAACAGACGCATCCCAGCATCTCTGTACAGACAACATTGACTGTATTCGGTGAGGGAATCTCCCAATTCCCTTTATCTGGTATCTTGTTGAATCAGGGTTGTTTTGTCCCGTCCCAATTCTTTCTTGTTTCTTTCATGATAAGATCCTCATTATGTGTGGTGCAAAATGTAAGAGAAAAAAAGGATTAGCGAAGGGTGAATTTTGCCTGACATTGTTAGATTAATTGAATGGGAATATTTAAAGAAGTTTTATCAAAAACAAGCAGCAGGAAGATCAAATATGGATTCAAACGTATCTATGTTGCTCAATCTTTATCTAGATTTTTATCTGCTTCACCATCATACATATTATTATTATAATATGCAAGTTTGAATAAATATGTTTAGATTTATGCTTACCTATTATTTGTATTATCCGTTCGAGTAGATACACGTCTTCTCTCGGTATGCTTTATTGGTTGACTAGTAGAGAATACCGTAGGGCATTAAGGCCGCCAATTGTATGTAAATGTTGTGTTGTACAATAAAGTTGAAATAAATAGGGATCAAGGTAATCGATATTATATGAGTAGGTATCGCTAAACCAAGTGGTGGTGAAATATTTGATTAACTATTTATACTAATTCAACTAACGTATTATCATATATGAGACTTCCAAGACTCAAGTACAACTGCCCAAGTTCTTCACACTGACATGTGCTTCTAGCAGGTTTCAAATACACGACCCGTGTTATAGTTAGGGGATCAATTTGTAACGACTAGGCCACCACTGCACCGTCCAAAGATATATCTAATTTCGCAGGATGATTCCAGTTTTTAGACTAATTCGCTTATTTTTCTACTTTGAGCCAAAAAAAGGGCAAACGAAGCGCGCGAAACTTTATATCTGAGTCGTTTAAAAGCAGTTTGTTTTTAATGCTTGGGTTTTTTGCGTTTAAACAACGACACTAGGGCTCGGCACTGACGGAGCAGATGAGACCGCCGAGGGAAGCTTTTTATTTTAACATTGATTGTATTTCTTATGTTAAGTGGCCAGTAGCTATTTAGCTGTACATAGTTAATCGTCAAACACTTTTTTAGTTCAAATCGAAACAAGCTTTTAGAAAAGGTCAAAAACACGTTTCAACATTAATCTGTTAGGTATTGTATTCAGATATTTAATTAAATCTATATAATCTTTATTAGGTACGTATATTAAATCTCTTCCTTAGATAATGGGAAAAATGTAGACAGACGCTGAAGAGACGGTTACGTCAATATAATGTAGTCTCAGTCCCGCTGTACCTACGATGTCATTAAATTGCAAAAGGTTGTAACGACTTTTAATCATATTAGAACTATTGTCTTTCTAATTATATGTTAATGACATTGGGGCAGTTTTTTTGGAAAGGTCCATTATTTTATAAAGCTTTTTACAACAACTCATAGCGACCCGGGGCAACGGCGACCCGCTGGGCTCTAATGAGTTTCTAAATTATATCGTTTACCAAAACACATTTTCATGAATTTTTCATAAGGCTGTGTTGCATCTGATCAAGTGTGACACGAAAATAAATATGTAAATCTTGAAACCCTACAAAATCTAATTAAACCCGACTCCCTAAGTTACTTGGAACTTATCAAAAATGACAAATACATCGCGCTTCACAATCGTATAATATGACTACAGATCAACTGCCCTTTTGGAATTAAACAATTTTAAACGGATTTAACTCGCGTATTTTATTTTATTGGTTGACGTTTCGGAGCCTTTACAGATTCCAAAATCGTAGCACAACTGAGCTGACAATATACTTATGCTAAAGTCTGCCTTTTGTTCGATGGTTAATTTAACTATTAAGCAGATAGAAAACCAAATAGAGATACCTATATTTACTAAGATATGTAACTTGGTGCCTACCTAATATTGGAATAAAACAATTAAGATTAATTAAAAAAATTAAAGTTTCCATATTCGTAGCAGACTGATCAGACGAGAGCCTAACACTCGAGTTTAATCCGTTATAGTTGTTTGATTTCAATGTTTAAAGGCTTTAGTTAAGTTAGTAGTAAGGTTAACTCGTTTGATACATAGTTTTTCCATCGTATCTAGTCCGTGCTCTATCCAGTGTCTCGGTTGTAATCTGATCTGATACCGGGCGTTAATACGATCAAAGACAACGCAAGTTTGTGGCTAGTTTAAACTAACTAAATAACATGAAATAACTAACTAACCCATCGTGGTTGATCGTCAATGATTTAACTTATAACTTAGTTCTTACTTTTAATCAGATTAAACAAACATTCGCACTATTTTTTTTTATTTCATAATATTAAACTTACTAGGTAGTTCTTTTATCGTGATTAAAAAACACAAATCTGTGAAGTTTTTTTTTAAATTGAAGTAGTCCTCGGATTCAGCTTTATTACTCGCAAAATGGTTTCCAATAGGATTTGCAAGACAAACACACTTCGCTGATTGGTGGACCGTATTCCAAAACGGCGGACTACTTATTTGTGATAAAAAGACAAGTGAATGTACTTACTTTAATCTTATTGAATCTGTGGAAGAGTGAGTAGTAGAGTGAGTTCATAAGGCCGCAGCGCTAGAAGCGAGAACTGTCAAATTGACATATCGCACACCTTGATCTAAAGAGAACTAACTCAAAAAAGGTACTTTTTCAGGAGAGGCGAGAAACTGATTAATATGTCCATATGCACGCATGAGTTTTCTGTATAAATTTATACTTTTTATAATAAAGCTAGAAGAGTTATATTAGCTGAAATCTGATTTAGTGTAGGTGGGTTTTGCTGGAATCCGATGGTGTGCATAACTCAAATCTTCCGGTTTTTGAGTTAGATCTAGGTGTGCGATATAATATGCCAGCTCGGATTGTAGGAAGGTACGCAAGGCTTTATCTGTTCTAGGATGTATGCGCCTGTCACTGTGTTTGTGCAGTAAGTGAAAGAGCGATGATGACAGATGCTTTCTGCGACAAAAAGTTATGTGCCTTCCTGGTGTGACAATCGACATATCAGTGACATATTATTATTTCATTGAACAAGTAGAATTTATATGTAAATTTGTAAAATAGTACACGAAAACAACTAACAATTTCGACAGTATGGAGTTTTGCAGAGGAGATTTGATTGATTTTACTGTTTATCAAAATATAGTTCTAGGTGTCAGGATTAACTTCGTATTTATTTAGGTATCTATCGTTTTTTCTAGAAAACATCATGAAAGCTGTCTCATACAAACTGCATGGGTAAACAATGTTTATTGTGCTATTAATCTTGAAATACCTTGAAAATCTAAATACCTAACTTCAAACTCGTGTTGTTTATGAAAGGTGGTAGTTGTTCAAACTGTCGTGTGCAGTCAAATGAACAGCGGTACTTATTATCATGTAAAAAATTCATAAAAATTCACAAGCGAACTTTATTATAAAAATCGGTTAAGTCGGTTCATTGCCCGCTCTGTAACACATTTATACCATGTTTCGCGTTTAGCTAACCAATATCTTAAAAAGGTTTTTTTTTGTGCTGAAAAAATAATTTACCCAAATTTCTACCTTGCACTCGTAGTCACAAAGTCTATATTTCAAGTGCCAGTTCTCGAACAACGGCTGAAAAAATACCAAGCGAAATTTAACTGTAACTTTTAGTACGAAAGTCTGAAATTCCTTAACGGAGCAAAGGGCTTGGTTTCAAAGAGACTTCCACTCAATTGCGCTACAAATAAGGTCGTATTTAGATTGTGCGCAATACAAATTTCACCCCCACAATTTTAGGTTAAACGAGATACAGGGGGATGTGAATTTTTAATTTTACAGCGGGGCCGTCGGTGTTTTTTACAAACATGTTTAAATTTTGCATCGCCTAAACGTTTATATTTGATAGAGCGATATAGCTTTGTTTCAAGTATTTTAGGCACTTGTGGGACTTGTTTGTAGAAAAAGCAAGAGAGATCAATACGGGCTTTACGAGTACATTAACAATCTGTTTAAAGCTTCAGTATGCACATCTATTTTATAATACGATCGTTATTTCAAATTTTACATAATTAAGGTTTACAGTGTTAGTATGACTCTAAGTGGTATTATTATGGATCTTGTATGACTTAAATAATATTACCAATTTGGTAGTAATGTGCAGGTAGAGATCGTACGAGTAGCGACCAGTTGCCGCGCGGATAAAGTTTAGATAACCCGAATGTGGAAATCGTATAATTGTATCTAGTCGTAGTAAGCAGTAGGAAAGTATGACACTGTAGATGACACACGGACGGGCAGCCGGCCGTTTTAACGTGATATTACTACATCATCATCATCATCATCAGCCCGTCGCAGTCCACTGCTGGACATAGGCCTCTCCAATTGCACGCCACTTTGCTCTATCTTCGGCTGCTCGCATCCAGCTCCTGCCAGCCATCCTACGCAAATCGTCACTCCACCTTGCCTGAGGACGTCCTACACTACGCTTGCCGAGACGCGGTCTCCACTCTAGAACACGTTTACTCCAACGGTTATCGGTTCTTCGGCTAATATGGCCAGCCCACTGCCACTTTAGCTTGCTAATCCGGTGGGCTATGTCGATGACTCTGGTTCTCTGCCGAATCACCTCATTTTTGATTCGATCCCGCAGAGAAACGCCGAGCATAGCCCTTTCCATAGCCCGCTGAGCGACTTTTAATTTGTGAACCAGCCGTACCGTCAGTGTCCACGTTTCGGCTCCGTATGTCATGACGGGTAGGACGCACTGATTGTAGACTTTCGTCTTCAGGCACTGTGGGAGTGACGATATGAAGACTTGACGTAGCTTCCCAAACGCTGCCCAACCTAACTGAATTCTTCTATCCACCTCATCCTCGAAGTTGTTTCTACCTAACTGTAATGTCTGTCCAAGGTAGACATATTTTTGAACAACTTCGAGAACGGCGCAAATGTACCGCAATTGGTTCCGGTAGTACATGTTCATTGAACATGACCTTGGTTTTGTCTAAGTTCATCCGTAGGCCAATGCGTACAGAAGAGTCAGCCAGATCATTCAGCATCTGTTGTAGGTCCTGCAGCGTTTCTGCCACGATGACGATATCGTCAGCAAATCGCAAGTGAGAGATGTACTCGCCATTTACTTTGATGCCACGTCCTTGCCAGTTCAGCGTTTTGAACATATCCTCCATTGCATTTGTGAACAATTTCGGGAGATAACGTCCCCTTGTCTCACACCGCGATGCAATGGTATAGGCATTGTTTGCTGGTTCTGGACTTGGACGGACATGGTAGCGGCTTCGTATAAACATCTCATCACTTGGATGTATCGCCAATCGACTTGGCATCGCTGCAGGGACTCCAGAACAGACCAGATCTCGATCGAGTCAAAGGCCTTCTCATAGTCCACAAAATGATAAACACAGGGGCTGATTATACTCTTCGGTCTTCTGTATAATCTGCCGCACTGTGTGGATGTGGTCTATGGTGCCGTATCCGCTCCGAAACCCAGCCTGCTCCGGTGGTTGGAATTCGTCAAATCTTCGCGCAAGACGGTTCGTGATTACTCTTGAGAACAGCTTATAGACGTGACTTAGAAGGGACATGGGTCGATAGTTCTTCAGCAGGGTTTTATCTCACTTTTTGAAGTACAAGACGACCACACCTCTACTCCACATCTCTGGAGTTCTCCTTCAAACAAGAAGGCGTTAAAGAGTTTTTGGAGCTCCCTAAGTATATGTTTACCTCCTGCTTTTAATAACTCTGTTGTAACGCCATCTTCTCCAGGGGCTTTTCCGTTTTTGAGCTGTCCAAGAGCGATCTCGATTTCGCCAATACTGACTTCTGGCAGGTCTTCGCTGTAGTGGCGTGTTAAAGTGGCTCTAGAATCCTCATTTCCGGGATCAGGTCGAGATGCATGCGAAGCGTACAACCGGCCATAGAAGTTTTCCACTTCGGTTAGGACTGCCGGCTTCGAAGCAACGACTTCTCCAATTTCTGTGGTCAACTTCGTCAGGTGGCTTCTTCCAAGAGATTGTACAAACACTTTTGCTCCCCGGTTTTGCTCGATCGCTCTTTCGATCGAAAGAGTATTGAAGGACCGGAGATCGTGTCGTACGCGTTTACTAATCTCTCGGTTTAGAATCCGTTTCTCTGACGAAGTGACGGGTGGGTTTTCACGTCGTTTCTTCATTAGCCCTAAAGTCTCTTCCGAAAGCTTCGACTTCCTGCCATTACGTTGCATTTTACAGAATCTCGTACCTTCTTCCCTGAGAATCCGAACCACATTTTCAAGGTTCTGGTCAACGTCAGTTGTGGTTTCCACGGCAGCGAATCGGTTCTCCAGATTGGACTGGAACGTTTCAGATCCCATCATAGTTTGGAGCAAAGTTGGTCGGAGCCTGGCCTTCATCAAGCGAACACGTTCAGCCCTGAAGTCAATATTCAGAGAGCCTCGGACGAGTCGGTGATCGCTTCCGGTATTGAACCTATTGATCACAGAGACGTCTCTGAATATATGCTTTTTGTCCGTCATGATGAAGTCGATCTCGTTTTTTGTCACAGTGCCCGGTCTTTGCCACGTCCACTTCCTTTGGGGCTTTTTCTTGAAAAAGGAATTCATCAAGAAGAGCCCCTCGCGTTCCAGGAAGTTGACGAGCATTTGCCCCCTATGATTTCTGCTCCCATATCCATGGGATCCTACTACCGATTCGTTACAATTTTGTACTCCCACTTTAGCGTTAAAGTCCCCCATGACAACGTTGTAATGGGTCTTAGTAGTGAAGTGAAGGGCCCTCGATATGTCATCGAACATAACCTCCACCTCATCATCCGAGTGTGTCGAGGTCGGTGCGTACACTTGCACCACCTTGAGGCTGTACCTCTCGGTGAGCTTGATGATGGTACGCTACCCGATTCGACACACTGGACACTTCGACAACATTGTCAGCCAGGGACTTATTGACCAGAAACCCAACGCCACCTTGAGATTGTTGGTCTCCCTCTCGGAAGTACATTAGGTGGCCTGATTCGAGAGATATGGTGTCCTCCCCCTCTCTTCGGACTTCACATAACCCTAATACGTGCCACCTAATCTTCTCAAGTTCCACCTCCAGTTGCGCCAGATGCGAGTCGAGCCGTAGCGTGCGTCCGTTGTACGTCGCCAGGGTCAGTTTGGTGTGATGGCCTCCCGTAGCCCGGAGATTCTTCGCACCCCCCGTCCCACCGTTACCATGGTCGCCACCGTGACCAGGAATAGCGGGACCGCCGGGAACTAGGGGCCGTGGTCTTTGGTGTGCCTGCATGGAGGTAAAAGCCCATAATCGCCACGCTGGGCAGGCGGGTTGGCGATCGCAGGGCGTAGCTTCTTGCTTCGATGACGCTGCTGCCCGTCATCGAGCGGAATTTAGCTACGCCTATGTAGGGTGGATATACCGCCATCAGTCGGTCGCCAGAGCCTCGTTCGTTGGACAGCAGGGTGCACCGCGTGCAGGTGAGGTTGGCTTGGGGCGAGTGATGATGATGGTTTCGCCCCCTCTCACGTAGTATAAAACAAAGTCGCTTTTTCTGTCCCTATATCCCTATGTACTTCTCTCTTTAAAACTACGTAACGTATTTTGATGCGGTTTTTTTTTAAAGGTAGAGTGATTCAAGAGGAATGTTTATAGCACCCGTGTAAAGCCGGGGCGGGTCGCTAGTTTACTAATAATTTCTGATGCTTTTTCGGTTATTACACATTGCAACGAAGTAACTGTAACGGTAACTCTATCACTATGGTCGGGACAAGGTGACTCTTCGTTAGTTTACGTCAATATCAATACCAAAAACCTTAACTATGTTAAAATTAGGTAGTGAAAAGTAATTTTAATTAGATTAATTTTTACGGCCATTACTAATAAGCAAAGAATTAAATTATAGATTTTAGTGTGTGTGAAGACGAACATATACGTTTTGGCATTTGGATTAAAATATATTTTGGGCGAGAGTTCAGAACATACCTATTGCGGGATTTAAGAGACGTTGCCCTAAGAAAAAATAATTACTAGCGATGAAAACATATAATTATTTCACTTTACCTATATGTAACTTAAAAATAAACGTCACAATATCCATATGTATGAGAAACACAATATACTGAATAATGTTAAAACTTCCACAAAAAGTAATTTCATTAGTAGAAAAAAATTGGAACATCCTTGAGCTTAACAGTTTTTTCGAAGCGAAGAGGAAATTAAATTAAGTTCGATCTAGTATCAACCTGTATGTAGCGCGGCGGATATGCGATCCCTTTCAGGCGTGGTGTGAGCGAGGGGGACGGAGCGATCTTATGACAAATAATTAACATATTTAGACTGGTTTCAGTTTATTTTAAATTTAAGATTATATACAATAGCATCGTACAACTTATCCAGTTCAGAGGGTATAATTACACTCAATTTTTATATCAATTCTACATGCTGCAATGCATTTTGTAGCGTCATTTAGGTACAATTAAATGTGACTGTAAAGACCTAGAATCTCGTATTTAAACCCAGCGCATTGTAGCAACAAAGCAAGGTTATTGCGTAATCGCTAAAGCTTATGACTCGGCCGTTAAAATACTTGCCCCCTTTTCACACGGTCGACTCGTTTTCGGACGCGTAAATTTCGCGCATTTTTTACACATTACGTCAGCCTACTTGGACCTTAACCCGTAGAAATACGAGTGAAAGTCGTTTGGCGATATTTCTTGTGTGTTTGGCTTGAATTACACATTGGGTATAAGCTTCACACGTTGTCAGAGGAATGAGTTTTTGGGTAAAAAACGGATTCTAGTAAGTGACCTGAAAAAACTGTTATGGAGTTTTATGAAGGGAAACGCTTTAGATCGCAAAAAGTTGGTATTTACGTCGCTTTTAAAGATAAATGGCTGGAAAACAGAACTCGCCCTGTTGCTGTTTTAATTTAAATTTATACATGTGACGTAAGTATACTTTCATTTAAAATAACTGTATTTGTTCCATGATACTCTGCCGCTTACGGTGGCGTCTAAAAGGCTGTTGCAGGAAGTTATCTACCTAAAGAAAGAACTGCTAAAGCTCAAAAGATAAAAAACTACTGCAGTAACCAGAATCCTGTGAGCCTATATATAAATTGTCGAGTCGACATTTTTTTCATGTCGATGTCGTCTTATTCTTGCTAAAGTGATTTATATTTATGCGTTAAATCCGTTTATAATTGTTTTTAACCACCGACGCAAAATCGACGGGGTGTTATATTTCAATGTGTAATAATGAGGTATCAGGAATTGTCGGAATCATTGTCAAGCTATACAAAGTTGTGATATTTGACAATTTGTCACTCGTCTTTCTTTAAACTCGTCTTTATAATACTGTCGCGGTAGTTTGTGATCGCGACCTTACTATTAAAGGAGTGTTTCTTCACGCGTGGGGTAAAGTTGGCGTGACGGTAAAGACGTCATTAACTTTGTGCTCAAATTCGATGTGTGTAATGAAGTAGTTTTCCGATTTGTTGTTAGATGGTGAAAGGAAATTACTATATCCTTATCGTTGGGTTATTATTTGTAAATGATAATGTAGGCTTTCTTTTTTATAAGCTTGTTACATTTTCGGTAACAATCTCGGTTAACATAATGAAATAATATTTATTTAAATTTTATTACACAATACACAAAAGTGCATAATTCTGAAATTTGTCATATAATTTGTTTTATATGAATGTGCTTATAGCACAGACAAGTAATAATTCACAACTTACATAAATATATTGTTAGCTTTCTAAAACATAATTATATTTTACATTAAATACTGTAAATTTACTAAATTACTTATTATTGTACTAAATACCTACACATTGTACAAAGAAGACAAAGTTTACATGAATATTATAATAGGTACGTCGCATTTGTCCCCAATATAAATGCGTACTGTAATATGGGTAAGTCAGTATGTTTGTTAATATTAATCCGACACGCAGCCACACCTACTTTTTAATATGTCACGCTATAACTTTCTTTAATTAATTGAAAAATGTACGCAGTAAAAGTAGAATTATGTTTTAGTGTCAGACACATATTTTTCGATGTCGGGTAATTACTTAATTAGGTATATTACAAAAGTTTTAAATGATGAAGATGTCAGTGAGTTAAGTCTTAAAATGTGAAAATCTCATATAATACATATTTTTTTAGGTCATTGAATGTATCTGTGATATTTAGAAACATAATTGTGATTATTAAACTACATACTTAATCATGATATCACTATTGCATTGTTTGTGTTACTATTCACAGTGAACAATCAATCAAAGCGTTTTTACGTGTGGGTATCTGGTATATACAATGAAAAGTAAATTCATAACCATGTAGGTTCTATATAGAGAAAGGCACTAATTAATAGGGTATAGATATATCACATCATCACAAAAGTATTCTCAGAGTAAAAGTTTTTTTATTACACACGACATTCCCTCGATGTGGGATGTGGGCGAGGGGCCGGGGGTAATTAGATAAATTTATGAGTCGACGCAAGCGAGCCAGATTTTAAAATAGATACGAACAGACGTGGCAAATGAAATAATGAGGGATGAAAATATTGCACTCTTGACTTACATACTAAATAATTATGCAAATGAGATTTAAAACAATGAATTTAATAAGAGTTGAAGATTTGTATCGTAGAGGGTGGAATGAAATGGTTTTGAGGTCTAACTGCAAGAAATATACGCGTTTTATAAAAAAAAACATGCTCAAATGTAATACGGAAATTGACTTATTTAATCATTAATTTGTTTAATAATTTCTGATGACTTTGTGGATATTTAATCAGTATAAATAAAATGAATCACCGAAAAACGTGCAAAATTTCCGAATGGCTGAACCAAATTGAATATTAATTCCTTATTTATTGTGTTCGCCTATATTAGGACAAAGTTTGTATAATGGCACCCGTGCAAACCCGGGGCGAGCAGCTAGTAATAAATAAAATAGTTTGGAAACTTTGCAGTAACCATATTCATTTTCCACTGAGCTGCCGATCTACAGCGACGATAGTGTGTGTTAGTTATAATATTTAAATCAATTGTATTTGGTTTAAAATTTATTAAAATCTGAAACTGATTATAACGATCAGTATACTTTTAATACCCTGTTATTAACGGCCTTTAATCTAATACCTCATAAAATGTAATGTATCTGAAAATTATGGCTTATAACCCACGATTAAAAGATTGTTACTTAGATTAGTACCTACTTAGAACCTAGATTGTAACATAGAGCTAATACATAATTATTTACGATATTATTCGAGAAAAAATATTTATATATTAATTTGCTTGTTATGAAACAACTAAAACGGATAAGACTCGCGTATTTTATTATGTTTTATACGTTTCGAAAACTTTATAGTTCCTATAATCGTAGCACGACAGCTGACGATAGTCTAACACTAAGTGCTTGTATCTTTTTGTAATGAAGTCGGTTCGGCCGTTCTAGCATGATGCTGTGAACATGACCAGGGTGCCTAGACAAGATGCCAACGTTCAACGTTAACGTTAAACGAAACGACCAAAACGTATGGCATTTGACATTCGTGAACGATTATGACGTACGCGACAATCGTTCGCGGATGTCAAATCCCATACCTACATCTTTGTGCCAACGTACAAAGTTAAAGTTGAACGTTGGCACCTTGTCTAGGCCCCCAGGAGAAATAGGGATTCATTTTAATATATGTAGTTATAGGATATGGTCACATGTTTGCATTACAAAATCATAACTTAGTCTACCCTGTGAGTGACGAGAATGAATGAGAGGTCCGCTCCGCCACAAAGCTACTTCCCCGGGTCCAGGTAATATGTTCCGATTGTATCCCGAACAGGTAGATAATGTTTGACCAGGGCAAGATAATTGCAAAACGGGGGCGAAGCCCTGCGCCCCCGGTAACCTGTAACTTCAGGTTATTACGAATTAAAACTCTATTGTGAGGGTAGTAGAGCAACTTGTTACTTAGCCTAAATATTTGATAAGCCGTCACATTAGCGAAGTTACCAGCAGGTGCATTGTGTAAATGGGTCACAGGGTAATAACAATTTGGGAATAACTGTTGTTTATGTTTTGTTTAATTAACAACACATTTACAGAGCCTGTGATGTTGTATTGTGTACACATGTTTTTCATAGCATTAAAGTTTTATTATGGCATTTATATAATTTATTTATTTTGAGATATAGGTAAACTAGCAAAACATATTTTACTTTGCTATTTATTGTTATCTATATATTATGTCGGCGAACCCTTTTGCTGTTAGAATTTTTGTTTTTTTTTATAATTTGTTTATGGTTTTTATAAGTATTTTCGTTTTACCATGCTATAAAATTTTCTTCGAAAACTTTCTAACTTTGAAACCCAACGATATCGTGTGCTTTGAAATTAATCAGTTAGCCTTTTATATAGTAAGATATAAATAAAAATAACTTCTTGCTTATTGTAAATCGAGATTAGTCTATAAATAAGATCGTGAGTAAGAATAAACAAGCACACAATCGCCAAATTAGCCTACTGGTAGTTTCTTCACTAGTGAGGTCCCCGAATTTGATCCGGGCCTTTATTACGCACCCTGCATGTTTACATTAAAACGAGAGAAGCCTGCTACGAGCAGAGCCCAGCGAAAACAATATCATGTACGGATTCTTTACTTTATAGCTATTTATCTTTGATCATGTTTATAATCTCAGTAGCGTTCGATAACCAAGTAAGCGAGTAATAAACATAACAACTGGTGTCATTCTGTAAAAGTATCGATATTTATACTTTAAGGAGTATCAAATTTCTAATGTCTTAGAACAATGTGGTGATTAGACGGTAGATAGCACGAGATACTTGTGTACTTCTGGGTTAGATTGATACGCATCATGTTGGGTTTATAATGGTTAAAATCTATACTAATATTATAACGCTGAAGTTTGTTTTTGTTTGTATGTTGGTTTGTTTGAACGCGCTAATCTCAGGAACTACTGGTTCGATTTGAAAAAATCTTTTTTTGTTAGATAGACTATTTATTCAGGAAGGTTTTAGGCTATGTAACATCACGCTGCGACCAAAAGGAGCTAAGAATCAGTGGAAAATGTGTAAAAAACGGGGAAAATATGAAGCCTTATGAAGAATTACTATTCCACGGGGACGAAGTCGCGGGCCCAGCTAGTACTTAATATAGGCAGTTGCCTATGCACAGTTGTGCATAGTTAATTTTATATTTATTACTCTGGCCACAGGAGTGCGTGTGATTTTATTATTTAACTTATCTGTGTCTTATTATTTAACATTAACAGTTTTGACTGCAATTTCTTCTACAATATATAATTTTATAAACTGTTCAAGAGTCTGTTAAAGTCAGTAGGTATTTTATTAATTTATCTAATTCGTAAGAAATTATTAAATTCGCGAAGGCATCAGAAATTATTAAATTCGTAAGAGTTATGGATTCTAAGTACAGAATTACAAAAAAGCAATGGTGCTTACCCATAGGACATAGCACATTAGGGACCAATTGTTTTCGCTCAAAGGAATAGCTAATATTACCTATTACAAAATTTACGCCAAACCACTTGCCGACTATACTCGAAATACGGAATACTTTTTTATTGTTACCGTTTACGACTATTAAGGTCGGTATGTGTCTTCGTTCGGTATAAAAACATTTATGACTTCATAAATGCGGTGAACGTTTGTTTGTTAATTTTCTTTGAATATGATTTATCTGTTTTATGGATTATGGATCTTTATGTTGGCTGGCTCTAACCAATGTAGATAAGAAATCATTTTAAACCATATACCTATTGAAGATTTTTTTGGCTTCCCAAACAATTACTGCTGCTATTGTCAGAACTGTCGCTGAAAACTGCACTTCATTTACATATTAAAGAATATAAATTAAACTTTTGTAGTCACTTCCGTTGCACATAGATGTCATACGTATTGTAAATGAACGTAATATTTATACTATCACTATGTATAAAACATAAGGTGAAGATGAGGACGTTGTTCCAAACAAGAACGTTCAAGAACTCGATTGGTGCCCGATCGCAAGCAAATATCTTAAGGAACGGTCACGGAGCACAACGGAAAACGGACGTTGCCCTTTTTCTATTTGTCTCTGTCGCACGCGCATAGTAAAAATAAAACCTTCAAGGTTACTGTGCGAGCGTGAGGGCACTATTACGCGCGTGCGACAGAGACAAATAGAAAAAGGGCAACGTCCATTTTTCGCTGTGTGTTCCGTTTAACGACTGTCCGTCTGTCCTTTAGCTAAGGCTATCACTTACCAAGCTTGCTATTGTTGTGCTGGTGCTGGTGGTGGTGCTGCGGGGGTATCTGCTGCATCAGCGCTGGGTGCGGCAGCTGCAGTAGCTTCGCCGGCTCCAGCTTGGTGGCCGCGGCTACCGGGATGGGCCCCGCGTTCGTCATCGTCGTCATGGTGGCAGCAGGCATCATCAGAGTAGACATTGTTAACATTTTGCAACTACTTGTTGGTTTGTTTATTACTAGCACATGTTTTGGCGAAGTTATTGGGTCATTGCAGGTTGCACTATTCTAGGGCTGTTTGTTTCGTTAGTCGTTGTCCGGTGATGTGTGGCCATTTTGTTTTAACCGGTTCAGGTGAAGAGTTATTTGGTTTTATTTATGTGATTGCGTTGGTTGTTCATGTTGTTAATTTTAAGTAACTAAATATTAGGTATATGTGAAACACATAGAGTATAGACATGATCTATTGTCTATGTGTTTTACACATATATTATGTAATCCCATTTTGTATTCCCTCAAAGTTCCATGGCGCAATTAGTAACGCAGACGTACGCACTAAATGGTAAAATTACAATGGATTGAAGTCCCTTTGAAGTGGAATTGTTCTGCGTATTTTATTGTAAACTGAAAATGAAACCTTCCAAGTGACACATTTTTAAGTGTTTTTTGGAAACTCTGTTGTTAGGTTTCGGTGTATTTTTTTTTAATAATTTTAATCTTACTTAGGTACCAATCTATTGAACATTCACAGAAACGGCAGCGTTTAAAATTTCTATTCCAACTTTGAGGAGATATAACTGAGTTTTAGTTGTGTGGAAATATTTTTTTCATTTCATACCGCATTCCCATATTACTATGTTTTTAATAAAATAAAGTAGGAACTTATGTTGTTGGTGTATTACCCTCATAATACGTACCAAAGAAAGCTTTTAACGCAACATTTACACTACAGTGTGGTGGAACCAGCCGCACTGTTACGGCACCGTGCGGTAATACGTCGAGTGAGAATAGTGTGAGCGTAGCGAGGGTGTTCACCGCCACGAGTGATAATTGCATGATTAATAACACTGTTTAAAGTATAAACATGTGAAACACAGTAGATAGAAGAGAGGAAGTATTTTATAAAAGGAAGAAATGTACCTATTTAGAAGTGAAATAATCTTTTCTGTCCTCCGGCCGGAAAGCGCCAACTTTGTGGCCGCTGCGCTAAATGAAATTGCCGCTTTCTGGCTTCGTCGAACAGAAAAATAGTATACTGACCTCGGCCAGTAAAATAAAAAAGCCTCAGATCACATTTTTGTCAAGCTCGGCTTCGGACGACAATTACATGTGATCTGAGACATTTTTTATTTTACTGGCCTCGGTGCGTAATGTACTATTCCTAGAAAAACAAAAGCCGAAGAATGAAACGTGACTATCGCGTTTACGTAAACGTACCGTACGTAAACTTAGAATGTAAACATTTTAAATTGTATGGGATCATGAAGACTCTAACTAAAACGTTTATTACCAATAAAAAATCGGTTCCGTACCCGAAGGATAAAACGGGACCTTATTACTGAGACTCCGCTGTCAATCCGTTCATTTGTCAAAATTTTCACAGATAATGTATTTATATTAACTCTCTCTGGTGACATACCTCTTTAAATTAATTAGAGGCAAAGCATACAATGGTCAAGTGCTGGGCTACATGGGTCTGTGTGTGCCAGACAGGTTCGTGTGGCGCCGGCGCCGCCCTCGTCTGCTGCTGGAGCCGCGCGGGCGCACGCAGCTGCTCAGAAAGGCGCCGTTGACGCGCGCGGTACGCACTCTTAATTCAATATCGGAGAGTATCGATTTGTTCTCATGTTCCGTGAATGAATTCATAAAGTCAGCGTTATTCACGATATGTTACCATCGTAATAATTATTAATAGAATAGGTATACATAAGTAAGTACTAAGTGTAAGATAGTTTGTTAATAGTTACACTATTGTATTAGGCATAGTACCTGTAAGATAGCTGTAAGTGAGTAAATAAATAAATAAATAAATAAATATTGCCGCTATAATAACTAACTAAAGAACAGAATAAAATAAATTAAATATTTTTTTATTTAGTTTAGTTTATAGCCCTCTTATACAACAAACCAAATTTTATTGCCGCTTTTATAGATAACGGTACGGAACCCATCGTGCGTGAGTCCGACTCGCACTTGACCGATTTGCAAAGCCTCTATCCCACATTTTATAATATAACAGCTGCATTAAGAGCATAATAGGTAATTAATAAATAGAACCCGACATCAAAGATCCGCCATCTTTCCGGTTCCATAATATTTTATTTTATATTTCGTAAAATTAAATGTAAGAGTTACGTAAAGGTCGTTTAACCCGAATGGAAGTTGTAACGGCGCTTGATGGCAGCCCTGCGGACGGGTGCTAGGGCTGACAAAACTTTATGGGAAATAAAATAAATTACATTATTCATAATTATGCCTTTCCGGGGACATTTATGGGTACTTTTATTACAAAATAGTTAGTATTTTAATGGTAAACTAACGTCGTATATGAGTATAGAAACTGTGCCTCTGAAACTTTAGCAAATAAAATAAAAATAATTTAAGTCCAATGTGTAATAACGGCGAACACTACACAAATTATTATTAATAGGTTTTTAAAAGTCATAAATAAATAAATATCTTTGGACAATTCACACCAATTATCTAGTCCCATTTTAAGCAAAGCTTTGCTTGTGTTATGGGTACTAGACAACGGATAAATATACATAAATACATATAAGACATCTAAGACTCAGGTACAGATGCCAGTGCTCATCACATTGACATCTGCCCCTAGCGGGATTCGAACCCGCAACCTCCGGTTTCGTAGTCAGGGCCTCTAACCACTATATTAGTATATTTTTTAATATGGCATGGTATTCCAACTAGTAGGTATGTTTTAAATAAGGTATTGTATGTACATTGTGTTTGTTTCGAGCGCAGATGTCGCGCTGTAAAAAGGGTTCGGCGCGTTACGGCTTATTTGCCGAATTCGCCCGCTTGTAAGGCTGCGGCCAGACACACGCGACGCGGGGCTAATTTAATTAATCTTTGAGCTTCTAAAGTTAGTTAAGTTATTAAATTGTTATATTGGTTTTTCTCATCATATTGAGTTGTCATGTAACAAGTGAGATAGTTGTCTTTATTATAAATCACGTCATATTTATACAATGAAAACAATGTAGTTTATTTTACCCAGAATAGCTTATGATGCAAGTTTTCATATTGATAAATAGTTGAAATTAAGTGAACAAATATGAAAAAGAATAATGATTTTATTATCCCTTAATACTTAAAAAACAATATTTAAAATATTTTTAGCTTTTAAAATTACAAATTTAAATATCGCTATAAGAGAGACGCAGCCCTAACAATATCAAAGCTACTCGTAGCCCCTCTACGCCGTAGGCTGCTACGGCGTAGCCATTCTACGGGCGATTCATTCAATGCTACGTAATGAAGGTTGGGTCGGCCTATCTGTGACGAGTGACAGATCCGACCCCCAGTTCAACTGCCTTAAATACATGCGGTTATGCTCAGAAAATGGAATAAAATTAAAAAAAAATCGACCAAGGGGTCTAGCAAATACATGAAAACATTATAACAATGCTCTAAGCATTTTATGAATCCTTTGGAATAGACTTGGGGGCCTAGACAAGGTGCCAACGTTGTAACGTTAACGTTGAACTTTAAGCTGCCAACGTTCAACGTTAACGTTAAACGAAACGACCAAAATGTATGGGATTTGACATCCGCGAATGTTTGTGACGTACGTGACAGTCGTTCGCGGATGTCAAATCCCATACAACGTTTGCACTTTGTCTAGGCCCCCAAGTCTATTCCAAAGGATTGATAAAATGCTTAGAGCATGGTTATGATGCTCATGTATTTGCTTCTTATCTAGCAGATAAAATATCCAATAAGTATATACTTCAGTGATTAAAGTAGTAGTTTGCACCGAACTGTGATCTCGGGCTATACAATATGTATTTTTTCTTCAAAATTCTATTAGGCATTGGAATAGATGATCAATGATAGTTTACCGCTAAAGCTCAGACGTCGTACTATCGTCAGCGCGGAATCCTACGAATATTGGAACTGACTGACATTTGCCGTTACTAGGATTCGAACCCTTAACTCCTGCTTCGTAGCCAGACACTCCGGCCACTAAACCATCAAGCCATCAAACGAAACTTAAATAAATCTGTTTTAAAATTAAATTCTTATTACAGTTCCGTGTTATGAAATGTAGCAGCTCTCGGTATAATGAAATGTTAACAGTGAAATTAAATGCAAACGGAATAATAAATGTTTTATAAAGTCAACTTGGATGTACCTAAAGTAATATGGAACACATTTCTACATCTTAGTAGTTCTTTCTATAGTTAATAATGCAAGATTTTCGCGAATTCCTCTCGAAATATAAACTATTTTAAGAGGATCTATACTAATATTATAAAGCTGAAGAGTTTGATTGTTTGTTTGAACGCGCTAATCTCAGGAACTACTGGTTCGAATTCAAAAATTCTTTTTTTGTTGGATAGACCATTTATCGAGAAAGGCTTTAGGCTATATAACATCACGCTGCGACCAATAGGAGCGAAGAAACAGTGGAAAATGTGTAAAAAATGGGGGAAATTATTATATGAAGAATATTCCACGCGGACGAAGTCGCGGGCACAGCATACATATATATACAACTGACATGAAATAACAAAACGCAACTGACAGCTAAACGTAACGTTGTCTATGGTTAAGTATGGCTGTGGTATGGTTGATATTTACTAATTTGAAATTTTTGAAGTTTTTAGAAGCACGTTACAGTAGCTTGGGTCTAGAGTTCTAGTCAAGGTGCCAACGTTCAACGTTGACGTTAAGCGTTGGCACCAAAATGACATCCGCGAATGATTGGGACGTACTGTCAACCTTAAAAAAAAACGTTAAACGGAATGATTAATATGATATATCAGAAATATTTGTATTTTAATATTAAAAGGTAAAATAAGTGCCGGCCCATAAGTGGCCTTGAAACTCCCGCAGTGAGAATCACGCGCCAATTTTAAATTGTTGCGCGGCAAATTTAAATAGAAAAAACACAACGTTACAGTACGTCATAATCGTTGGCGGATGTCAAATCCCATACATTTTGATCGGTACGTTTAATGTTAATGTTGGCAGCTTGTCTAGGGGCCAAGTGTCTCTCATCACAGGCTTGTCTCTCATTGGTGGAAGACCTGCAAGACCTAAATACACACTAGTACACCTAAGGGATTTCTAACAATTGCTCTTAGGTACAAGGGAACAATCCCTGGGGCACAGCTAGTGTGCCATAAGTCAGTCAGTCAGTCAGTAAGCTCCATAATGCATAGTTAAGCACACCTCTGATACGTTATAAAAAATGCAGCCTCATTGCAAAATGTAGTCGTGAACATATAGAGCTGTCACCCTTACAGGCAGAATGAATTATTCACACGACGTGTTGTATCCCGGAATGGACTGTTTTGCACGCAGGATAAAGTTCCTTTTGGATTCACTGTCAATAGGCATAGAAAGTATGGAGAAGTGTTTCGGAAAAATGTCGTATGGTAGGTTACATATTTATGTCATGTGACATTGAATGGAGTCAGTGCTCGGCGATGTATGATTTAATTTAACCTGATTAGTGTCAGGAATTTAGACAAGGTCATTCATGAATATTCTATGGTTGTAATCCCTACTAATATTATAAATGCGTAAGTAACTCTGTCTGTCTGTCTGTCTGTTAGGCTTTCACACTAAAACTATTGGACCGATTTAAATGAAATTTGGTACAAAGAAAGTTTGGAGCCTGAGAAAGGACATAGGCTACTTTTTAACCAAATGAAAAAAAGGAGCTCCACGCAGACGAAGTCGCGGGCAGAAGCTAGTTACAAATAAAAGTGTATGGAGTCCACATAAGCTAACGGGTCACGTGACTTTTCATCGATTAACTAAGATTACTAACGAAATAAACTAACGGCTTCTGTACGGGTACTCAGGACCTAAAATATAAGGGTGAGAAACTTGAAATATTGCACATGGTTTCCTTTTATAACCTAGGGGAGTACTAGGAAAGGATTCTTGAAAATTCACCTCCTGAGGAGGTAAAACGGGATGACATCGAAGCCGTTTCCATATTAGCCAAGTCTCTTCAATGATTCTATTTCATGTTTTGTAAGAACGTTCCTGAGAGAAACCAATACGTTCCGGTAGTAAAACAGAATTTAGTTTACACTTGAGAGGAAAGAAAACTTAAAATAAACTTATTGGGATATCATTTTATCGACATAGTACTATGTTGGCTTTGTGCTCAACTTTTTAGAATTGAGGGTTCGAACATACCGCACACCTAGATCTAAAGAGAGCTAACTCAAAAAAGGTACTTTTTCAGGAGAGGCGAGAAACTGATTAATATGTCCATATGCACGCATGAGTTTTCTGTAAAAAAATATACTTTTTATAATAAAGCTAGCAGAGTTTAGCTGAAATCAGTTTTAGTGTAGGTGGGTTTTGCTGGAATCCGATGGTGTGCATAACTCAAATCTTCCGGTTTTTGAGTTAGATCCCTTTAGATCTAGGTGTGCGATACAATATATTGCTATACCATACTAAGGGTTTAATATCACTACATAGTATAAAACAAAGTCGCTTTTTCTGTCCCTATATCCCTATGTACCCTTAAATCTTTAAAACTACGCAACGGATTTTGATGCGGTCTTTTTTTTAATAGATAGAGTGATTCAAGAGGAAGGTTTATATGACCCGTGTGAAGCCGCGGCGGACAGCTAGTATAATATAATTGTTGAATGGCGTTATTTTCGTTACTAAATTGAGTAAACTCCGCCTGTCTGCGTGAAACCACATAACTCAAAAAACTATTGAATTTATTATCATGAAATTAACATAATTCTGATGTTTTCGCGGTCGTTGCTTATTGGAATGTAAGTATTAAGTTTTAAGTTTCTCAGTAAAATAATATTTGTGTAAATTTAATGATTTTGTTCGTTCTCTCATACAAAGAAAAATAATAAAAGTTAGTTGTTTCTAAAGTTCGGGAGTGGGGTCTCGTGACATCACGATATGGTACAATTTATATTACAACGTGACGTCACCAGCTCCCAACCCCCAAAATTTTTAATCGCTTAGATTGTCACTTGTTGTTCGAAGTATAAAAAAAACAGATGTCATGCCTATTCTCTTGACAATGCACGCTAGTTAAATACGGATTGGCAGATTAAACGCCGACCAGGTTGCATTGCATTTTGTTCAGCAGAAAAAGCCGTGAAATTATATCACTAGGTCAGCGGCAGGATTCGAATTCACGACCTCACGAACACTAGTTTGTCATTGCACGACGTACGGAAGGCTGCATGATACAAAATATATACAGTTCCGTCCCCGGCTGTTTATATTCATTGAAAATTTCATTAGCCTGCCTACCCGTTAATTTCTGGATAGAGGTGGAATGAGTCGATGAATTCACAATAATGGTTTCGATAAATTAAAAATTCTAGACATTTTCATAAAAGAAAAAAAAACAATGAAAAAGGAAAAACGTACACAACTTTATTTTATTAAAATATTTTTAGTATTTTTCGTTAATAATAAAAGAAATCCTTGCAAAAAGTCGTATGTTTTTTGCTATAATCATTTTAAAATGTAAAATTATTTTTATAGATAAAAATAACCTTTGTTATATATAACGAGCGAAGATGTTGCTTAATTACTTATTGTTGCCAGTGGAAAAAAACGTGAAGCATCTCATAAAGAGATGTAGTTTCTGTCTACCCTTGTAAGGGTTATTGAGCTCTCAAGAGCAAGAGCTTTCCGTTCTCAGGAATCATGTCTTTGTCGTTTTGCGATTCATTTTGGTTTAATGATGAATGTTTAAAGTTTAATTAGATCGTTTCGCGCGTGTGATATCAAAGCTCACGATTATATAAACCTTTGTGAGGCTTTTTGTCATAATTACACATTTGCTTTTATATTTACTTCCTACAGAAAGACTAGCTACGTCCACTATCGTCCGCTAAATATTGTTAATTTCTTATTGAACCTCCTTGTTTCTATTAAGTACGGCGGTCCCGGCAGACGTCATCCTGCCCGTTCGAAGTTCAAATTGACTTTAGTTACGTTTGTATGGGAAAAGAAAAGGGCTGTTTTTAGGGTTTTCCCGGCAATTATTCGATTTTTTCTCGCCGTAAAAACCAGCCTTGGACTTCAACGAACATTTAAAAAAAAATATTGGCAAATTGGTCCAGGCATTGTCGAGTTATGCGCTTACCAACACATTTTGCGATTCATTTTTATATATAAGATTCCGGCAATTTCAATGTAGACTGAAGAGAAAAATCACTACATAGTATAAAACAAAGTCATTGTCGCTGTCTCTCCGTCGTTATGTAAGCTTAAATCTTTAAAACTAAGAATTTTGAAGCAGTTTTTTTTTTTTAATATGTTTGGTTATATAGCACCCATGCGATAGGGGCGGGAAGCTAGTTAATTATATTTTATGTACTAATATTACATATCATCATTCTCATTTCAACGATTTCTCTCTACTTTGTCTTATTTTATATCGATAGATTGACCACCCGTCCCTAGGAATCTTCTCGGTGCGGTTGCGATGGCAAATACTACTAACGAACGTTTTGTGCGTAAATACGGAGTGGGGACTGTATGGAGGGGGGGCAATTAGTTATGAGGGACGCCACGCTGCCCTCTGCCCCACTTTTCATTTACATTTATTTATTTATTTACGTATATGCGTTTGTGTTATACGTGACAATTTATGACTCAAAATCGGATCAGTACATTCTGAAGTTACGTTCTTCAAAATTATGTTGAAACTAATCCACAGATTGATTTCAATAATTCAATTTAAAAAAGTCCTTTCATTACTTTAATCATCCCTACTAATCCCTACTAATATTATAAATGCGAATGTAACTCTGTCTGTCTGTCTGTCTGTTACGCTTTCACGCTAAAACTACTGGACCGATTAAAATGAAATTTGGTACAAAGATGGCTGGAGGCTGAGAAAGAACATAGGCTACTTTTTAACCGACTGCAAAAAAGGAGGAGTTCACGCGGACGAAGTCGCGGGCGGAAGCTAGTTGTAAATGAAAGCTTAAATCAATCGATCTGTTTTGTCTCTGTTGATTAAAACATAATTAAACAAAGATCAAACGACAATTGCTAATATCCTTCAAGACGATGCAATGAAGCTGAACTTTCAGGACTATGTGTAAGCAGGGATACAATATATGTTTATGATCAATATTTCTAATTATAATTTTAATTGTTCTTGTTGGTTTTGTTTTATGTCTTCTTAATAAACATACGTCAAGCACATATTTGTATTAATTATCTTTCAAATATCTTCTAAAAAGGGCATCAGAAAATGTAGCAATAGAAAGAATCGAATGTAAAATTATATACAACTAGCTTTTGCTCGCGACTCCGTCCGTAAATTAGTAATTTTGGCAAACAAAATAAAAATCAAAATGATTTATTCGTCCAACATAGGTTAAAGGATCTTAAAGTAGGTAGTAACAATGTAGCAAGCAAAAGTAGCCTATGTCCTTTCTCAGACTCTAGTCTATCTATGTACCAAATTTAATTGAAATCAATTTAGTTGTTTTAACTTGAAAGCGACACAGACAAAGTAACTTTCGCATTTATAATATTAGTTAGGATTGAAATACGCATTAATTTGTTTATCGTGTCGTTCGGTTACTATTATCGATTGGCACTTGTCTAGTCGCCAAAACCTTCAAAGAATTGTAAATTTTGAAAAAAAAAAACAATATTATGTTATTGGAATGAAACAACTATTAACGGATTTAACTCGCGTATTTTTATTTTATTTTATTTGCTGACGTTTCGGATTATTTACAGTTTCCATAATCGTAGCACGACTGAGCTGACAATAGTCTAACGCTAAAGCTAATTGTCAGCTCAGTCGTGCTACGATTATGGAAACTGTAAAGAATCCGAAAAGTCAGCAAATAAAATAAAAATACGCGAGATAAATCCGTTAATAGTTGTTTCATTCCAATGTGTAATAACCGCGAAGGCTTCAAATTATAATAATACTAGCTTCTGCCCGCGACTTCGTCCGTGTGGAACTCCTCCTTTTTTGAAGTCGGTTAAAAAGTACCCTATGTTCTTTCTCAGGCTCCAGACATTCTTTGTACCAAATTTCATTGAAATCGGTCCAGTAGTTTTAGCGTGAAAGCGTAACAGACAGACAGACAGAGTTACTTTCGCATTTATAATATTAGTAGGGATTATGTTAAACAAAACAATATTATGTTCTTCATTGGATCGTCTTAACAGGCTGTCCTGTGGTATCAATGAGAGTCACGCCGGAATTCACTCAATAACTTCGTTAAACTTGATCTCCCGGGATAATATATTTTTGGGGATAAAAGTATCCACTTATACTTGGGCAAAATAACGTCATATTCCTTATATTGTTAAATATCCTATTTTACTTTTCAGGTCATATCTATACTAATCTATACTAATATTATAAAGCTGAAGAGTTTGTTTGTTTGTTTGTTTGTTTGAACGCGCTAATCTCAAGAACTACTGGTTCGAATTCAAAAAATCTTTTTTTGTTGGATAAACCATTTATCGAGGAAGGCTTTAGGCTATATAACATCACGCTGCGACCAATAGGAGCGAAGAAACAGTGGAAAATGTTTATAAAACGGGGAATATGAAGCCTTATGAACAAGTGACAGAAGACTTTGACAGATCTTTGACGAAACTATCGGACGGGCAGGACGACGTCTGCCGGGGCCGCTAGTATGTGTATATACATACGCAACGTGTTAAAACACGGACAACATTACCTACTGTGGATATAAAATTCAAGTTTTCAATACTCAATTTTTTTAAAAACTGCGTAATCTTATGTATGCAATTTTTCAAAACTTCATTCTGCCGATTCTTATGTCGTAAGAAAAGAAATTTAATATTATACAGATGATAAAAATAATAATAATAATGTGTAGAATTCATAGAAAATAAATGCAACACCTGTATTATTGTTCCCCTTTGCATTCGCAAAGCTTTGTAACAAAGAAAAACAATCGTTAGTTATTTTTATAAGCATTATGTGTATGTAACTAGGTATATATTATTATATCTATACTAATATTATAAAGCTAAAGAGTTTGTTTGTTTGTTTGAACGCGCTAATCTCAGGAACTACTGGTTCGAATTCAAAAAAACTTTTTTTGTTTGATAGACCATTTATCGAGGAAGGCTTTAGGCTATATAACATCACGCTGCGACCAATAGGAGCGAAGAAACAGTGGAAAATGTGTAAAAAACAGGGAAAATATGAAGCCTTATAAAGAATTACTATTCCACGGGGACGAAGTCGCGGGCACAGCTAGTATGTTAATATAGTTTAGATAATTTAAGGCAAAACTTAATGCCATAGGACATCCTATTTCAATCAAATATTGAACTAGTTTTTTGAAAACATAAGTCATTCGTGTAAAGGATTCCATACCCAAAGGGTAAAGTGTTTTCTACGCTTGTCTTGGTACAAATAATTAAAAGTAGGTAATCATTTATGATATATAAAAAAAATATTTGCAAATATCGAACCCGCTACCTTTAACACCAAATTCTAATTCTAATCACTAAGTCGTTGACATTCTTATCTATCTTCTATCGGAATAAAAGGGATGTCGGACAGTCTGTCTGTCTGACTGATCGATCAACGCACAGCTGAAACCGCCGAGTAGGTAAATTTAATGTGTTCAATATAGATATTACTTATCACCAAGAAGGGTGTAAAAAATCGAGTAAATTTTAATTCCTTAAAAAGATTCGAAACTTTGACAAGATAATATAAATAAGTTATAAAACATGATTATAATTATTTCTAATATACCTACGCAATGCTATTCTAAAATACGGTGAATTATGCAGTTAAAGTCGGTAGGTTTGTAACTTATTATTAAATTTTAAATGTTAAAATGAAATGCGCAAAACGCGGGAAAAACCTAGTCATTAATAAAAATTCACCTTCATGAAATTAATTGCAATAAATTATTATAAAAATATATTACACTCGCTACAAAAATGAAGTAAACACAGAGCAAAGGTTAGTATGTTATAATTATTACTAAACACAGAATATTATTCCTAGCCGGAGTCGTTGAAATTTACGACTCTCGCCGTCCCGCTCGCACCCATTCACCGCTATACGTTTCGATTTGTTCTCTCTCTCTGTCACTCCGCGCATGCGCTCGGCCTATCTCTTTGTTCGACACGATATATAAAGATATATAGGAATGTACAGAAATGTGTAGAATTCAGTTTTGGATGAAATTCAGAGAGTCGAATGACGGCAGTTGTCATTTTGGAAATGCTGCATTACTTGTTCATTTGGGAGGAGGGGGGAGGGGGGCGCGCCGGGACAACTGGACAACTTTGTTTCAAAAATAATTTACTCGAAATTTGCAGATGGGTCTAATAAGTTCGTCAATAAGTTCGTCACTTATTTACCTACTGCATTTTATTTTAGAGTTTTTTAGACATTGGATTATCGTGGCTGATTAGTTCTAATCCTCTAAATCTAACATTTCCATTTATTAAATCAACTTTATAAAGTTGTTACCTTCAAAACATTTTTCTATCTTGTTATTTCGAAACAAGAAGAAAAACATCACAAACTATAATAAAGTGTCACACGTCCAGAAGTAAAGGACATTAGAAATCACTTACTTTCCCGAATGCCTAGATCAGCGTACATTACAAGCAAACATTAACGTCTGACTGCCATTAGGAAAATGTAACAACTGTAATAAAATCGAGTCCTAAACCATTCCTGAACATTTGCAGGGTCAACTTTGGCAATTAATTGTCTAAAACTAGAACAGTGCCTAACCCTGGGGAAGACTAGTACACTTAAGTACTAAAGCTACCTACTTTGTACATAACATGCTATTTCAGGGAAATAATTTATTTAATGAAAAACTTTATAATGTTGCCAGTGACATCTCGTGAATCGCGCAATGTTTGACAACGTCGCGCGCTCTGTGTTGCCATATTGCAAATAATTGCAATGTACCTTGATTTGTCGAGCTAAGTCTGGCAACGTTGCGTTATTTTAATAAACGTCACTGGCTATACGTGTTTTAAGATTTGACAATGTTCGCCAAAAGGTTTCCTTAGTCGAAAACCAGCTAGGTTTAGTTTCTGAGCATTTTAAAACTACTCACATTATGAAGTTTATAGGTAACTAGCTTCTGCCCGCGACTTCGTCCGCGTGGAACTCCTCCTTTTTTGCAGTCGGTTAAAAAGTAGCCTATGTCCTTTCTCAGGCTCCAGACTTTTCTTGTACCAAATTTCATTTAAATCGGCCAGTAGTTTTAGCGTGAAAGCGTAACAGACAGAGTTACTTTCGCATTTATAATATCGCACACCTAGATCTAAAGGGAGCTAACTCAAAAATCTGAAAATTTAAATTAAACACACGCTAAAAACAAGGATCCGATTCCTTACAACAATTTCGCCTCTCCCGAAAAAGTTACTTTTTTTGAGTTAGCTCCCTTTAGATCTAGGGGTGCGATATTAGTAGGGATTGGCTGTCACTACATTTAAAAAACAAAGTCTTTTTCCACTGTCTGTGCTTAGATCTTTTTAAACTACGCAACGAGTTTTGAAACGGTTTTTTTAGTAGATAGACTGATTCAAGAGGTAGATTTTTAACGTACTAGCGGTCCCGGCAGACTTCGTCCCGCCCGGAAAAGTCGATTTGACAGTTGTCATTGTTGCGTTTTGTTAAACTATTTTTAAAATTTGAACTGTTTTTTTCCCCTGGAACGTGATAAAAAGTATCCTATGGCCTTTTTCTGGCTCTAAGCTACCTTCATAAACGGAGTAACTAACACTACTTTCTTTAGTATAATAAGATATAGTAGAGAAACACTGATAATAAGTATCAGTATGGCATCTGTGCGAAGCAGGGGCAGGTCGCTAGTATTATATTTTCATTCTTATTTACCTAGCCCATGTTACTCGCGTCACCGAATCTAACGACCTTCATCCATATGTTAAAATTCATCAAATCATTTAGGCTACAGCCCGGGCCGAGCAAATAGCGTGGAAACGAATCGATAAATAAGACAATTTATCCATTTTACCGCCGGATAAAAGCTCGGTGATCTCAGAGAATGACCAACTTGTCGACATGATGTAATATATTTGTCTAATTATATAAATATTAAACCGTTTTACTAGGGTTCCGTGCCCAAAGGATAAGAAGGCTTCATATTACTGAAACTCCGTTGTTTGTCCGTCCGTCTGTCACCAGTATCTCAAGAACCGTGATCGTTAGCCAGTTAAAATTTCCACAGATAATGTAGGTACCTATTTTTTATAATAACGAAAACCAAAAACAGAATAAAATAAATATTTAAGGGGGCTCACTTCAGTACGGAACCCTTCGTGTGCGAGTCCGTCTCGAACTTGGACAGTCTTTATCATAGATATCGTAGCAATTAGTTCATATTGTTTACTTAAGTCCACTTGTAATAATATTACCTTATAACTTCAAAAACTAGATACTGTCTAATAACGATATGTATACCTAAAGTTATTTTGTATCGATGACGTGTGATAAAATTTAACACGTCGAGATCGCGGGAAGAATGCACAGTGATTTGTCACGAACAAACCCGTGTGGGAATGCAGCGATAGTGTAAAGTATGATCGTATATTATACCCCTGCCACACACGCGTGCAGGGGTGAGTGAAGCAGCGACGAGAGGAGACAGAGCATTTGTGTGGCCACGCGACTCGTCATGCCCACTGTTCCGTTTTTGTCGATTCTTGCCGAGAGTCAAAGCGATACTTCATGTTAAGGTACGCGAGTAGAGTAAAGTGTGGCCAAAGACTGCAGCATTGCGGCAGGAGAGGAGCATAGTGTGGCTGAGGCATTATAGTAGGTGCTTGCAGTGGAAGGCAGACTACATCTATATTAGTATATTATAAAGACGAAAGGTTTGTTTGTTTTTTTGGATTGAATAGGCTCCAGAACGGCTGGCCCGATTTAAAAAAAATTTTCACTGTTGGGAAGCTACACTATTCCCGAGTAACATAGGTTATAAAAAAACAGACCCGTGCGAAGCTGGGACGGACAACTAGTATTTTATATTTTGACACAAGCCTGTTTGGAATGCACGTCCATGGTGTAAAGGTACCTAAACACATTTAAGTAACGTTCGTTTATATAGGATGTCGTTTACTCAGGACCAAAATCTTTAATGTTTTGAAACCATTGTGAACGTCCTAAGGTCAAAGGCACTACGTAAATTTTGTTTATATACACTAAAGAGAACCCTCGCGTTGATTGTCACATTCCTTTAAAAAATAAAATTCTAATACCCTAACTCCAATAACGGTACGATCCACAATGGACCTACTGGTGTCAATGATAAGGTAGCTAATAGCTGAATGCCAGCAGTACTAAGGCCTTTTAGGTACTGAAAGTAAGTACTTGTTCCTTTTAGTAAATTACTGAGGGACAGGTCTAGTCCCGTTTGGCAGACAACCGTTTGGTTAGAGTTTGTCATAGAGTTAGGATGTAATATAGAGACAGCCTTAGAGAGCCACAGAGTTAAGAAGTATTTTTTTAAGAAGGTGGTGATTCTTCTATCTCTTCTTTCTGATTTGGATATGTATAGCGCCATCTTGCTTCCTTCTTAAAGTTCTTGATTATGGTCGTATCTATATAATTCTAAGTCTATGGAGTTTATTAAACATGAATATTGGATTGTAATGGTCGCACACGCGCCACTGAACTAAAGAAGCCTTTGTGAATAGATTATAATATGATGATCTGTTGGCTTAATAGTCATAGACCCTAATTACGATTACGGGTTCGAATCGCGTCACGGTCTGATGTTATAACAAAATGGTCTAAACTAAACTAACTCACTGATATAATCCAACATGTAGTAAACATTATGTATACAAGATTTGCTTAGTTATTTGGGACTATGGTCAAGAACGGATTTAAATTTATATTTATGTAATGTTAGGAGGGGGTGGGGAGAGGTTGTCGCACAGTCAAATTCTACGATAATACCTACCTATATACGAAAAAGTACCAATATCAATTTTATATCCTAAATTATTTCACAATGTATGTTTACCGATATTTAAACTAATTGAATAAAACAATTGTAACGGATTTAAATCGTTTTTACTTTACAGTTCCCATATTTATATCACGACTGAGCTGACGATAGTCTAACACACTACTTAATAATTTAATTCCAATGTGTAACCGCGAAGGCATAAAAAAATATTATTTAAACTGGTGTTATTTTGTATATGCAGTGCTTATAACTAGCACCAAATAAACGTTTTCTATTCATAATCGGAATATTGCCTGCACGTGAGGGTTATACGCGAGAAATCATTTGTCATCGTCATCTGAGTGAAAATGCATTTACTGAAGCCCTGGCCCTCCGCCGCTGAGGGTTGAGGGACCAATAAAGGCGATTTCTTATCTTATCATATTAGTCCAATTCTTTCACATAAGTCATATTTTAATCTTATAGATATTATAGGAAAGTATGTACAATTCTTTGTTCTGAACGACTGACTGACGCACGCACACAGCCAAAACCTTTGATCGAGTGTTATTTGTGTGACGTAGGTATCCGAAAAGAAAGGATTTTCCGAAATTTTACCCCTAAGGGGATGAAATAGGGAGGCATTTTTTGTATGGGACAATGAGATTCTTTGGTCTTAAGATGTTAAAAAGTACGCGAACGAAGACGCGTCAAAAGCTAGTCTAGCTATATAAATAAAAATGAATCATCGAAATGTGTGTACGCGCATAAATACCGAACGACTGCACCGAATTCAATAATTCCTTTTTTGTTGTACCTATTCGTCTATGTTAGGACAATGTTTGTATATTAATGGCAACCGTGCAAAGCCGGGGCAGACAGATAGCAAAAAAATGTAAATAACCTAACGGATGTAACTCGTGTATATTATTTTTTATAATAAAGTTTCGAATACTTTACAGTTCCTACGTAGCTGACTGAGCTGACGATAATCTTGTCAGAAAAAACATTAACGCGAGTAAATTA